>CM034314.1:52820697-53412341 GCA_019925795.1 Dendrobium chrysotoxum | reverse complement strand
TAGCTAATCAACCTCCTATGCATTAAGAACTCAAAAAAGAAGAAATGGCGTTGTGGTCCAACCTCTACCAAAACAGCTCCACCCGAGGCCTTAATTTTAAATCCTTAGCCACTTCCAATTTTTATCCTCTTGATCTTGAAACCTACTATGATCCGAGAAGATAGCAGCCAAAGACTTCCCTGTATGCTTAAACAACAATTCCCTTTCATCTAAGGAAAGATTGCTATGAATTGGAACTGACTTAATCAGATACATGAGATCCCTTCCGAAAACCTGCTTCAATTTTTTATCATTCCAGCTACCTTGATGTATGAAGTACTTCAAGCATCCTTGATCTTCGTGTAACACAGCCACAAAGGTAGGCCACCTTTCGATGCTCTTATCTAAGATCCAGATGTCTTTAGTAGTGTTAACACAACTCCCATCAGCTATCTTCCATCTCAAAATCTGATGCAATACATTAGGCTCCCTTCATAATTACCTTCTAGGTGATTGAGTTTCCAACCTTAATTTCTGCATTCCATAGATCATTGCCATATTTGGATATTAGAATCCTATTGAGCAAAAGATCCAGGATCGGAACGTAAAGCTCCAAGCAAATTTGGCCTCCAAGAATCCAGTTTGTCTACTGCTGAAATAACTCGTTGGCCACCTGATTTCTTGGTTTTCACAACGTCTCCCAATCAATAAAGTGAAGGCCCTTACTTTTATCTTGCTTCCTCCAAATAAAGTCCCTACTTAATTTGTCTAGTTCCTTCAACACCCCCATTGGAACTAAGGAATGTGTTGCAAGGAAGATAGGCAACGTTAAGATGGATGATTTGATGAGAACAAGTTCGCCTGATAAAGTGAGACACCTGTTTCCCCATAGAATTAAATTTGTTACAAGCCTTCTCAATCAGGAATTGAAAATCTACATAATTTAACCTTCTCAAAGCCAACGAACTCCCAAATAAATCATTTCTTTAACTACTTTTATGCCCAAAGTTTTAGAAATAGCTTTAGAAGTCCTTCTTCCTACTGACTTTCCAAAAATTAATGAGGATTTCTGCACATTTACCTTTTCCCCGTCCAACGACTATAGTCATTCAATATTTTAGAATTTTCCTAGCATTACAATGCCTTGCCTCAGAGAAAATGTTGATATCGTCAGCATACAGTAAGTGAGAGATTTTCTCTACTGAAGGAGCAATTCTGATACCAATCCTATTTGCCCTTTGGTTGAAAGCTTCAGTCAATAGTTGAGAACATAAAATGAATAAAATAGGTGATAGAGGGCAACCTTGCCTAAAACCACACTTAGCCGGAATCCATCTGGTATTGACACCATTGAACAAAATAGAATACTTAGTATCCTCACACATTGCAATAATAGATTAGAGAACTTCTTAGGGAACCCAGCCTCCTTTAATACTTTTTCCAAAGTCATCCAGCCCATACTATCATAAGCCTATTCCATATCTACTTTAATAGCCATTTGACCCTTTTTTACTTTGGAGAACCGAAACTTGATAAACACCTCTTGAGTTTGCAAGATATTATGTGACATTGATCTCCCTTTGACAAAAGCCACCTGATTTTCCGAGACTAGCCTAGGAATAACTCCAACCAACCTATTCAAAAGCATCTTTGCTACAACCTTATAAATAGATTGACAAAGACTATAGGCCTATAATTAGAAGGCAACATTGGATTTTTCATTTTTGCAATAAGCACAACAGTCGTTTCCCTCCATTCTTCACACATGACTCCATTTTTTGAGAAATAAACTAATGGCCCTCCAAACATCATCTTTTATAATAGACCAATAATTTTTAAGGAAAGAGTACGTAATGCCATCCAAACCGGGTGCAATGTTACCTTCAAGTTGGCGGAGAACAGACTTCAACTCCTCTTTTCTGAAATCAGCTTAAAGCCCTCTGATATCACCATCTTCAAGAACATTAGTAATTGCTAGCCACCCGTTAAGAACACACTTGGAAAGCCTCCATTTGTTAGAGAAAAACTTCAAAATAGTTTCTTAAATTTGCCCTTGGTCTTCAGTCAAAGCTCCATTTCTATCTTTGATTTGATGTATGAACTTGCTGTTTCTCCTAGCAGTTGCCACTGAGTGGAAGTAGTTGGAGTTTGAATCGCATTCCCTCATCCACTTGACCTTTGCTCTTTGCCTCCACCAGGAATTTAGCCGGCCCAAGGTAGAATTAAGCTCCAATACCTTGGCTTTCAGCAAACTGGTTTGAAAATCAGACAAAGTCCCAACATTAGCTTCTTCTTCCTGCAATTCCCCTATTTCTTTCTTCAACCTATCTTTTAACTTGTTCAGATTTACGTGTTTTGCTTTGCTCCAATCGAAAAGAGCCTTCAACACTCTCTTGAATTTCAAATTCAGCACCCCAACCTCATCTTCCCCAACTGGTTTACTCCAAGATTTAGCCACAATGTAGTTAGAAGCAGGAAAAGACACCCAAACTTCTTCAAACTTCTGATTTTTAAAAACCTTAAATCATGAATTAAAGAGCTTTAAAATGATAGGACAATGATCTGAAGCGATCCTCTGAAGATGACGTACAACTGCAGGATTTATTTTAGCCAAGGCCACCGGATTAAGAAGGCAACGATCCAACCTTTCCAGAATACGAGCCCCTCCCTTTTTGTTGTTGCACCAAGTGAATTTTTGTCCAATCACCCCAATATCCTCTAGATCACATTTGTTCATGAACTCTTTCATATCAAGAGGTCCTTGGGTGAAGACAAACCTTTTACCTCCTCTTTTTTCTTCTTGGGACAAAACACAATTAAAGTTACCCCCCACTATAAATGGAAGATGAGTATTGGAATAAGCCTCTAAGGTATCCCACAAATGCTTCGTATTGTAAATATCTCTACTCCCATACATAGAAGCCACCAACCATTCCCCTTTGCTTGGAGCTTTGAACCGACCCACAACCACTTGAGAAGAGGCATGAATAACCGAAAAAGAACCATACTTCATCTTCCAACAAATAAGAATGCCACCTGAAAGACCTTCTGCTGGAACATTAAAGAAATCCCAATCTTTCCCAATCAACTTATTAACATCCTCTCTATTAACAGTATAACTTTTTGTCTCTACTAATCCAACAAGAAATACGTCAAAATCTTTTACAAACTCCTTGAGATAATGGGAGGCCTCCTTCTTCCTAGCCCCCCTACAATTCCAGAAAGCAATGGCAGCCATTAATGGTAGGAATTGGGATTGCTCCCTTTCCTATTCTTGACATTACTACCAACCTTCCTTCCATGATTAATAACATTATTCTTTCCCAAGGACTGCAATTCCTTATGAAGTCTAAATTCTGACTTTTGATAGGGAGAACCTGAGTTCGCAGATAATCCAGACGGATTTACCTAAGTTCGCAAGCATCCCTTCCCAAACATATCTGATTTACAAGGTAAGGTAACCTGCTCCTCAACACAAACCATATCATTAGCAATTTCAGCATCCTCTGGCTAAAACAGAGATTCGCTACCCATGGCCATGTCTTCTTCGTTTGTTCCAGATTTCCTAATAGAATCTGTCCCAACAGCCTTCATAGCCAAAGCATCTTCTGCATACCTAGACGGATTATCCAAGACTAATTCCCCTTCCTCAACTTCCTGCTCACCAACTAGATTTGTGACTTGATCAATGCTTCCATTGAAATCCTTGGAATTGCCTTGGTCCTCCTCCTCTTGATCACAAAGAGTTTGGAATTTATTGTCCAAACTCAAAGTATTTCGCTCCTGAGCCGACTTAATTCTTTCAGAATTGTTGACTTCCTCAGCTTGTTTATACTGTAAAATGTTTCCCTTTCTCTCCTTAGCAGCTTTGATCATAAGATCTGACTGACCTTTATTTTCATCAGGAATACTAGCAAATGTTCCAAGCTTTGTCATAGCCCATCTCTTCACGTTCAAAGGATTGAACTTACTCTTATTCCTACCTTGATTCACATGAATCCAAGGTCCATAGGAACCAACAGTTTCCATGTCTTGGTCTCCTACAGCAATATCCACCACAGCTTGTTTAGAAGGACCAATACCTCCTCCACCTCTTTTACCTTCTTGTTCCCACACTCTCCTGCCTTATGACCAATCAAACCACATTCATAACACAATGAATCAATTCTTTCATATTCTATTTTTTGGAAGAACTTTCCAGCCAACCCATCCACCCAAACTCCTACAGGAAGTGGTTTGTCCAAATCCATTCTCACACATACCCTTGCAAATTCCCTCCTTCCCCAGCTAAACATATTTCCATCAATCATCAAAGGAGTTCCCACCATAGAAGCTATCAAATCTACATTATTTTCATCCCAACAATGCAAAGGCAAGTGGGGCATTTCTATCCAAATAGGAGATGACAAACCTTTTAAAGAGTTTGGAGAAAACTCAGTAGACCACCTCTCCATTCCTACAATGTGGTTATTGACAAACAAAGGCCCACCTGTAAGAACACCCTCCAATGCTACCATAGTCTTGAAGGAAAAGAAATACCAGCCTTTACCGAGAGTTGTAAAGTGAAACGTTCCAAAATAAGCCCATTAACGTCTCAAGTTCCAAGCAACCACATGAGAGGGTAAAACACTTCCAAACACCTTAGCAACTATAGAAAATTCAAATTTCTTAGCATTCTCCATTTCAGCAGCTTCATTCAGTTTTATTGCTTCCCATCCTCTGATAGAACTATATTACTACTAACAAATTTGATCTTGATATAAGCTGGTTTCTTCCAAGGATTAACCCCACTGTTAACTGCAACCTTGTTACCAGGCAATACCTCAGACACTTGCAATGCACTGCCATCAATATATCAACTGCTATTCCTTTCAAATCAACAGGTTTCCCAATTAAATTATGAGTATTTTTGTTTACCACATTCAGGTCATTCGCATTTATCTTACTGCCATGGACAGGGATAGCATTTGAATGTCCGAATCGGTTAACAAAAATGTTCATACTTGAAGAAAAAGCATCGGGATCCAGATTTTTTTCAGAGAAAAGCAGTATTTTTCTTAATTTGTGGGGTATTACAATCTAAATCCAAAGCAATACCTTTGCCCTTACCTTCCACATGTTATAATTGGGCTAATGCGAGAATCTACAACCTCAGAAATGACAATACCTCCATTAGATTTGCTGCGATGACCTGCATCAGGATTCCGTCCATTCTCAGTTTGAACACCATTTAAATACCAAATACGTCTAGTTTTGAGCTAGGGACGGCGGCGCCATCCAAATCCAAAGCCCAAGATGGCCGGCGGCCTCCTACCACTATGCCCGCAGCCTCAGCCGGAAAAAATGAATAAACCTAGGAAGAAGGAAATTTTAATCTTGCTACTTTCTCTCTCTAAATTATGTCCAAAAGCCCCATTAGAAACATGAAAAATCAAACTAAACACATTCATAAACTAGTTATTGAATAGAAGATAAGCTTTTACAAAACAATACCCTACTCTCCCTTTTGACATCACAAAAAGGAGGCAAAATATAAAATAGAATAAAGTACATAAAAGAACATCAGAAAAAGCACTACAAAAAAATACTGAGAAAACTAAAAGTAAGAAGGACCCAGATCAAGTGGAGGAGGTGGTGGTGGTGGTGGCTAAAAGAGATTGTGAATGGAAGCAAATTGTTCCCCAAACTAGGCCATATCCTAGTCATGCTGCTGCTTCTGTTAGGCTACATAAGAATTACAATGAGCAACATCCGTTGTATGTTGCTGCTCCTGTGCAACTATGTAGGAGTCAAATGTGCCCTACCACTGGTCAAACTGCTCCACTAGCTGGTCTATCTAGGATTGCTGACAAAGAGGAACAGGAGCAGGAATAAGTTCTTCCTCTTCTCCTACATCGTCCCACGCTCTGGATGAAGGCGAGTACTGTGGAGGATGAGAAGGAAGTATTGGAATAAAAAGTAGGTTGGTAGTCATGTGGATTAGGATATTGAAGGTTATACTTGGTTTCAAAGACATAAGCAATGATGCGTCCTAGAGCTAGATTTGATTTTTTCCTGTGGCTGGGATCCCTAATATTAGTGAGATGTTCAATATATCTGATTAGAAGATCAGCGACATTAAAACCTCTACGAGCTATTATATAGTAAGTGGTGAGGGAAAGGATAGAAGTGATGTGAATACAATCCCTAGCTTTAGGAATAATAGAAGTTCTAAGAATATGCTGGATGGTCCAGACATCTTTTACTAAAGAACTGGTTGTAGAGTCATGAAAATGAGCATTGGTGTTCCTAAGAAGGGTATTAACATGACTCCAATTAAAGTCAAGATCGGCGAGCACAGAGTGAATCTTATCTCCAGTGGTGGAAAGGTGAAGAAGTTCATGTAGGTCCTAATATATGATTTTAACGGGTCGTTTGTTCACATAGGATTGAAGTGAAGTATAGGTGGAGTTAATTCTAAGACTGGCAAAAAACTCAAAAAGAAGTTTAGAATTGAAAGGGAAAGAGAGGCTCAGAATGAAAGCAAGACTTTTACGGGCAAAGAGATAAAGTACCCTATAGGTTAGAACATTTGGATTTACCACTTCAGAAGGAGTAATCCCTACAGACTTGTAACGATTATAAGTAGCTTGATATGCTGCTTAAATAAAGTGGGGGTCAACTGTTCCCTTAGAGGAACTTCCTATCTACATTCTGGAATATTTGCCATCATCCATATTTAAGATTTGAGAGTTTCAGTGAAAGAGAGGAGGAATTGAAGGAGTTTGGAATAAAGAAACCAATTGAAATCGTCTATTTATATAAGGCCGACCACATTATCCCGGATGATCGTGATATCATCCAGGACAAGTTGGAGAAATAATTTATCTAGAACAATTGGTCAAAAAGGAGATCGTATCATCTACGATGATCAGGTGTCGTCTAGGACAATTAGACACAGTCGATCGTCCCGAGAGTCAGTCCGTATGATCAATGACTGGCTTGATTGTCCAGGACGGACATGTGGATCATCCACGATGATGAGTCATTAAGGATCGTACCAACCTTTAATGAAATTGTCTAACTATTTTGCTGCGTGAATTGTCCAGGATGAACAGATGGATCGTCCAAGATGATTACCAATAGTAGATTCAGATCAGCCATTAGTTTTGGATTGAACAGTGATATGTTGTTATCCTCTAAGACAAAGTGATATCATCCAGGATGATGTGAAGAAAATTTGCAGGAATTAAATGATGGAGAGGGATGATCAAAGAGGATCCAAAAAATAAAAAAACAAGTAAAAAATAACAAGAATAAGTAAAAAATATGATTAAAAATAATAAAAAGAGCAAGAAATTTTTTTTAATCAATCAGCTCCAGTAAATAATAATTTTTACCTCAAATTTAAATTTAAAAATTCAAAACAAATGAATCGACAATGCTGAAAACCAAAAAAAGTTGAAAAATCAATTTTTGTAAACCCTACCTCAGACACCTTAGAAGTTCAAAATCCTTTTAAACAAAAATCTAATTCAGAAGAAAAGAAATCAGATAAGAAAAAAGTGATCATTTCAAACTTCATTCTAGAAAAATATCTGATAAAATAGTATTGCAAAGTAAAGAATCAGATATCATGATTTTAAATCTCAAATATTTAAATATATTAAGTGGCATATAGATTCTTCTAAGATTTTTAAAGATTCGAAGGAGACGAAGCTTATTTCTTTGTGGACTCATTTTGTACCTCTTTTTTAGTTTATTTGGTGAACTTTGTGCATCTTTTGATTTTTCATACACTTTATGTATCTTGCAATTAATTGGTGAATGTTGCGCATCTTTTTAATGTTGGGCACATTTTGTGCCTCTTTTTTAGTTGATTGGTACACTTTGCGCATCTTTTACGAGCTTCCTTTCTTTCAAAACCTCTAAAAGTCTCTCAGTTGTGAGATTATCTTCAAGATATAAGAGAAGAAAAAACTCACTCTCTTAGATAAGGAAAATTAAACCACAAAATTGATTCATTCTCATATGATAAATGCAACCATTTGATTAAGAAAACAAGAATGTAATTGAATGATTTGGAGCACTACTCATATGAGATAGATTACTATAGGAAGATAAATAGATCTCTATTTCAAAGTCCAATTTTTTAATTTTGAAATAGATTTTGATTCAAAAAGAGAAGATATACCATTAAAAGAGTTAGGGAAAGAGAAACAATCATCAATATTTCTTCCTTTAACTATTTTAGAGAAGTTAATCATTGCTAACAAGCTTCTAAACAAAAATAAGGAAAAATCTCATTTAAAAAGCAAGTTCATCAATAGAAGGAGTAGTGATCTGATTTTAAAACTAAAAATAACAACAGGAAATCAAAAACATAAAGCAAAAATTTAAAAAGGAGATCAACAAACAAATAAAGCCTAGCAAGAAAGGCGTACACAATAAAACTTATAGAAAGAAATAAATAAATAAACAAAAATAAGAAGAATAAAAATATAGAGAGAAAGAATCATTTTCAAGCATGAATATCTATCACACCTAATCTGGTTCTTAAGAAGCTAAAGGTTTTAAGGCCATTAGTTTTGTGAAGATATCTGCAAGTTGATTTTCAGTGGCTACATAGTATAGCTCTATATCTCCTTTGATAACATGGTCTCTAATGAAGTGGTGTCTGATGTCTATGTGTTTAGTCCTGGAGTGTTGGATTAGGTTCTTAGAAATGCCGATGGCACTAGTGTTATCACATAGGACTGGAATTGTGCCTACAGGAAGTCCTAAATTTAGAATTTGATTCTTTAGCCAAAGAACCTGGGCCACATAACTTCCTAAGGCTCTGTACTCAGCTTCAGCAGTAGAAAGGGTAGCTGAGTTCTATTTTTTACTGGACTAGGAGACTAAGAATTGTCCTATGAATTGACATATCCCAGAAGGGCTTTTTCTATCAACTCAGCATCCTGTAAAATCTGAATCAAAATATCTTATAATTTCAAAAGAAATGCTATGTCTAGGATACCAAATTCTTAAGTCTTGGGTCCCTAAGAGATATCTAAGGATTCTCTTAACAGCAGTCAGGTGGGACTCTTTTGGATCATCTTGAAATCTAGCACAGAGATAAATACTAAACATAATATTAAGTCTACTAGTAGTTAAGTAAAGTAGTGATCCAATTATTCCTCTATATTTCTTTTGATCAATTGATTTTCCATTTGAGTCTTTATCTAATTAAACATTGAGCTTATTGGAGTGTTTATTGGCTTAGCTTTATACATTTCATATTTCTTTAGGATATCCTTAATGTATTTTAATTGATTAAGAAAAGTTCCATCATCCATTTGCCTTATGCTAAATTCCCAAAAGTTGGACAATTCTTCTATCATTCTCATCTCAAATTCTTTGCTCATTATTTTAGAAAAATTATCACATAAATTTTTATCAGAAGATCCAAAAAGTATATCATCAATATAGATCTAGAAAATGAGTAATTCATCTCCTACTCTCCTTAGAAAAGGGTGGTGTTTACGCTCCCCTTAATAAACTCTCTTTCTAGTAGGAATGTGCTAAGCCTCTCATACCATGCCTTGGGTGCCTGTTTTAATCCATACAAAGCCTTTTTTAATTTGAAAACATGATTTGAAAATTGGAAATTTTCAAAGCCTAGGGGTTGCTCTACAAACACATCTTCATTTATTACCCCATTAGAAAAGCACTCTTAACATCCATTTGGTATAGTTTGAATCTCTTAAATAGGCAAAGGCTAGTAGCAACCTAATGGCTTCTAATCTAACTACAAGGGCAAAAGTCTCCTCAAAGATAATCCCTTCTACCTAATTATACCCCGTAGCTACCAATCTTGCCTTATTTCTCACCACTACTTCAGAATCATTCATTTTATTTTTGAAAACCCATTTAGTTCCAACCACACTCTGATCCTTAGGTCTTGCAACAAGCTCCCAAACATCATTCCTTATAAATTGATTCAATTCTTCTTGTATGGCTAGGATCCATAATTCATCTGATAAGGCTTGATTTAGGTTGGTGTGTTCAGTCATTGAAATGAAGGCAGAGTGGTCTACTTCCTTTTTAAGTCTGTGCCTAATTCTAATACCTTCAGATGGGTCTCATAAGATCTGTTCTTTAGGATGACTTGAAAAATATCCCCATTCTTTAGGAAATGTAACTTCACGTTCTACCCATTTCTCCAAATTAGTAGATTCTACTCCTTGGGTGACTTCTATAACCTCCTCTTCTTCTACCCTAGACCCTCCAAAATTATCAGATTCATCAAACATAATATGAGTGGTCTCCTTAACAACCAATATTCTTTTATTGAAGACTCTATATATTTCCTAACACTTGAGTACCCTAGGAACACTCATTCATCAAATTTTAGGTCAAATTTTCCTAGTTGAGACTTTTCATTATTCAGAATGAACACTTTACATCCAAAGACACAGAGGTGAGAGAGGTTGGGCGTCCTACCCTTTAGAATTTCATAGGGTGTCTTGTTAAGCTTAGATCTAAGATTTACCTTACTCAGAATATAACAGGCTATATTCCCTGCTTCTATCCAAAAGTAATTAGGAAGTGAGTATTCAGTTAACATGGCTCTAGCGGCTTTTACTAGGGTCCCGTTCTTCCTTTCAGCTACCCCTTTATCTGAGGGTCCTAGGAGTTAAAAATTTGTGATCTATCCCTTCCTCCTTACAGAAAGATTCAAATTTTTCATTCTCAAATTCTCCATCATGGTCATTATGAGTTATTATAATCTCATAACTTAGCTTTCTCTAAATCCAAGTGAAAAAAGATCTAAATTCCTTGAATGATTCACTTTTATGAGAAAGAAATCTAACCCAAGTAAATCTCGAATAATCATCAACTATCACATACCCATAGACTTTCCCTCCTATGCTTGAAGTTGTGACAGGTCCAAAAGATCCACGTGAAGGACTTCTAAGGGTTTGTTAGTGGTAAGGTCTTTGATTGAGTGGATGGAGGATTTTACTTGCTTTCCTAACTGACAAGCATCACACAGGTGGTCCTTAATAAAATCTAATTTAGGGACACCTCTCACTAAGTCATTTTGGGTGATCTTCCTGTAGCTTTTCATGCTTGCATGACACAATCTCCTATGCGATAACCATGTTTCATCAAAAAAATTTTGTAAGAAAAAATAATATCAGCTTTAAAGAAATTTAGATCCATCATGTAGACATTATTGATCCTTTTTTTGTGCAAAATAATTTTATCATTTAAGCTTATAATGCAGCAAGTTGTAGAAATTTTATGCTGAAGCCTTTATCACAGAGCTGGCTGATGCTGAGCATATTATGTTTCAGTCCATCTACAAGAAAAATATTATCAACGATAAAATTTTTTGAATCATCAATTATACCTGATCCCACCATTGTCCTGATGGTGTTATCTCCAAGAGTTACATTACCTCCTACCCTGGCCTTCAGCTAAATGAACTGATTTATATCTCCAGTCACATACTTTAAACATCTGCTGTCTAAGTACCACATGCTCTCATGAGGCCTTTTATGAGAGCACACCTATAAAATCATCAGATATCATATTTGGGAACCCAAATAAATTTGGGTCCCTTGTTATGAAAAGAAGAATGAGATGCATACATGCTATGCTATGAATTTTGTAATTTTGGTCTCCACACCAAATGTGTTCTATGGTGAATGGGGCAAGTGTGGGAGATATGTCCTAGCATACCACAAGAAGAACATCTAACACCAGGAAAAGGGTTAACTAATCTATGTGGGTGATGGTGCCTCTTCCTAGGGTTGGATAATGCATGATTTGATGATTATGTATGAAATTCTTCAAGTGAAGGTAGTTTTTTATTTTCAATGAAGGCAATTAATTCAGCATCAAAAAATTATTTATACTTTCAAGAATTAAATTTTCCATTCTCAATGCATGCTCCCTACTCTCTAAATCAGATGCAAGAGTTTCTAATTCCTTTAATGTAATTTCAAATTCAAAATGCGATGTTTTAATTGAATCATGCTCAATGGTTAAATTATAATGCTTTTTAATTAATTCATCAAATTCATCTATTAAAGCCATGTGATTACTATCCAAAGTGGAGTGATGTTTCCTTAAGCATTCATGCTCTTTCTGCAAATTTAAAAATTTAATTTTAAGGCTAGCATGCGCTTTCTTGAGCTTCCTATATGAAGAATGAATTCTTTCAGAAACTTTAAATTATTGATCATATGTAAGATCACATATCTCTTCGTGATTTGAGTGATCAAGATGATCATCAGCCATTAAACACATGTTTGTTACCTCCTCTTCTGCTTTAGTTTCAAAGGAGTCTAATATTGAGTTTGCCCATAATACCTTTTGGATCCTTTTCTTATCCTTCTTGAACTTAGGTTTTTCTTCACCCTTTTTCTTGCTTGGGTGAGCTTTTAGAGTTGGGAAATCATACTTCAGATGCCCTGGCTTCCTGCATTCAAAATAGATAACATCAGAAGAGACTTTAGAATGCTTATTATTCTTACCTTTATTCCACTTCTGATGATACTTTTATTTTTCCCTTAAGAAGCTCATAAATTGTCTTGTTATTAAAGCCATATCCTCATCATCAGAACCAGAAAGATTAGTGTCAAAATCATTAGCCTTCAAGGCTACAGTTTTCTCCTTTTACTTTTCTCCTACATCAAGCTGCCTTTGGATCACTCTTTGCTTGTAAGCAATGAGTGATCCAAGAAAGTTATCAATTAAATAAGCATTCAGATCCTTAGATTGAGTAATGGCAGTAATTTTTGAATCAAAAGAATAAGGTAAACATCCCAAAATTTTGTTCACTTTTTCATAGTTCATAAGTTTTCTTCCTAAGGCATTCAAAGAAGTAATAATTCGAGCAAACCTAGTATACATTTTAGAAATTGATTCACTAGATTTCATGTGAAAGAGTTCATAGTCATGAAGCAAAATGTTCAGCCTAGATTTTTTAACTTCAGTTGTTCCTTCATAAGTTATGCATAATCTATCCCAAATTTCTTTTCCTATAGAACAAGTAGAGACACGCATGTAATCTTCAGATTTTAATGCATAAAAGAAATAGTTTAAACATTTGTCATTCAGTTGTTCTAAATCTCTATCATCAAAAGTCTATTCAATAAAAGGTAATTCAATTTTAATGCCATCGATTAATCTAAAAGGTGGAGAATAACCTTCCTTAACTAGCATCCACATGCGATAATCAATTGATTGTAAAAAGGTGAATATGTGACTTTTTCATAAGTAAAAAAGAATATTATGAAATAGAGGTGGTCGAGTAATTGAATATCCTTCCACGGTATTGTGATTACCAAAGTTAGCCATTGATTGAAAATCAAAAGTTTTCTAAAACTTAATTTTTATGAATCCCGCTCTTATACCACTTGAAAGCTCATGAGGGGTGTTAAACCTATAGAACTATCCCGAGGCTAACCAAGAGGGGACGGGTGAATTGGTATTTTAAAAATTCTTTAAGCAAAAAGAAAAAACTTTTTGAAATCTTTTCAAATATTTTAAACGTATACAATTTAAGTGGAAGCAGATTAATCAAAATCACAAATTTTAATCACAAATCAGATCACAGAAATAAGTGAAAATAAATGTGGAAAAATAAGTAGAATGAACACAACATTTATAGTGGTTTGGTTAAATCTGTCCTACGTCCACTCCCCAGTACCTCCCATTTCAGGTATTGCACTAATCAGTTAGTGTCTCTTCTATTGTTCCCACAGCAAGCTGGAGAAGCCCTTACAAAATCTTTCCACTGACCTGGTGAGATAGAGAATCTTGAATCCTTTTTCACCCTCCTCGTGAAGGCAGAGAACCCGAAATCCTTTTACTCCCTCCTAGAGTAGGCAAAGAACTTGAAAATCCTTTTACTCCCTCCTGGAGTAGGCAGAGAACCTTGATCTAATACTGATGATCATCTCCCTAGAGCCACCAAGGAACTAAGGATGAAGAAGGAAGAAGACGATCGAATCCTTGTTTAGAGCAACCTTTGTGAATCCCTTCATAAACTCCCCCTCACAAGATCCTCTCTCTCTTTCTCTCCTAAACTCTCCTTCTCCAAGCTCTCTTAGGTTAGAAAAAATAGCAAAATATTTCTTATTATCAGCAATTAAGAGAGCTTAAATAGGAGGCCTTAAAAAGTGCCCTAATTTTTAACTTGCCGATAATATCATCTAGTACGATATTATGATAAATAAAAGAACTCTCAAAATCATCAAATTTCTCCCCTTTGAGTGTGTGTGTGCAAGGTTACTTAGCTTGGGGATCCACCACATTACACTTGACTCAAGAAAGGGAAAAAATTACATTGAAATAAAATTACAAAAAGACTCAATCCTAGTCTACCCGATCTTGAGCTAATTTGTATTGCGAGTGATCTTTGTGGACCTGAAAAAGTTAGTAGGAAGGGCAACAAAAAACAAATAGATAGTGATAGCAATATAAAGGAAATAATATTTATTATCATCAAAATCACCTTACCTGTTTGCAAATTTATAACACTATTGAACTCTTAAGTGCTTATTATTGTAGCACCACGTATCCAAATACATCATTGCTCAAGTCTTAAATATTATATTTAATGTTGTTGTATGGTGCATCCACTTTTTTTACAGAACTTTATTGAGCACCGTAGTGCTACTTCCAGAACCATGAAATTAAGTAAAAACTATAATTAGTAGTTATAGCACCACGAGAGCCCAATGCCACAGCACCCATATGTGTTAAACACCATAATGGCTGTTTGGTCAAAAGGTTAACACTTTTTTTCCTTATGTAATCACCAAAATTCCATGTGTACCATCATGTCGTAGTGTCCTAATCATTTATTTATTTATCTTTTAGCATTTTCTACCACCGCATCGCTTTTAAAGTTCATAAATAGTAAGGACTAGTTTCATTATTTTTATTATGATCTAATTTTCTTGATTTATGATTTTATGATTTCCTCTTCTGCTAATCAAATTATATTTTAAATTTCCCTAAAAATGCATGCTAAGGCTTCCTCTTCTAATTACAAAAGGAGGTCATTTTTGTCGAAGAAGAAGAATGATATGCCCAACTATTTGTGAGGAAATAGTTGATACCTGAGTGAGGTTTTCTTAATCCTGGTGGTGTTGTAATGCAAATTATAGTCGACAGAGGTTAGGAAACATTGTGCGAGGATCCTAGTGCATGTGTTTTAAATATGGTGAGAGAATGTTTTGCTAATTCCAAAGAAGCCCAGAATAATAAGTATTTTTTGAGAGGAATGTGGGTGCCTTTCGAACCCTAGAGTATAAACTACATTTATAAACTTAGGGATAAGGAATTTGATGACCATTATACTTTTTGTAATGCACCCATTGAACCTTCAAAATTATTGGAAGCACTTTGTGGACTTAAGAGTAGGGTTGTCTGGAAAGAAAGATACAAAAAGGCAATAAGCTTTCCTACATCCTATTTGACCTAGTTATATAAAACTTGGCACTACTTTATCTCTGCTCTTTTTTGCCAAGTAAGAAAATTAGTGAGGTGAATATTGAGAGAGATATTTTAAATTATGCAATTTAAGTGAGGCATATGATTAATGTAGGGAAGTTTATTTTTTCCTCATTGATGTATGTTATTAGGGGTTTTACTTCTATCGCATTGGGTAATCCCTATATTATTTATTCCCTTTATGTAGCTACTAGAGTGTTAGGTTAATCCAATGAAGAGCTGATTTTTCCCATTTTTTGCTCTCACAAAGTGGAAAATTGAGAGCTTTAAAAAGATAAAAGAAGAGGAAGCTAGACCTACGAAGCCCCACCTGACCAATGAGCCTAGTAGTAGTTGGTAGAGTGCCAAGACCCTCCAATCTTTAGGTGATTTGGTTGCTGATCTTAGAAAGCAGATGGGCGCTGCCGGGGGGGGTTACTTTTTTGTAAGGCTTTTGGTTAGCTATTCTCTTCATTTCTCTTTTTATGTTGTACATGTGCAATTTAAGTTTAACACCTTTTAGATCAATATATTTCGCCGTCTTTAAATTTTTCCCAAAAAAAGCTAGAAGCATCATATAAGTAGATGGCTTTCTCTACTCCAACATTTTTTTATATGTCCCTATTTGTTTGTACTCTTAATCTTATCACATCTCCCTCTCTCTCTCTCTCTCCCCCCCCCCCCCCCCCCCCCCCCCCCCGCCCCCCTTATACTTCAACTCAACTGAGTGGTACAAATGCCTTTCTTACATCTATACCACCCAATAGATTTCTTGGCCTTATGATCTTATGGAAATTTTGAGGCCTCGATCTATGAGTTTGATCTCTGGTTTCAAGGAATGCTCATCATCACACTATTAATATTTTAAACACATTATTTTTTTTATATTTTGTAAGTATTATGGGAATGAGGTCAAGCAACTTACATTTTTTCTATTGAAGCATAAGAAATAAATATATCATAAAAATAGCCATTTAATGGATATAAAAAGTAGTTTTGGTTGAGTAATATCTCATTCACCGTCCTTTCAAAGCTTTATAATAATTTTATGATTGCCCATTTAACAAATTAAAGCAACCAGCCTTCTGCAATATCTTAACTCGGAATACGAAATTCTTCATGCAACCAGTAATACTAACATACTACGATACATAAAAGTTATTATGAACTAAAATTAAGGAAGAAAAAACATCCAGGAAATCCTAATAAGAGCCACAACATTAAGAATATTTAGGATCAAATGCTAATTAACTAGGGATAAACTTCAATAATGGATCTTAAACCAATCGTGGATGTTATCTTGTAGTTGCTAAAACCAGCAGCTACAAATAGCTCGTGCCATTCATTCTCGTCTCTTTCCTTTCCTGTGAGAAGAATCATCATTTCCAGATCAAATAAAAGTTGTGTCTCCACTGCAGTTTGAGTATTGATGCCTACACCAACAACCATATCGATTACTATCACTTTTCCACCCTTCTCTTTTGGAGGAATAGCTTCCTTGCAACGTTGCAGTATCCTAACGCAATCTTCATCACTCCAATCATGCAATATCCACTGCATGACATTAAAATTTTATACAACATAATCAAATAACATATAATTATTTTTTATCATGCTTTGAAATGGTGAAAGAAGAAATTTCATTATAAAGATATTATCCCAAATACAGGGGATGATTAATGAGGATAATCATGATAACAATTTAAAGGATTCATATTTCTTTTCTAAATTTGTTTTTATTGATGAAAAATTCAACCAGTAATTTATTTTTCGGCAAATTCAAAACTTTATTATGCTATTTCTGTAAGGTTATAATTAGCAGTCTGTATTAGTTTTTACTAACCTTAAGAAGAGCGACATCAGCATGCGGGAGCTCAAGAAACATGTCACCACCAACATACTGAATTCCATCTATCTTCTTTGCCGACTTGACAACATGTGGCAGATCAAAAACGGTGCATTTCAATCCCGGAAACTCTTTCGCCAAAGTAGCTGCAGTCAAGCCGGTTCCACCTCCAACATCCACCAACGTCCCAATTCCGTTAAACGCCTCACGTCCAACAAGCTTCAAAACATCCATCACAATAACAGAGTCACATGTCATCCCTTTATTAAACAAATCATTAAACTCCGGCTGTGCCCCCGTAAGGTCCCAGAATGTCTTCCCATGTGCCATCTCAAACGGGGTTGTGGACGTATCCGATCTATGAAACCAACGGGAGAGTTGGTGGCACGGATCTACAAGGTGGTGGTCAAGGAGCAAGAGAATCAAGGGGGAGGAACAGGGGCTGTCGGGAAGGGCGGTTGTGAGGAGTTGGGAGACAGGAGCAAGGCTGAAGGCTTCCTCCCCGGAAGGAGTGATGTGGGATTTGAAGATGCCTATGCGGGAGAGGAGGCGCATCATGATGCGGAGGTGGCGTGATTTGGTTTCGGGGATGGAGAGAAAGGAAAGGAGGTAAGAGATTGTTGACGGCATGCCTTGGCTAAGGATAGCGTCGGGGATGCGAAGTTCAATGGCACATTTTAGGCACATGGATTTGATATAGCTAAGAGTATGATTCCATAGAACTTCATGGGCTTCTAGGATGTCCTGAACCTCAGCGTTGGTAAGGTTGATGCTGTCGGATGTCGCCATGCTCTGTTGTACTCTCTCTCTCTCTCTCTCTCTCTCTCTCTCTCTCTCTCTCTCTCTCTCTCAATTGCCTTCTCCTAACACTATCATAAATGAATAGAAAACTGCTGCTTCTGCTTGAGCGAGCTGTGGATATATAATGCATCGATGGGGCCATGTTATACAGAATATTTTTTCCCAAAAAAAAATCAGAATAATTTAACTTATTGAGTCAGAACAATCAGAATTCTACATGAATTTTCATTTGATGGAGCTGAACAATTTTTTTAATTTAAGCTGGCTTAAAAGCGTGATTCACGCTACGTTTATTATAATTTTGCAAAGTATTTGTTTAATGCGTCCGAAAAATTGAAATGAAAAAAAATTGCTCATAATTGAGCTATTATGATATCATGTGGGTATTAATGTGCCACCGTGGAACCCAGCAGCAATGAAGGGTTAAATATTTTTAGAGTGCTTTCGAGGGTGCCAACTTGAATCTATACCTTTTTATTTCTCTCGAAATTGTCATTGATTTTCATTTATTTGATTTTATTTTAAACTAATTATTTTTATTTGATTGAAATAATTTATTTATAAATTATTTTCTAAACATAATTAATTATATTTATTTTTCATTAACTCAATAAAATAAAATAAAATTTTTTCACTTTAAATTATTTCGATATAATGAATATGTTACATAATAATTTTGATTTTAAATGCCAATATCACACGTTATTTT
Source organism: Dendrobium chrysotoxum (assembly GCA_019925795.1). Classification (NCBI taxonomy): domain Eukaryota; kingdom Viridiplantae; phylum Streptophyta; class Magnoliopsida; order Asparagales; family Orchidaceae; genus Dendrobium; species Dendrobium chrysotoxum. The sequence goes on along the minus strand of CM034314.1, from coordinate 53,393,532 downwards.
TAGTATTGGAATATATTATCAAATAAGAGAATTCTTGTGACATGTATAATTTAAGTAAAATTGTCTCTAATCTTTCAACCCTTAATATCTTTATTGTATGTAAATATGACATATGACACTTGTTGCGGGGTAGAAGATTCACGACGGCAGAGTGAGTAAAGTTTTCGCTTAGCGATGCACGAATATCCTGCGCACAAACAGAAAGAAAGAAGTAAAACACCCAATCTTTTTTACGTGGAAAGCCCGAAGAGGGAAAACCCACGGGGCCTCGCCCACATGAAAAGATTCCACTAAATTTGAGTGAATTACAAGGGTTGACCCGTCCCTCGAACTTAGAGGCGGTCAAATTACTGTGGCTTGGAGAGTTAGAGCAAAATATGGTGATGTTCGGGTGGAAGTCTGACGGCGTCCGGACAGAAGTTCAGCTGACGAGGAATGATCCGACAAAGGTCGGGCTGAAGTACGATGGTGGCTTGTGGACGAGTGGAAGGCCGGCGGCGGTCGGCGGCCGGGCGGTGGTCCTACAAAGGTCGGGTTGAAGTTCGGCAGCGGTCGGGTGGTAGTCTGGCGGCGGTCGGCGGCCGGGCGGTGGTCCGACGAGGGTCGGGCTGAAGTCCGGCGGCGGTCAGCGACCGGGCGGTGGTCCGACGAAGGTCGATGGGGGTACGCCGGCGGTGGCGCTGGTTGGAAGTCCGGCGGCGATCGATGGCCGGACGGTGGTTCGACGAAGGTCGGGCTGAAGTTCGGCGGCGGTTGGCAGCCGGGCGGTGGTCCGACGAGGGTCGGGCTGAAGTCCGGCGGCGGTTGGCGGCCCGTTGGTTGTCCGATGAAGGTCGGCAGGGGTTCGCCGGCGGTGGCGCTGACGAAGGTCAGTGGTTCACCGGCGGTGGCGCTGGTTGGAAGTCCGGCGGAGATCGGTGGCCGGGTGGTGGTCCGACGAAGGTCAGGCTGAAGTCCGGCGGCAGTTGGCGGCCGGGCGATGGTCCGACGAAGGTCAGGCCGAACTCCGGCGGCGGTCAGTGATCGGGCGGTGGTCCCACGAAGGTCGAGATGAAGTCCAGCGGCGGTTAGCGACCGCGCGGTGGTCCGACGAAAGTCGGGATAAAGTCCGACGGCGGTTGGTGGCCGGGTGGTGGTCCAAAGAAGGTCGACGGGGGTTCGCCAGTGGTGGCGCTGACGAATGTCGGGGGTTCGCCGGCGGTGGCGCTGGTTGGAAGTATGGCGGCGATCGGTGGCCGGGCGGTGGTCCGACGAAGGTCGGGCTGAAGTCCGACGGCGGTTGGCGGTCGGGCGGTGGTCCGACGAAGGTCGGGTTGAAGCCCTGCGGCGGTCGGCGGCAAGGTGGTGGCCCGACGATGGTCGACGGGGGTTCGCCGACGGTGGCACAGACGAAGGTCGGGGGTTCGCCGGCGGTGGCGCTGGTTGGAAGTCCGGCGACGATGGATTTCCGGGTGGTGGTCCGACGAAAGTCGGGCAAAAGCCTGGTGGCGGTCGACGATCGGGTGGTGGTCCGACGAAGGTCGACGAGGGTTCGCCAGTGGTGGAGCTGACGAAGGTCGGGGGTTCGCCGGTGTTTGCGCTCGTTGGAAGTCTGGCGGCGATCAGGTGGTGGTCCGACGAAGGTCGACGAGGGTTCACCGGCGGTGGCGCTGGTTGGAAGTCCGGCGGCGATCGATGGCCCGGCGGTAGTCCAGCGAAGGTCGAGCTGAACTCCGGCGGCGGTTTGCGGCCGGGCGCTGGTCCGACGAAGGTCGGGCAAAAGTCTGGTGGCAGTCGGCGGCTAGGTGGTTGTCCGACGACAGTCGACGGGGGTTCGCCGGTGGTGGTGCCAACGTAGGTCGGGGGTTCGCCAGCGGTGGCGCTGGAGCTCTGGAAGCCTTAGAGCCCTCTCCAATCTCTAGCCAAAGGTTCTCCCTCATGTAAAGAGTGGGATCTATTTATAGATTTTGATGAGTGGCATACCCCGTAAAAATAGAGAAGATCCGGGGCAGGTTCGGAGTGCTCCATCGGATGGCTCGTATTGATTCCCCCAATCATAGAGAGTTTTTCAACTGTTTAAGTGCTTTAACGATGTCAGAATTCAGCAATCTTAGGCTCGTTTGATTCGTCTCGTCGAGCCGCTCGATTTGACTATAAGCATGTTATATTTGGGTATCATTTCGTTATCCAAATAATGCTTTGATCCTTCCAAATGTGGTTCAGGCTCCTGATTTGGACCCATTTGGGCTCGGGTTGGACCGATTTTGGTGTCGTTAGATTCGTCTCTTCGAGATGTTCAGTTTGACTATAAGTTTGCTGAAATTGGAATTCAGATGATCCCATATTTAATTTTGAAAATTTTCAACTTAAATATGCCTCGAGATTGGTGCTCGATCAAAGCAATTTTTGGTGAAGTATCAACACTTTCTTAGATAGACAACTAAGAATATTAGTGTTGCTTGTCGGAACATTTATGGTGGTAGCGAAATAGAGTTTAACGTCTTAGCTTATTACTAAGACTCCACACACATATGTATTAAAGAGGAGTGCAAGAATTATGAAAGACAATGGCGTTTTTATGGGGAAAACATGGGAAAATGTACTGATCCAATTAAAATGATTACACTAGCATTTTTATTTGGTTACAAGTGAAGCACTTCCTAAGGTAAAGGCATTGATATTGTCTGAGAAATACATTAGTTGGTTGAAGTTGGGAGAGCTTATTTGCAAGAATACAACATAAATTCAAGGTTGAAGCTAGGTGGCAGAGTTCATGTTAATGGACTTCATTGATCTTGTTTTAGATGACATGCATTAACATTATCATCGATGATAAGTGATGAAGTCAATAGATAAAAAACTAGTTAGGAGATTGTATGTTGATTAATCCTTGTTGGGGAATGATAGTCGGAAGGATCGTAATTGGGCATTGGTGGTCAGAGGACTATAGTCGAGTGATGTTGGTTGAAAGAACGGTAGTTGGAGGTCATAGGTCTATTGTTGATGGGCAACAGAGGTCGAAAGAACTGTATTCAGGCGACAGTGATTAAAAGGAATGTACTAAGCTGACGATGGTTGGAAGACCATAGTCAATTGACGATGCTGAGAAGAATCATGGTCAAGCAATGTTTGGTCAAAAGGACTAGAGTTTACAGACACAAAGGTCAGAAGGATTGCAGCTAGATCATGGTGGTCGAAACTATTCTGTTCAGACGATGGAGGTTAAAAAGACTATAGTCAGGCTATGGTGCTGATAGGATTTTGTTTGCTTTGCTGACTTGCATACTATTTGGTCCTCTACATATAATTTATTTTGCTAAGGTATAAGTCTTTTTCAATGCAAGTGTGTGTCATGTCAAATAATAAATAAATGAGAATCATATTATTCTCACGGGGAGCTTTAAATTAACGAAAATTCAATTTTGTACTGCCAAATGAAACTACTCTATTTATCCAGCCAAATGATTTACAATAGCTTGTGCAAATTAAAATAAAAAGCTACTGTTATAAAGGACAAATCTAATATTTGTTAAATCTCTAAACCTATGATATTTAAGAACACATGAATGTAAAAGAATGCTTTTCTACCAATTATGGCTATGAATTAGAGCACAAGCTAGTACTCTTCGTGTGTGTTGAGCTCGTTGGAGTATTAGCTAGAATTCCTTTTAACTACAGTTCTACTATCTCCTTAAGATCACATAATCGTAAGCACCATATGTCTATATTTTAGTAGGACTACAATTTAAAGCTGCTAATTATTTTTTTAAACCTCCGTCGAGGCTCTACATCAAATTATGTTTTAAGTTTATGCATGAACCTTGCATAAAACAAAAAAAATATTGGACATTTGCATCTTAAAGATGTTTAAGTCTTCTAAACTCTCTATTGAATATATTTTCTCAGACAGTATTTCAACATCTTTTTAGCCCATTTTACATATATTTTTATTAAAATTTTCTTTCAGGTGACAGAGGTATGATGAGCAACCTAAGCAAAGATCTCACTTTTGCCACGAAGCTACCAAGGATTCTTGTAAAAATAAGGCATAGGTCTTACTAAGATTGAATTATTTCATTAGATTCATGCAGTTTATGTAAGAAAAATAACCAAGATAAATTTAACATGGACTAAACAAAAGAAAATGTAAGAGATAATAGACCATTATTTGTATTGAAACCGTTAGCACTTAGGAGAGTACATCTATATTTTTCCAATAGAAAAGTGCAATCCAAACTGAAAATATGCTAATTGTGAGATCACATAACGATAGATGGCTCAAAAATCAAAAATAAATTTCGAAAATGATGTAAAAATTAATGGAAATCCTATAGAAATATGTCCGACACTATTATTCAAATCGCTTCCATGCTAAGCATGATTATTGTAGTAGCTTTCTTGAAAGAGCATAATGAACTATTTAACTCTTCCTCCTTATGTCCCATATCTTCATATGTAAGACACTGACATTAAACTTCACCTCTATATGACAAATTATCTCACATAGTTTTGAATCCTGTTTTCATCATCAATTAGGAATAATTAATTAATTAATTAATTAATTAAGCATCTTCATTACATTATTAGATTACTATATGTCTGATGACCTTAGATTATGGTGATTTGTCAAGCACCTCCCAATGTTTAATTTTAAAGTTTGTAATTACTAACCATAGGTGCATTATATATCATCATGGTACAGACATATTTTTGATAATTTACATTATTGAATGACACTTTCCTATTTTTGATATTATTACATATAGGACATAATTTAATCATTGCTCATATGTCGGATTAAACATAATGTTCAAAATGGATTCATTTATCCTTTATGGATATGATGATATCGTGGACCACCAAAGTTGATATTCATGTCCCATTTCTAAGCAATTTGATAGGTTTAGACAGAGTTATTATGTGTCTCCATCTTGTTTGACATATATTAATCATCATTTATAACTTTTAGAGTGCACTGATAATCTTTTGATTCATTTACGACATATATTAATCAGCATTTATATCTTTCAAAGTGCACTAATAATCTTTTGATTCATTTGCTTTTTGAATTATTAACTCATTTTACTATCTCACCTCAAAAGTAATATGTGATTTGAGATAATGTTTGCTCGGCCCTCTACCTATCATCCTCTTACACTAAAAGTTATAGATGTTATGTTGGATGAGCTCCTCCATCATCCATTAATATTCACCATTGAAGTGGGATCTAATGTTTTTTTGAATTTGTAACAACATGATTTACTAGTCATAAGCTTGTATTAAGTAGAATTAATAACTATTTATCACAATAATTGATATTAGATACCCTCCATATTAGAACGAACCCACCATATTAGTATTGTATAACTCATTCATGAAACAACTCTTTCCTCCTTTTATAAGAATCCACTCCCCGTATGAGTCAAAATTATGCATTCTAACTAAGAGACACATAACTTCATAGATAGTTCTCAAGGTTTCAATAGGTTACTATAACAGATGGTAGATTAGATATGCAAAAGAAGGAGATGGGGAGATCAAAGAAGCGATGTTGATAATGTGGAGCAAAAGTAGATTCAATTCTTCAAGATTAACCGAAATTTTGAACTAGTTCATTGTGTTCATACATATATTCATTTTAACATAGAAATATTTATGATGTCTGATACATCATGCTCTAAAGTTCATTTATAGCATTTACCATTATTAATAGATTTAGAAAAATTTTCAACATAATCATTGGGTGGTGCAGTCTAGCACATTTGCAAAGAGAACTTAGATAATTTACTAAGCCTAGAAGGGTAAACATGGTAGGTCTTTTGCTTCTACTATGGGTTCTGACTAAAGAGGGATTGTATGCAGGGAGTTTAACCTTACATGAAGAATACCCTTGCAAATTATTAGAAAATCACTTGATATAAATAATTATAATTTAATGTATAGGTAGATCATTCATTTTTTCTTTTTTAGTAAAAACAAATTATAGTTTGAAATGTAGGGAGAATGGTTATATTGTAAGGAGGTCCCAATAATAAAGTGAAGTTTTATTACAACAAAATCAATGGTCTAAATGAAAGCCTAGTTCAAACACTTAATTATATTATATTTTGATACTCTAAATATTAATTTTTAGGGCAAATTTTAGCATCCACTATAGGTTATTTGGAACTCATACTTAGAACAACTAATATTTCTTCTACAGTAAATTTTTTTCTTAGGTCTTAGAGTCTAGAGATCATGGGTGCCACTTGTTTCTTTAAAGCAGGTAGAGTGGCTCCTTCAGATCATGTTGTTAAATATTTAAATGGTTAACCATAGATAGACATCAAGCTGATGGATCTAATTTTTAATTGAGTGGATGAAAGAGGCAAGGAGGAGATTGATTAGCTAGGCTATCATCATTCAAGTATTAATATCTAGAATCATAGATTAGCATAAATTGTAGAGCGCATTATTAATAAAAATAGCAATCTTAATAATTGTTTGTTACTTATAATGGTACAAATTGTGAGCTTCAATGTATCTACTTCAAGTTGAGCCATATCCTCTTAAAACTTGTTATTATAGAGTCCCAATTAAATGGCTTTACATAAGTACCATACTTTCTTGCTTGAATGTTCCATTATTCTTATGTTATCAAATTTTATTATAGAGTCCCAATTAATTTAAATAATTTTCTCTTCTTATCAAATTTTAACAATGACATCTTACTTAATCTTAAATACTTAATATTTAAAAATATTAATTTAAAACTTGTATTAGAAGTCATAATTTTAATATATTTAAAAATTAGAAATTTTTTTTAAAAACCTTTTATTTAAAAATTTTGGCTGAGTAGGCCAATGGGGTCGACCACACACAAGTCACTTAAGGGTTGTGTGACTTTGATGAATGAGTCACTAGCCGCCATTTAATTCTTTTAAAGTTTCATTTGAGAAAAAAATATCCTTCTAAAAATTCAATTATTTATAAATGGCAATCCATTTTAACATTATAGTGATGAGGATTAAGCAATTTTAATAAAGTAGCCATACAAAATATCAAGTTAAAATATAAGGATATATATATATATATACCATATGGCTATCATCATCACCACAGAATAAATTGTAAAAAAATTATATTTATGACATTAAATATACTCTATTTAGTGACAAAATATAATAATATTAAAATTAATAAAATAATAAATAAAAAATGAGCCCAAATAATTACTTAATGTATTCATAAATTTTGAAACTAATAATCAAGTTATTATGACATTATGTCGGTAGCATAGTGATTGTATGGCTCTAATTAGGCAATTAAGTGTTAAATAATTTTTATTGGCTAGCCATTAGGACGATTGTTGATTGTTGGGATAATGCAAATGTTCTTTCCTCTCTTTATATAGTAACCAATTTACTCCTATTATCCTCTCGTTCTACCAACATGTCTCTAGCTCCCTCCTACTAACCCTCATAATCGATCTCTCTTAATCTTCCCAATACCTCCCAACAATCTCTAGCTCTGCCTAATTCATTCTCGCTTCTTTGCCTAATTTTTCAACCATTTTTCTTCTTAAAAAAAAATTATTTTATATTTCTTGATTGCAATAAAATTATGAATGCAGTATAACGTTTCAAGGGCACTTATGGTATTTCCTTGGATTCTTATGTTCACTTAGTTTTCATTTTAGGTAGGATTAAGACATGTTGAGTTTGTTTGTAATTTATTTTCATGAACTTTGATGATTTTTTTTTAATAATAATCTTTATTTGATTAAAATAATGTAATTTTAAATATATTTTAAAAATATGCAGTTGTTATATGTATCACGCATTAATTCTACGTTAGTAATATCAAATTTTCATCTTAAACTATCCCTTCATAGTGATGATGTTAAATAAAAAAATACTGGATCGGAGGGCTAATTGTTGTTGATTTCAGCAGTTATAAAATTGGATCCTTATTAACGGTTATGCAAGCTAGCCTGGATTGTTGCTTTAGCGTTTGTGCTTGATTATAATTACGATGATCTTCAAAATTGATAAAGGGCTTAGTTTTAGATATGGCCATAAGACCATGCACGTTGTTAGCAATACAACATGTCATAAGATGCTGGAGGTCAATCGAGTAAGGGATGAAAATCTAATGTTCTATTGTATCTTTTGACTTAGGCTTCGTTTGGGATGGCTTTTTTATTACTTCTTAAAACAGCTTTTAAGTTTAAAAATTAAAATGTTTATACTAAAAAGCTACTTTAAGAAGCAGTAAGAAAGCCGTCCCAAACGAAGCCTTAGGCCTCATTTGGGATGGCTTTCTTTCTACTTCTTAAAGCAGCTTTGTTGTATAAAAATTTTAAATTTTGTACTAAAAAATTGCTTTAAGAAGCAAAAAGAAAGTTGTTCCAAACGAAGCCTTAATCTTCATCATTTTAATTTACACTTAAAAAATATGGATGTCTTTCCTAACATCCATCCTTTAAGTCTCAAATGTAGTCTCATTAGTAGCAAGGGAATCTTATTTATTATCCTTACCAGTAGCTCGAGCTCTTAAAAATAAGCTTAAAAGGAGTAGTGAGAATTCAATAAGTTTCCTCTCCAAAGCCATTATTGATCTTGAAAATGAGCAATCTCCATTAATTGTTAGATGCTAACCCTACTTACCATATTCTTTATTGTATTTTTACTAGATCACTAAATGAGCTTAAGCCAAGTGGCTCGGAGGAAGATGATATGTAAATCCTTAATGCTAAGATAGAAGGCTTTTATTATTCTAATTATATCAAGAAATTCTTTAATTAAAATGGTTGCTTTACTTCTGACCAAGACATTGCTAGTGAAGTGATCAACCACTTTTGAAAGCTCATTTTCTCAAGTATCCCATATAATAAAAATTGCAGTCTCATTCGAATTAGCCACATAATTCCCCTATCCCTTCTTATTAAGCTTACTTCCCCATTCTCCCATGAAGATATTAAGACCATTTTTTTTTTGCTCCAAAGAAATTTTGTCCAGGATCCAAAGGGTATTCCTTAGATAACTTCTCTAAGTGGCAGGGCATCATGGAAGAAGGTGCATGTGTTGTAGTTAAGCATTTATTTCTTACAAGCTTCATAATTATGTTAAAGCAACAACTACTGCCCTCATCCCCCAAAATATGAATGCTACTAATATATTTAATTACAAACCTATGTCTCTTTGTAAATACTTATACATTATAATTCAAAAACTTCTTAAGACTCAATGCAAACTCATCATTTTGCTTATCATTGATGCAGTAGGCTACGTGGATTCTATTTATGCTATGGGTTGCAATATGATTAGGATTTCTTTGATATTATTTTCCCACAAAATAAGCAAGTGCATTGTCGATCAATAATAAAAATAATAAAATGTATGAGATAGTAGCAATCCCATGTGAAAGTGCTCTGCTAACTTGTACTTAAGCTAATATTATCTACTAAAGATGCACAATATATACTACTAACTAAAATTAGGGTTTTTAGTTCTGTGACTTACAGAAAATGCAAAAGATAAATGAGACACCATATTATAAAGTTTTTTGTACTAATGAATGTGAATCCACAAAGTTTTCCTAATACTCATTCATATTCAAGTGGATTAGAGCATAAGCATGCCTAGATCTCTATCGAGCTTGTATGTATGTAAGAAAGGTAGGTTTATGGCCTTCCTATAATTATTGCATCTCTATAGAACTTGGAAGGTTAAACATCCTATGTCTATGCTTATAAACATTCCATACTAATACTCCTATTTGTTCTAATATTCCTCCATCAAGGTGGCGTCGCAGCATTATCAGATGGACTAGTGCCTCAGTGTTACTATTGTTGCATTGTTGTAGTGTAGGGTTCACCTGGCACAGTTAATGGATGAACCGACATGTCTTTTGGCTATGTCAGCATGGCTCCTTATTATCAACTACTCCAACATGACACTACAAAAGTGAAGCACTATGGTGCTTGAAAGTTTTATACAATCTTGCAGTATTATGTAGTGTGGCGCTCTGGTGCTCAAATCATTGAGACTTAGATGCTATATAAGAGATTTCTCGCAAAGCAGTGTTGTGAAGTGTCACAATGTTGACCTTGGCTCCACCAGGGTACTAAATTAATTTCCCTTTTCTTGAGACTTTTGAACTTCAGGTTCCTAATCTAACATCGAGGAATTTTAATGGCCATGGCACTAGTTATTGGGCTGTTGCAGTGCAAGCTCAACACTTTTAAATTTTTTACTTTTTCTTGAATATTTCCTACAGAATATCAACTAAAAAAAATATTTTTACAGATATTAAAGATAATAAAATATGATAAGATAAAAACTTAATATATTCCTATCAAAATGCTCATATTGAATACATCTATAGCATACCAAACGTCATGAGATAAAAGTTTTTTAAAAATCAAGATATTGTAACTTTTGACCAAATTAAAATGTCTAAAATATAAAATATACAAAATCATTGAAATCAGAGATATGATCATTATTCCTTAGAAAGAGAACAGTATATTTCACAACTGGATCAACTGGCAAAAATTCATCTACGATCTCTAAGCCTTAACTTTCCTTTTCCTTTACTCTCCTTTTTCTTCTCAAATTCAATTTTCCTTCTACATAGAGGAAAATGAATAATATAAAAAGGATGTTAAAGGATTATAGTTTAGTGACTTAACATATTTTATAATAAAATATTAATATAATATAAATGTAATTATATATTCCATTTAGTTTCTAATATAAAATTCATATAAATATTTTTGGGACTTTAAAAACTATAGACAAATTTTCTTAAAATAACCCATCATTTTAAAAACATTTTAGTGAAATTAATTTGCAAAACAGACACCTAATAGTCCCAAAACCCCTACTTATAACGACATGTATTAATTTATTAAGGATTTATTCAAATACCCAAAAATTACAAAAAAAATTATTATACTTAAAACTTAACAATATCTATATTATGGTGAAGACGGTTTATGATTTGGACTTATAATGACTTCTAAAAAAATTTATTTATTCAAGTAAAAATATGGGCTATTACAATACTTATATGGGAATTTGTTTGGCAGCTCATTCCAAGTGGTTAGAGAGCCTGGGGACTAGGAGTTCAACCACATCTGAGCTTTATCCCTTAATAAAATTGAAAACAAATAAAGCCTAACACTATCATTGCTAACACCATTATACTTGAATATTTCATAGATCTTTTAGAAACTTGCTAAGTATAGGTTCATATCATTAGTAAAAGTTCCCCAAAACTAGGAATTATGAATCATCTAAACTATGGTGAGTTTTAGCTCAAAGTTATTAGCCTGAATAATATGTCTATTAATACTTTAGTTGATTCCATCTACTACTAGATTGGCATACTCCTTGAGAGATCTAGGATGATCCTAATCTTGAAATAGTTCAGCCATACCTAAAGTTTAAGTTTTTTTAGATTTTCTAATGTTTGTATGGATCCTCTTAACCTCTAAGCAAATAACATGGGATCCTTACTAAATCTACTTTGCATGCAACAACAAGGTAAAAATAAAATAACATTAAATAAAACTCAAAAAAAGGGAGAAGAGTTTTCAAAAATAAAAATAATAATATGATATATGATACAAGTAGAATTAAATACTCAACTAGTTCAACAAAATAGTTCAACTTGCAATATGTATATTACTTCCCCAGCAACGACACCAAAAAATTGATGCAGTGGGGTATGGGGATTACATTTATACTATGGGTTCTAATATGATTAGGTTTTCTTTGATATTATTTACCTATAAAATACCCAAGTGCAAGTGTTGATCACGTAATAAGCTGTATGAGAGAGTGTTGATCCGATAAGGAAGTGTTCTACTAACTTACAATTGAATTACTACTTTTTACTAAAAATACATAATTTATCCTACTGACTAAAATCTGGGTTTTGAGTTTTGCCACTTATAGAAATTACAAACGATAAATGCATAACTATTTTATAAAATATTTTAGACTAATAAATGTGAATCCATAAAGTTTTCCTAATGAGACTCATTAATATTGAAGTGGATAAGAACATAAGAAGCTTTAGATCTCTATCGAGCTTGTAGGGATGTAAGAAAAAGTGGTTTATATCCTTCTTATAATTATTGCATCTTCTTATAATTATTGCATCTCCATAGAATCTACAAGGTTAAACATCTTATGTCTAAGCATATAAACATTCCACACCAATACTCCTATTTGTTATAATATTCCTCCATCGAGAAAATATATCATACTATATTTTAATTACACACACGATCATTTCATTCATTAAATTATGGGAGTATTGATAACAATAATAATTCATTTGAAAGCTCAAGAGTTTATATTAATACTTATATTGTGTTCACATCATTAGTCCAAAAGTCAAAAATTAACCAAACATAATAAAAATAGAAAGCAAACCAATCTTTATTTCATGCATAAAAGATAGGATATAAGAGAAAAAGTAAAGTAAAATGTTACCTCGATAATACAAATGCACTTTTCATACTCATTTTTTCTTAAAATATAGGATTACTCATAACTAGATAGGCTTAGATCACCAAAGAATGTATCATACTAGGGACTCTAATTTCTTATAAGGGACACAAAAGAGAAATATTGTCCATGATTAAAAATGAACAGAACTCTCAAACTCATAAGATTGATAACTCATATGGTTAATGGCTAAATTGATGCGTCTTTTGGCTAAGGCGATTCAACTGCTCCTTTCAGAAATTGCTCTACTGTGGCACTACAAATGTGAATAAATGTGGCACTTGAAAGTGTTGTACAGCACTGCACATTGTGTAGTACGGTACTCTGGCGCTCAAATCCCTGAGACAGATGTTGCGGTGTAGAATTTTGGCGTAGTGATGCTGTGAAGAGCTGTAACATGGACCTCGGCTTTATTTGGGTTCTATATTAATTATCATTATTCATGAGACTCTAGATGTATGATTTTCTGATCTGGTGCTGAGGTGTTGTAAATGCTACAGAGCTGCTCGTTGGCACACTATGGCGCTGGCTCAACAAGTGTGAATTTTTCTTCTTTTTCTAAGTATTTCTTGCACAACATCAACTAAAAATAATATTCTTATTGATAATTAGGATAGTAAAACACTATAACATTTACACATAACAATCATGCATCAAGCTTAAGCCAAGTTCATTTATCAAAAGAACTCTTCCAATAGTATAATCCTTACTATGGATGATTTGGGAGACTTAGACTTTTCAATTGGAACTACTTTTATATGATAAATTTCATATTAAAAAAAACACTTCACTATGATTAGCTATGAATTTATATATCTAGGCTATTAGTAAAGGCATTCCCTCCCTTTTTGTCTCTTGGGTTGATGCTTCTATTTTTAATATTTATTTCCCTTTTTGCTTTAATGGCTTATTGAAATGTTTCTTTCATCTTTTGTAGGGTTTCAATAATGTTATCCACTTTCCCCTTGTCAAGGACTATAACCAAAAAGGTGAATTTCAGCTTTGTCAGCCTAACCATCAATCATCTCTCACAATAATAATTTTATTATTCTTTTTTCTTGCTTCCGATGTTAATCTTCCTAGCCTTAAGAAAATTTTGGATAGCTTCCATTTCTCTTCTACTCTAGATGTAAATGATGAAAAAATATTGTTACTTTTCAAAGAACGCTATAAACCCTTTGAATTTAAGTGAACTCTTAGGCTATTATTTCTCTATCCTCATTTCTAATTTTTGTGAAAGCCTATCTCAGCTTTGAGGCACCAAATAGATAAATTTTGGCCTCTAATTGATATAATTTAGATCAAACATGAAAGATGGACATCTTAATGTCTCCCTTTGGTTGGAAGATTCTAGCTCACGATTTTTTTTAAATTTGGATTACCATAGCATATTTAGATAAGTCTTGTCTTATCTAGAAGGACGTATGAAGATCTTGAACAAGTGTCATTCAAAATTTCATGAAGGATAAAAAGATTCATATGCTTCTCTTAGGGCCAAATTTCCAAATCAAAAGAAAAAGGTAGCCATGGCCTCCTTTCCATCCTTGAAATGCATCGTGGATTTATGTCTAAGCTCATTTGGGAGCTCTAGAGTGTACAAACTACTTGCAAACATTGCTTGATGAGAAATACAGTTACATATTTTTCAAATCTGCTTAACCTCCTATCTATAGAATTAGTAAGTTTCATCTTCAATTCTCTTTACTATGCTCTCCCATCTTCCTTCAATCAATGATGGTGCCTCATTTCCACTGTTATGGGATTCTTCAATTGAGGGGAAAATGTTTTACCACCAGATTAGCTCAAATCGTTTTAAGTATCTTCTACTTTTGAACATATGTCAACTTATAACCCTTTTCAACACTAAAGGCCATGACTTTTATGCTTTCAACCATGAGAACTTTCCTATTCTCTACATTCACGTAAAATCTAATGAGTTACTATGGAATGGTATGGCTAATCCTCGTATTAAGGGCTTTATTAAAAATGTCTTCGGTCAAATAAAAATGTTAAATGTCATAAGTTGATTTCATACCACAACTATCTGATGAGATTCTATTTTTCTCCCAGATTAAAGTTGTTGATGCCAGTGCAGTTAGAAACATTATGGTTCCACCTCCTTGTAATCAATAACCCAGAAAATGAGTCCATTAACTACCCCTTCTTCTTTAGCTTTTTGTCAAACACCCTTCTAAAAGAATTGATCAAAATGGATTGCCAGTTTTCTCCTTAGTCTCTTCATACTCCAAAGTTTACACTGCATTGATGATATGAGCAATATCTCCAAATTTCATAAGAAGTTCTATTTTTTATTACTACATTATATTGTCTACCATATATGTAAAGAAAGGTATCATATGAAAGAATGGGGTAATATTGATAGATCCTCATTCCTCTTAGCTGATGAATGTCATTTTCCTTAAGTTAAATAGACAATATGAAGAAATTATTGCAAAAACTTAGCATCATTCTTTTTTAATTCATTGGATCTCGGGGCAACTATTTCTCTGATTTTTTTAGACTCTATAGTCATGCCTCTCTCTCTTACAATTTACTTTTCTTAGTACTTGGGGAAATGATGTATGGGCATCCTATGTTCTAATATTTGGCATGGATGACTTCGTGGTGCTTTAATCATGGCTTCTTCTTCTTGTATAATTTGTGCCATTTGTCAGATTCTCCAACTAAGTTGCTCTAGTCCATATGCTAGCTAGTCCTTTGATTATTGGTATTTTTCTAAGCCCATAAAATTTTCTTTTAATCTTATTTTTTCATAAGGTTTTTGGTTAGTTATTCTCTTCGTTTATCTATTTAAGTTGTATATGTGCATTTTAAGTTTAACGCCTTTTAGATCAATACATTTAACTGTCTTTAAATTTTTTCCAAAAAAATTTAGAAGCATCATATAAGAAGATGGCTTTCTCTACTCCTTCAGCCTTTTTTTATGTCCCTATTTGTACTCATAATCTTATCACATCTCTCTCTCTCTCTCCTTATACTTTTACTCAATTGAGTGCTACATAAGCCTTTCTTACATATATACCACACAATAAATTTCTTGGCCTTGTGATCTTAAGGAAATTTTGATGCCTCGATCTATGAGTTTGATCTTTGGTTTCAAGGAATGCTCATCATCACACTATTAATATTTTGAACAAATTATTTTTTTTTAATACTTTGTAAGTATTATGGGAATGAGGTCAGGCAACTTACATTTTTTTATTGATATTTAGCATAAGAATTAAATATATAATAAAAAATAGCAATTTAATGGATATCAAATGTAGTTTGGTTTCATAAATATCTCATTCTCCATCCTTTCGAAGGTTTATAATAATTTTATGAGAGCCCATTTAACAAATTAAAGCAACCAGCTCACTGAAATATCATAACTCAAAAATACGAAATTCTTCATGCAACCAGTAACACTAACTTACTACGATACATAAAAGTTATTATGAACTAAAATTAAGAAAGAAAAAACATCCAAGAAATCCTAACAAGAGTCACAATATTCATAATATTTATGGATAAACTTCAATAATGGATCTTAAACCAATCGAAGATGTTATCTTGTAGTCGCTAAAACCAGCAGCTTTAAATAGCTCGTACCATTCATTCTCGCCTCTTTCCTTTCCTGTGAGAAGAATCATCATTTCCAGATCAAATAAAAGTTGTGTCTCCATTGCAGTTTGAGTATTGATGCCTACACCAACTACCATATCGATTACTATCACTTTTCCACCCTTCTCTTTTGGAGGAATTGCTTTCTTGCAACGTTTAAGTATCCTAACGCAATCTTCATCACTCCAATCATGCAATATCCACTGCATGACATTAAAATTTTATACAACATAATCAAATTACATATAATTAAATTTTATCATGCTTTGAAATAATGAATGAAGAAATTTCATTATAAAAACAATTATCCCTCATACAGGGGAGGATGATATATGAGGCTAATTCCGATAACATTTTAAAGGATTAATATTTATTTTTCAAAAAAAAAAATTTATGTAAAATTTAACTAGTGATTTATTTTTTAGCAAATTAAAAACTCTGTTATGCTATTGCTGTAAGGTTGTAATCAACAGTCTCTATTAGTTTTTGTTGACCTTAAGAAGAGCGACATCAGCAGGCGGGAGCTCAAGAAACATGTCACCACCAACATACTGAATTCCATCTATCTTCTTTGCTGAGTTGACAACATGTGGCAGATCAAAAACGGTGCATTTCAATCCTGGAAACTCTTTCGCTAAAGTAGCTGCCGTCAAGCCGGTTCCACCTCCAACATCCACCAACGTCCCAATTCCCTTAAACGCCTCACGTCCGACATGCTTCAAAACATCCATCACAATAACAGAGTCACATGTCATCCCCTTATTAAACAAATCATTAAACTCCGGCTGTGCCCCTGTGAGGTCCCAGAATTTCTTCCCATTTGCCATCTCAAACGGGGTTGTGGACGTGTCCGATCTACGAAACCAACGGGAGAGTTGGTGGCACGGATCTACAAGGTGGTGATTGAGGAGTAAGAGAATCAAGGGGGAGGAACAGGGGCTGTCAGGAAAGGCGGTTGTGAGGAGTCGGGAGACAGGAGCAAGGCCGAAGGATTCCTCCCCGAAAGGATTGATGTGGAATTTGAAGATGCCTACGCGGGAGAGGAGGCGCATCATGATGCAGAGGTGGTGGGATTTGGTTTCAGGGATGGAGAGAAAGGAATAGGTCGGAGACTGTTGCCGGCATGCCATGGCTAAGGATAGCGTCAGGGATGCGGAGCTCAATGGCGCATTTTAGGCACATGGATTTGATATAGCTAAGAGCATGATTCCATAGAACTTCATGGGCTTCTAGGATGTCCTGAACCTCGGCGTTGGTAAGGTTGATGCTGGCCGATGTTGTCATGCTCTGTTCTACTCTCTCTCTGCCTCCCTCTCCTAACACTATTATAAATGAACAGAAAACTGCTGCTTCTGTTTGAGCGAGCTGTGGATATAAAATGTATGGATGGAATATTTTATCCCAAAAATATATATATTAGAATAATTTAGCTTATTCAGTCAGAGCAGTCAGAATTCTATGCAGATGTTCATTTGATGGAGTTGAACAATTCTTTAATTTAGGCCTGGTTTGTTTGTCCATTTTTTATGCTTTTTTCATTTCAAAACGTATAATTTCTTCTTTTTGACCATTTGAATGTGACACATGCTTTTTCAGAAACTCCATTTTTTTACTGTTTTGAGAAGCTTTATGATATTAACTTCTCCATTCAAAACCTCCATTTCTCATAGCAACATTTTTGAAACGGAAACGGAGAAAAAAACAAATGAAGCCGTAAGCTGGCTTAAAAACGTGATTCACGCTACATTTTTTGTAATTTTGTATGCTTATAAAAAGATTTTATAGGTATTTGTTTAATGCGTTCGAAAAATTGAAATGAAAAAAAGTTGCTAATAATTGAGCTATTATGATATCATGTGGGTATTAATGTGCCACGGTGGAACCCAGCAGCAATGAATGGTTAAATATTTTTATAGTGCTTTCGAGTGTGCCAACTTGAATCCATACATTTTTATTTCTCTCGAAATTGTAATTGATTTTCATGTATTTGATTTTATTTTAAACTAATTATTTTTATTTGATTGAAATAATTTATTTATAAATTATTCTTTAAACATAATTAATTATATTTATTTAGCATTAACTCAAAAAAATAAAATAATTTTTTTTTCACTTTAAATTATTTCGATATAATGAATATGTTAAATAATAATTTTGATTTTAAATGACAATATCACAAGTTATTTTTAGTATTGGAATATATGATCAAATAAGAGAATTCTTGTGACATATATAATTTAAGTAAAATTATCTCGAATCTTTCAACCCTAAATATCTTCATAATATGTAAATATGACATTTGACACTTTCTTAGATAGACAACTAATTAGAATATTTGTGTTGCTTGTTGGGACATTTATGGTGGTAGCGAGGTAGAGAGTTTAACGTCTTAGCTTATTACTAAGACCCCACACACATATAGATTAAAGAGGAGTGCAAGTATTGTGGAAGACATTGGCACTTTTATGGGGAAAAACTTAGGAAAATGTACTGACCCAATAAAAATGATTACACTAGCATTTTTATTTGGTTACAAATGAAGCACTTCCTAAGGTAAAGGAATTGATATTGTCTAAGAAATACATTAGTTGGTTGAACTTGGGAGAGCTCATTTGCAAAAATACAACATAAATTCAAGTGTTGAGGCTAGGTGGTAGAGTTCATGTTGATGGACTCATTGATCTTATTTGAGATGACATGCATTGGCATTATCATCGATCATAAGTGATGAAGTCCTTAGATATTAAACTAGTTAGGAAATACTAGTCAGGAGATTGTATGTTGATTAATCCTTGTTGGAGAATGGTAGTCGGAAGGATCATAGTAGGGCATTGGTGGTCAGAGGACTATAGTCGAGTGATGTTGGTTGAAAGGACTATAGTTGGAGGCCATAGGTCTATTGTTGATGGGCAACAGAGGTCAAAAGAACTATAGTCAGGTGACAGTGATTAAAAGGAATGTACTAAGGCGTCGATGGTTTGAAGACAATAGTCGGGTGACGGTGCTCAGAAGAATCAGGGTCAAGCAATGTTGGTCAAAAGGACTAGAGTTTGCAGACATAAAGGTCAGAAGGATTGTAGCTAGATGATGGTGGTTGAAACTATACTGTTCAGACTATGGTGCTGATAGGATTTTGTTTACTTTGCTTACTTACATACTATTTCGTCCTCGACATATAATTTATTTTGCTAAGGTCTAAGTCTTGTTCAATGCAAGTGTGTGTCATGTCAAGTAATAAACAAATGAGAATCATATTATTCTCACGGGGAGCTTTAAATTAACGAAAACCCTAAACACCAAACTCCACAGGATACAAATAAGAAAGAAGCATAACCAAACAATCCACAAGTCTCCACCAAAGGAAAAGATATCAGCAAATAGGGGTTAAATCATCAATATAATAATTCCAATCATTGCTAAGACCCAACCAATCACAACAGTAAAACACCACCAGCAATAATCCATCATCCATAGTAAAAGTCACAGCAGATAGAGTAGCCCAATTATAGTTGTAAAGAAAAGGCATCCAAAAATACGAGAGCAGCCACATTAAAACCAGAATAAGTAAACCTAAACAACCAACAAAATGACTCAACAAAAAGAATAATAAGTAAATCGGTTAGAAATGCCACAAACTTACAAAAAGATAGAAACCAAGATTAAAATGAAAATACAGACAAAGTAGACTATAATGCCTAAAACAAACTGGACAGGCTAACAAAAATCAAGATTAACAAAATTTGACATACGACATACCCATACAATCTAGTCTAGTTAAACCCAACAGTTTGGATGGAAGGGAAGACCCCACATACTCAACAAAATCCAACAGATTGCAACCTAAATCAGCTAAAAAATTAGTAGCAGCATTGCCTTCCCTATAAATTTGAGATATAGAAAAGTTGATAATGGACAACCACTGTTTAATCTCTCTAATGATGTAAAAATAAGAAGGATTAGTAATAAAATTATCAGTAATATATTGAATCACAAGCATTGCATCCATCTCAATCTAAACATTAGTAATACTTAAAGAAATGCATAATTATAATCCACACTTTAAGGCCTGAATTTTCGCCATGATAGCAATGTTGACATCCACAGAACCAGCAAATGCTACAAGAACCTGATCGGATGAATCACAAATAATGCCACCACAACCAGCTTACTCATTTTTAAAGGAACCATCAGTGTTATGTTTGTAATAGCCCACAAGGGGTTTAATCTACTTAACCAGCTTATCTTGAAAAGAATGGCCATAAACCTCAACATTAATACCAAAATACTCAGCAATATGAGAAAAGCTTTTAAAATAACCAAAATTAATCAATTTAGCTAAATATAATTACCTCACTTTATCTTTATTCTTTCTAATAATGGTCAAGGCATTCATAGTAATGTTTTCATGCTTCGCCTCATTCCTACTTTTCCAAAGAAACCAACAAATAATAATGGGTAAAACATTATGAATATGCCTCTTAGAGGGGACAATCCAATCATGCATGGTACTATTAATGTTGGTATACACCTTAAAAAAATGGGAAACAATAATATTGTCAAAATATAACCAAACTTTAAGAATAATGGGACCATTAGCAAAAACATGATTGAAATTTTTGATATGATAACAACATTGACATTTGAAAATAATAAAAAAACCATTTTTCATCAAGATAGTATCTACGAGCATGTAATTGTTGAAAATTGTCCAAATTAAAATAGAATAAGAAATCAGAATACCTTTTTGCCAAATGGAAGATAAAATTTGAGAAAAAGGATTCAAAATCCTAATAGAATTCCAAACCTCTTTGAACACAAAACTCCCATCATTAGACTTAGTAAATAAAATAGTATCTTCCTGGTCTAGTTGTAAAGGAACATTAAGAATAAGATTAATGACAAAATCAGGAACCATATCAGCAAGATAGTCCACATTCCAAGTCCCCTCATGAATAAAATGAGTAACTTTACAAGCACTAGTAGTATGAGTATTGAGCAAAGTATCAATAGAACACAAACCTTACCAATTATATTGCCAAAAAATGATTTCACCCCGTGCCAACCCCCATTGAATGAAATTTTTAGCATCCCATTTAATGGAACAAAGCCTTTTCCAATTGAAAGAATCCCATTTTTTGAAAAAAATAGTTAAGAGGATGCTTGCCAACACAGTATTTAGAAATCATAAACTTTGACCAAAGGCTCTTTTTAGACCTTCAATTGAACCACAATTTATAAGAAAAACCAAGAGCCATGTCATCCAAGTTCTTAAATAGCAAATTACCTTCATCATGCACACCAGAACATCTGTGCTAGGAAGCCTAAATAATACCAGATTTACCATCTTTGGCTCCCAAGAGAAATTTGTTGAAGATTCATTCGAGCTTGTTGCAAGTATTCACAGTCGGGGATAAAGTATGAAATAAGTAGATAGGAACAAAGCAAAGAATACTTTTAATTAACACTAATCTACCCCAAAAAGAAACGAAATTAAAAACCCAAGTAGATATTTTTTTATGAATTTTAGAAAAAATATCCCCAAATAAATGAGACCACTTTTTACCCTTAAAAAGAGGAGTGCCTAAGTATTTAAGAGGTAAATGCCTATGCAAAAAAACAAATCTATCCTGAATAGAAAAGATTCTATGGTGAGATATAGATTTAGTACAAATAAAACAACTTTTCATAGGATTAAAAATTAAACCACTCACCAATTGAAATTTACCAAGATATTTAAAAAGAATATTAAGCATTTTCCTAGAGCCATTCGTAAAAATAATAAATTCATTAGCAAAGCTTAAGTGGGAGATGGGAAACCCACCAATTGTACGGTATTGTAAAGTGGGGTGTTTTCTAAAAAGCTCATTAAGACCTCCTAAAAGAAATTCAACAACAATAATGAACAAAGTAGGGGATAGAGGATCCCCTTGTCTGAGTCCATGAGCAGATTTAAAAAAACTTGGACTTTTCCCTTTAATAATAATAGAAAAAACATTGTTCAATACTATTTTTAATATTCCTTATGAATTCATTATTGAAACCAAATAAATTTAGCATAACATAAAGAAAATTCCAACTAAGATTATCATAAGCTTTGGTAATATCAATCTTAAAAATAACATTACCACTAGCAATTTTAGCCTCCAATTCATGAACAAGCTCTTGAGCAAATAAAACATTATAAAAAATGGAACGACCTTTCACAAAACTAGTTTGTTTAAGAGAGATAATATCAGGGAGAACTAAACATAATCTATACATAGTTAACTTGGCATTGAGCTTATTGAAAAAAGAATAAAGACTTATAGGATGAAAATCACTCCAAAAATTAGTAACATCACTTTTGGGAATTAAAGTAGTAGCAGTCGAAGTAAAAAATTTAGGATAAGGATTCCCTTTAAAGAAATCAACAATAACATTGACTAAATCTTCTTTAATGATATTCCAATGTTTTTAACAAAATATAGTTGTAAAACCATCTAGCCCAGCAATAGAATTAGAATTCTTGTTATTGATAATAAAGCAAATCTCCTCCTCAGACTGCATTTTAGTAAGCATATTGTTATCCTCATCAGAAATAAGCGAAGGAATAAATGAGAAATCAAAATCTAAATAGGGGATAAAATTTTTGTTAAACACATCTTTGAAATAATTAACACCAGGCTTAACAACCATGTCAGAAGAATCATAATGGGAACCGTCAGGAGTGGAAATCTTTTGAATATAGCTAGCAACTTTTTTATGATTTGCAATATTATGAAAAAATTTGGTGTTTCTATCCCCTCAACTAAGAATTTACAAGAAGCTTTTTTTTCCAATAAACTTATTCTTATTCTTAAAGTTTCACTAAACTGTATTTGGCTTCATTCAAAGAAACCCTTTTATCCATAGAAGGGTGATTCATATAATTAGTATCAGCAAAACCAACAAGTTTCTTGGCTTCAACAATATTTGCAAATAAATTCTTGAAAACACATTTATTCCACCAATTCAAATTCTGCTTGAGGCGCTCCAGCTTAAGCCAAAAATGAATCATACCAAGATAATTATTATTTGGAATTAAGGGAGCATGCCAGTTAATTTCAACATTATTAAAAAATGAATCATGTAATAACCACATATTTTGAAATCTAAAAGGAGAGTAAGTAGAGTTATCTTGTAAAAAATAATTCAAGAGCAAAGGAGAATGATCCGAGAGAGTTTTAGATAAATGCTCAATGTGAGTAATTTGATATTTAGAAATATAAATATTGTTGAAAAGAATACAATCCAACAATTGCCATATGGTACCTTGGTTCCAAGTAAAAGCATTGCCAGAATAGCCAATATCATGTAAATTAGACATTAAGAGCATATCATTTAAGTCTTCCATAGCCAAAAAATTAGGAGGTTTCCCCCCAACTCTCTCAACAGCATTAGTAATAGTGTTAAAGTCTCCTCCAACCATCAAAGGATCAGATACATTAGAGGACAAATTTGTAATTTGATTCCATAAAGTTTTCCTATCAGTTCGAGAGCAAGATGCTTAAACGTAGGAAGCATAATAAGAAAAATGAAATAGGCAATATTAGTGTGCCCAATTTGAGGGAAATCACTGATAATGCTTAACGTAACCCAAGACTTCCAAAAAATCCAATTTTTGTTAGAGCAGTTACTAAAAGAGCAATCAAACCCAAGTTTACTACTCAATGATTTAAGCTTAGTAGAAGAAATTAAAGGCTCAAGCAACACCAACACATTAATATTGTAAATTCTACATAAGTTCTTAACACTATTCCAAGAAGGAGGGTTACCAACTCCCCTAATATTCCAAATGAGGGCTTTTACCATTGGAAGAAGAATTATAGGAAGCTTGAGTAACTCTAGAAGATTGACCTTTAGAGAGTTTACCATTTTTAGATTTTTTCTTTCCCACTTTTGTATAGCCATTATAAATATTATTGGCATGTTGTATAGAAGGAGTAGACAAAATAGAAACATCATTCATGCCTTCAGAATTCCCTAATGTAGACAACTCTAAGTTTAAAATAATTTCTCCATCCTCCTTATTCTCTTCATCACCACCTTCCTCATTCTCCAATTGCTCACCACTAGCAAAATTTAAAGTACAACATTTTTGAATCACATCACCACCCTCACCTACATCAGAAGGATCATTAACTCCATTTTCAGTATGGACCAATTCATCTAAAGGTAATTTACTAAGATCTGTGGGGTCATTCTCAAAGTTTGGATCATCCGATCCATCCATTTTGGTTAATACGTGGTTAAAGAAGGGTTTCCCTCAATAGCTTCCTCATCAATACTAGGATTTCCTAAACATAGAGTAGCAACATTGTCTTGGATAGCCATAGGATTTTCTAAAGGTAAAGTAACAAAGTTGTCTTGAATAGCTAGATTGTCATTATTCACCTCTAAAGGGATATGAACCTTATTTTCAATAAAATCATCATTAATAGAACGAACCACTCTTTTCCCCTCTTTAATACCCTTTTTTAGATTGGGATGAGCAACAAAACCTTCATTAAAGGAATGGCCATGGACTTTGCAATGGGAACAAAAATTAGTTATGTTTTTGCAAGTAACCAGAATTTTTGGATCCAAGCCACAGCTCACGAGAATGTTTTTTGGTAATGTCCAATTCCACCATAATACGAGCAATAGAAGGCCTGGATCTAGCAGTAGTAGCTTGGTCAGATTGTAGAGGCCTTCCAAATATGGATCCAAAAGCATGCAATACATGCGAGTTAAAAAATGCAACCTCAAATTTGGAAAAGAAATGCATATAGGAATAATCGATGACTCCTCTTTGATATAAAAAGTAAGGAGTCCACTTTAAGTCTCATTTGGCAGTTATTAATGTCATAAGATCTTCTCAGAAAAAATCTGGCTATAGTCCAAATTGTTAGACAATAGAATAGAAATATGCCTTGCATCTAATAAACCGATAGAGAAAACACCAGACAGTTTAAGATTACCAAAAAAGTTTTAATAGAATCAAGATTAGGGTGTCAAATGGAAAACTTCCCCACCAATGTAAATTGATAGGGAGAAGCGAGTTTCACAATATCTTCATCCAAAATTAATAAGGCCAAAAGCCCTTTAACCAAAGACTTTCTGAAAATAAAACTAGAATCTTTAGAAGGAGCATTGTTCGTAAGAACATCACAAAAAGATTGAGATTTAGAGTTAAGATCATTACCATTAACACAAAAAAAACCCTTATTACCACCCATCGAGACCGACAGCGGATTACCCCAGTGGGAAGGATTGGATGAAGACGGAGCCGCCTCCATGAGGAAAAAGCAGGAGAAAAACCAAAGGCTCGAAGGCCTTAGGTTAGATTAAAGATTGAAAAGAACCACATAACTGATAAAAATAAATCAAAACCATATATTCTATAATAGAAACCATAAATTACAACAGTAGAAACTCGATCGCTAGAGAAAGAATGCACAGGAGGAAATAGTCGTTATGGTGAGAGTCTATTGGAGTATTAGCTAGGATCCCTCTTAACTACAGTTCTATTATCTCCTTAAGATCCCATAATCATAACCACTATTGCATTTTAGGTTTCAAAATTATGTTTTTATATTATGTGTGAGTTTTTGAAGAGAGCTTTTGATGATACCAAAATATTATTATGTTGATTTTTATTTCTCTTAACATATATTGGATATATCTTGTTTGTGTTGTTTGTGTGTACTAACATTTCAAAAAAATTGTACTTAAGACTACTAAAGACTTCAAGATAGATTAGACTAGTAGTTCATGCTATGAAGTTTATACTTTTTTTATTTTTCTTGAGTCTGAGAGAGTGTGATTGTAATTGGGTAACCGTGTACACACACTGGGGGAGTGCAGCAAAATCTTTATTTTTTGAACTAATCATACTTTATGATTATAGAATCATACTGGACGATTTGACTGTTCCTCCAAAATAAGGTTGATAGAATCTGTACTTGAAAATTCTTTAAATATATCATACTGTACGAAGTTGGTTCATCCAGGATGCCAAATAGAGTACGAAATCAGGTTCATACAAGTTCATTGCATACGAACTCAATAATTTTTAACTAATCATACTGTACGAAGTAGGTTCATCCCGGATGCCAAATAGAGTATGAAATTATGTTTAAACATGTTCATCCCGTACGAACTCAACAATTTTGAACAGATTATATTGTACAAAGTAGGTTCATCCCGGACGCCAAATAGAGTACGAAATCGGGTTTATATTTGTTCATGCCATACGAACTCAACAATTTTGAACTGATCATACTATACAATGTTGGTTCTTATAGACATCGATCAGAGTATAAAATGAGGTTCATACAGCATCGTACACCACTTTTGAACTGATGTACATACGAAGTATGATCGTACTGTATGATCCAAGTCCGTTCAACATGAAATTTTTAGTTTTCAAGATGGTTTTTCTTATCCTATGTATATAAGGGTCTAAAAACTAACTCTCATGACTTATTTCTATGAATTATTTCTTGGGGGTGATAGAGAGTGTGTTTTGGGAGAGTGTTTGGGAGTGAGAATTGAGAGGTCTTGCAAGTGGAAATTATGAAGGGGTTACAAGATTGCCCAAAGGTGAGGATCTCTTTGTATGTACTTCAAATCTCTGACCTACCTCTTTGAAGACACTTGAGAGAAGATCTTTGGAAGAAAGGATGTCAGTACTCTGCTATCACCAGAAGGGTGGAAAAGGACACCGATACTCTGTCATCACAAGGAGGGTGAAAAAGTACGTCGGTACTCTACCATCACCAAGAGGGTGAGAAAGGATGCCAGTACTCTGCCATCACCAGGAGGGTGAAAAAGGATGTTGGTACTCTACCTTCACCAGGAGGGTGAAAAGGGATGATGGGTTCTCTGCCTTCACTAGGAGGGTGAAAATGGATGATGGTTATCTGCTGCACCGGGTTGGTGAAAGAGAGGTGTTTATAAAGGCTTCTCGACCTTATTGTGGGGGATAAAGGAGAGTCACTAGTGTTTAGTATAATAACTAGAGAAGGAGTCTCCCAGGAGTGGACGAAGGTCTTATTTGATTGAACCACTATAAAATCTGGTGTCTCCTGATCTTTACTTTTTACCGCATTTTTATTTTTCATATTTTTCATTTTCTGTGGTTAAACAAAATATTTTTAGAAAATTTATTATTGTAATAAAAAATATCTTAAATTGGTGTTCTTAAAATTCTAATAAATTTTTTAAAATTATCAATTCACCCCCCGCTCTTGGTTAGCCTTGGGACAATTGCCTTAGGTTTAACAACCTACTTAGACTTTTAAGTTGTATCAGAGCCTATTTTGAAAATTAAGATTTAGACAACTTTTTGAAAATCAATTATGGCTAATTTTGGAAACCGGAATGCTCCTGAAGGGTATTCAATCACTAGGCCACCGTTGTTTAATAACATCCCTTTTGACTTTTGGAAAACAAGTATGTCTACTTTTCTTCAGTGGCTCAACTATTGCATTTGGATTTTAGTATAGGAAGATTACACTAGTCCCACTAGACTTGATGATGGTATAAGAATTGAAACACTTTTTCATGGTTGGACAGTAGAAGAAAAAGAACTAGCTCAGTTAAATGCTAAATGCTTAAACAATTTTTTCTATGCACTGAAATCTGAGGACTATATGCGTGTTTCAACCTATAAATCTGAAAAATTTCAAATTTTTATTTCGTACAGTTTCAGGTTCGCTCCGATGATGGTGGAGGGTCGCCGACCTATATCGGCTGGTGGTCCTTTCGATGGTCGTCATCCATCTTCTGCTGGCGCTTAGTTTCAATCTCGATCAAATTCACATCTCTGCCTACTTTTTGAGAAGTTAGTTACGGGTTTGAGCAAAATACAAAGATGAAGTTTAAGACTGGAATGCCTTTGGTCATCAATGAAGGTGAGTTATTGGTTGCTAAAAAACTAATTAAATTTATAGTAAAAGGAAAAAATGTATTGGTCGATAGCTTGGCTAAATTCCCAAATAAAGCTGGATTTCTTCTAGAGTCTAGATTTGATTTTAAATTAAACAATGGTGTTTCTTCTTCTTCTGGCTCTAAGATAGCTTTGAATGGAGTTGGTGATGCTAATCTTGTGGATGGGGCTACAGATATGCTGAAAGTTATGGATTATATTGTATCAGGATCGAATATGGTCCATATTTTCGAGGCTAATAAGAAAGATTTTGTTTGCTATAAATCTGAGGAATATCCAAGACTTGAAGAGGCTAACTTAGATCAATCAATGGCTGATTTGGAGAAGGTCTGAAGATGTAAATCAGGAGATCTGGGTGATTACAATATAATTTATAACCAGGCGGCAGTTCCCAAATAACAGTCTGGTAATGTGTTGTTGAATGGATGGAGTAAAAATTCTAATATCAGAGTTATGGATCTAGACTATGGTGATTGTTTAGGTGAGAATGGTTCTGCGGTAAACTGCATTTACAAAATGATATGGAAAATTCAAAAAAACTTCAGAATTCGTTGGTGATCAAAGTATTTGGTGAGGATGCTCCCTTTCATGTGATAAGTATGGAATTGAGGAGACAATGGTCTCAATTTGGTAGATTTCATCTAACATTGCTTGGAATTGGGTCAGTTCTATGTACGTTTTATGCCTCAGAACCATTGGAGTCAGTCTTATCTAGTGGACCATGGTATGTCAATGGACATATCATTGAAAGAGATAGATGGTCACTGTCCTTTTCTCCTACCTCTTTAAAGGGGTTATCAGCACCTATATGGATTAGGATGCCAAACCTCCCATTACAATATTGGGATGAAATTAATGTATGCAGGATTGCATCCGAGGTTGGTACTCCGCATCTGATTGATGTGAACATGTTTTAGTGGGGGAGAAGGGATTGTGAGAATTTTTGTTCGGATTAAGCTGGATGGTAAGCTGCCTTTAGGTGTTTTGGTGGAGGGAAGCTCAGGTAAATTCTTTTCAGAGAATTGAATATGAAAGGATATCTAACTTGTGCTTCAATTGTGGTAAGATAGGGCACTTAAAGAAGAATTATATGGATAATTCTTTTGAGGCTAATCATGTTTCTAAGTAAATAGAGAATTCGGGTAGAAACGTAATTCTAGCTGAGAAGGAAGATTTAAGAGCTACTGATGGGCTTGTGTTTGATGTTTCTGATGCTAGTAAAGCTGGTTATGGAGCTTGGGTTCAGGTCAATTATGGGAAGAAAAGGTTTAAAAACTCAAGCTTCAAGAAAATTGGGTCCCATCCAATGAAGGAGGATGCTGTGAAGGGGACTGGAGTTATGAAGCTTCCTAGTACTGAAAGGGAATCTATTGATGTTGAGATGGCTAACGTAAGAGGTGATTCAGACCCACTGCCTGGAAGAGTGCTGTCTGATGATGCAAATCCAGAATTGGCTTCAATTTAGAACTGTACATTGTAAACACATGCTTCAAAAATTGGAGGGGGGTTTGAACTCAAATTCTTGTAATCTTCCTAATGATGAAAATAAATTTAATGTCTTAAATGAAATAGTTGAGAAAGGAGAGATAGTTTTCTTAGAAAATGTTGTTGTGATGTCTCCTGATATTTTTGTTGATAAGGGAAGAATTGGTGATGGGTCAATGGAGATGAGAGTTGATGTGATGAATGGTGATTTGGGCTTCAAAGAAGTTGGCTCTTCTAATGTCAAGAAGAAAGGTTTTCAACAACTTAAAGGATTGGATCCTATTAAATTGGCTCCTATGAGTAGGAGAGTGGAGGGTGAACAAAAGGAGAAAGTGGGGATCTCTTCCTCTCTTGTTTAATGATGTCTTTTATAGATTTCTGGAACTGTAGAGGAGCTAGGAAGGGAAAAACTTCTCTATATCTTAAGGAGGTTGTGAAGGATCATGGAATCTTCTTTTTTTTGGGTTTACTGGAAACCAAATTGACATCTATTGATAGGTCGAAAGTCAATTTGTTAATTGGTGATGAGTGGGATTATTTCCAAGTTCCATCAGAAGGTTTGTCAGGAGGCATGCTTGTGTTATAGAAGTCTAGTATGCCTACTTTTAATATTTTGGAATCTTCTCCCCAATTTGTAATTGGAGAGTAAGATGTTCTCAATAAAGGTAGGAGGAGAATTTCTTCTATTTATGGGAAAAAGTATGTACGTAGAAGGAGGGTTCTTTGGGAGAAGTTGGAATTATATTCTGCCAAAGACTTGCCTATGGTGGTGGGTGGAGATTTTAATTGTTTGCTTTCTAAGGAGGATAAAAGGGGAGGTAAGTTTTTATTTTTTCCCAAGGACCTAAAGTAATGAAGTCCTTTTTGGCTTGTAATGACTTTCATGAGGTTCGGTGTATTCGGCCAAATATTACTTAGTGTAACAATAAGACTGGTGCTAATCGGATCCTAAAGAGATTGGATAGATGTTTTTTGAATTCAGCTGCTATAAGTTCTTCCCATCGTATGGTGGTTAGGCATCTACCTAGAGTAGCATCGGATCACTATTCGATCCTCTTAAATCTTCTAGAATTCATTCCTATGGATAAGAGAGCAATAAAATTTAAAGATGCCTGGGCTTCTATCCTAGCTTCTGCTGCGGTGGTGAGGGGAGCTTGGAGGAAGAAATCTTTTGGAAGTTTTTCTCATATTTTGAGCACTAAGATGAAAAGAGCTTTCAAGGCTTTGTTTTACTAGAGTAAAGCTAAGCTTAAAAGTTTAATCCAATTGAAGGAAAGCCTTAAGAAGGATATCTTGGAGCTACAAGAAAAAGAAGCAGAAAATGGGTGTCTATCGGTTGAAGATAGCTGGTCTCTCAAAGCAAAGGTGAATGAGCTGAATTCAACTTTGTCTCGGTTGAACACATGGTGGAGACAACGTGCAAAGGTCAAGTGGTTGGTTGAGGGTGATTATAATTCTAGATTTTTTCAGGCATTTACTAGTGCAAGGCGGAATTCTAATTATATTTTAAAAATCAAAGATGAAAATGGGTTTTTGGTAGTGGATCAACATCAGATTGAGGATGTTCTATTTTGGTTCTTT
The DNA here is from genome assembly GCA_019925795.1 of Dendrobium chrysotoxum. Taxonomy (NCBI): domain Eukaryota; kingdom Viridiplantae; phylum Streptophyta; class Magnoliopsida; order Asparagales; family Orchidaceae; genus Dendrobium; species Dendrobium chrysotoxum. The sequence continues at coordinate 53,362,410 of CM034314.1, read as the reverse complement.
AAGGAGAAGTCGAGAGAAAGGAGATGCACATTTGGAGGTTGTCCTTCTCCGTGGAGCTGTTTGGATGTAGATGACATAAGAATGTTGAATAGAGAGTTCTCCTTAGAAGAAGTGGAGGTTATGGTCAAGCAGGCTGGCAGCAATATTGCTCCATGCAATGATGGTATTTCCTACTCCTTTATTAAATCTTATTGGGCCATTATTAAAGAAGATTTTAGGAATGCGATTAATCAGTTCTTTTATACAAGGGAAATGTGTGATGGTTGGAAAGAGACATTAATTATGCTAATCCCTAAGGTGAGCAATCCTATGGCTCCCTCAAATTACAGATCCATTAGCCTGTGCCATACAGTTTATAAGGTGGCTGCTAAGGTTCTTTTGAATAGATTGTCATCTATTATTCCTAAATTGATTTCTGAAGAGCAAGTGGCACTTCTCAAAGGAAAGTCGTTGTTTGATCATGTTCTGGTAACACAGGATGTTTTCCATAAGTTCAGGTACTCAAAATCTTCTAAAGGATTAGTCTGTTTCAAAATAGATATGGAGCAAGCTTATGATTCCATGGGATGGCCTACTTTGGTGAAAGCTTTGGAATATTTTGGGTTTCCATCTAAGTTTTCTAAATTAATTATGGAATGTGTTCAAGAACAAACTTTCTCTTTGTTGATTAATGGCAAATTTTCAAATTGGATCAATGCTAGGAGTGGATTCTGTCAAGGTAGTCCTTTGTCACCGTCTTTATTTATTCTTTTCTCTCAACTTTTATCAAATGCTTTTATACAAAAAGGTGATTCAATTGCAGTTCATGTTTGTCCAAATGACCCGACGATTTCCCATTTTCTCTATGCAGATGACATTATTATTTTTTTAGCAGCTAAAATGAAGGTAGTGAAGGAGATCAAAGGTATTATAATGGACTTCTATGGTTGGACAAGTCAAAAAGTAAATGTTAATAAATCTAGAATTTTGTTTGGCAAATTTGTAAGAAGAAGGAAAAGGAGAGCTATTTCTCGTATTATGGGATTCAAGTTGGTTATGAAGTTCTATTACCTTGGAGTTAAAATTGCTTTGAGGAGGCTTGTAGGAGCAGATTTTCAGTTCATTATTGATAAAGCCTTGAGAATGTTGAACGTTTGGAGTGGTAAGTTCATCTCTTTAGCTAGAAAGATCACTCTTATAAAATCAGTTTTGCTTTCTTATCCTACATTTCAATGTACTCATTCTCTGATCCCGAAAGGTGTTCTAGATGAAATTGATAAGATGTGTAGAAGCTTTATTTGGAATAAGATGAATGGAAGATTTGGGCTCCATTATATTAGCTGGAATGTGCTGTGTAGGCCATTGAAATGTGGAGGACAAGGGTTACCTTTCTATTCAACCAAAGTTGGACCATTGAGGGCTAAACTTTCTTGAAAATTTGTACAAGATAAAGACTCATTGTTGCATAAGGTTCTTCATCCAATGTATGGCTCTCTATGTGATGATGGCGCATCGAAGAAGGTAGGCTCAGCTGCTTGGAGATTAATTACTGATGATAAAAGATTTCTCAAACCAATAGCTAGATGGAGCATTACTAATGGTGAATATATTGATGTCTTCAAGGATAATTGGATTATGGATAAAATTATTAGTAGGTGGCCTACATTTGTGCTGTCCCAAGGAAACAGTGAATTGACGGTGGATAAGTTCATTATAGATGGCTGCTGGAATGAAGGTGAACTTAGTAAGTGCTTTGGGAATGAACCTATGGATCTTATTTGTAAATTACAGATTTTTTGATAACTAACTGAAGATAGGATGGAGCTTATCCATCAGAAATATGGGAAGTCTATTTCTGCATTGGCATTTGATGCAGCGGTTCATGATCATTCTGGTTTTCAAATATGGGAATGGATGAAAAAGGCTAAGGTTATCCCACGGGTGGAAACTTTCTGGTGGAGAATTTTCAACAAAGCTATTCCAACCTATCAATTCTTGTCATATAGGAGATTGCAAAGGGAAAATTGTTGTCCAAGAAGATGTAATGAGATCGAAGATATTGAACATGTTGCAATCAAATGTAAGAAGCTGAAGGAAGTATTTCAACACTTAAATAGATGGGGCTTTGGAATCCCGCCATTTGATTCTTTTGAAGATTGTTGTAAATGGTTGCCTTTATAGAACACCTTCTTAGTTAAATTGTATTGCAATGCTGTTTACTTTTCAGGGATGGCGGGGAATAAGCTGATTCACGAAGGTAATGAGGGAAGTTCAATGGTGATTGCTGCTAATTCCGTGAGTTATGCTGCAGTTTCAACATCTAATAATAGTTTTTACTCGGGCCACTGGGGTGCTAATCAACCATTTAGGCTGTTGGGTAATGATTGGCATTCTCCTCTACCTGATTGGATCAAAGTTAATGTTGATGCATCCTTATTACTGTCATATAAAGCTGGAATCAGTGGTGTTTTCCAAGACTACAAAGGTAGATTTCTTCTTTGTTGTATGCTATTCTCTGTTGTATGATATGCTGTGCAATAGATTTAATTCTTCTACTTTTTAGATCATATTGTATGATACATAATGTAATATTGGAATATTTAAATTAAATTGCGCATATTGATTAAACAAGTCTTGATTCGCTCAAATCTATCTATAAACTAAACTGTATGATAATAATTACACAATATGATTTTTATTTTGCGTTTTTAATTGAAATGATTGAAGTGTATGATATCATGTTCACACAGTACGAGCATGTGGTAATTTAAAATTTAATTAATATCTTAATTAATTATTTATTTCTTTGAATTTAAGGGGCTTGTCAGGACCATGTGATGCTGCTGAATGTACTAGTCAAGATTAAAATAATGGCAAGTAAAGGGTAAACACCGGAAGAGCAAATAGAAATAAAAATATTATAAGTTGCTCTACCTTCACGCAATAAGTCATTTTTCCTCCTCATGTTGTGCTCCTTAATTTGCTAATTTAGCTTTATGAAGCATTGAAAGATAGATCTTGGTTCTCAGTGTCCTTCGTTTCAAAGGACGTTACGTAGCAGCTTGTTCTTGGAGCGATAATTTCGAGCCTTAAAATTAGAATGTTTCACCATTACCTATCAAACAGAGATTGTTTGTGAGATTTCTTTACTTAAGGAGTGAATAGAAGCTTTTGCATAGCTAAATCATAATATATAGAATATTTATGTTATTTACTTTTAGCAGTTTTTATAATTAATTTTATAATCATTATATTATTAATTCATGATTAGGTCTTAAGTATAGATATTATAAAGCTAATATAAAAAAGAAAATTTTCAAAACTACATTATTAGATATCAACAGTAGTTCACAGTGAGAAACAAAAAAAAGAGAGCCAAGTTTTTTTTTCTTCCGTATATTGATATGTTGATAAGAATAAATGATCAATATTAAGCAAATTATTATTAATTTTTTAAGAAAGAACAGATTTAGGTTTAAAAATTAATTAGAAAATAAATCATTTCAACCTCTCATATAGTTGTCATATCTTTGAATCAAACAGTGATTCTTCATTATTAGTGGCATATTAACCTCTCATATAGTTGTCATATATTTCAATCAGACAGTGATTCTTCATTATTAGTGGCATATTAACCTAAAGTATATAATAATGACACATTTTGATAATTATTGTGTGATTAAAGACTATGTTATACAATATAATATTTTTATTTTTAGGAGGCATCAATTTCATAAAATGTTGTCCTATTTTAATATAATATTCATCTCTCCAATCATGCAAGATTCATTGCATAATGTATAAGCTCGATATACATAATCTTATGTGACATCGTGTAATGAAAGGATCAATGAAATTTCCAAAAGATGATCACTATGCCCAATACACGAGAATAGCTAAAGAACATTATTATATTTTAAATTATGAAGGGTTTATTTGGGACAACTTTTTTATTATTTTATTTTTCAAACCTTAATGATAATTATGTTTGACTACTATACTCAAAAAATTTATGAGCAAGAAAGCAACTTTCTTAGTTGTTTCTAAAAGTTATTTTTCTCACAATAACTTTAAAATTACTTCTATAAAAGATACAGCCGTCCAAAATAGGCCCTCAGGTTTTGTTTTAAATAGCTTTTTGATTATTTTCATGGTAAAAAAAGTAATTAGCAAAAAAATAATGTGTTTGTAAAATATTTTAATCTGAAGGGTTACCTTTAAAAAGTAATTTTTGAAGAAGCATTTTGATAGTATGATTGAGAAAGGAGCTTTAAAAGGGAAAAATAGAAAAGATAAAGCTGCCCCTAAACTAAGACTATATTTGATATTTCTAGTTTTGTAAATCTTCTTCTACCCATACTGATGTGGTGAAAAAAAAAATCGCATTTAAGGGTCTGTTTGGGATAACTGTAGTATTTTTTAAAGTTCTTTGTGAAATTGTTGTGAGGTAAGTAACTTAATCACTCTGGTTGTAAAAATTAACTTTTCATCACAACAAATTTCTTCAAATATTAATGAGAAATCATTGTCAAATGAAATTATAGATGATATCCGAAAAACAATATCAGCATGAAGGTTGTGCCAAACAGACCCCTAAATCCCACCAAGGCAGCCCATGCTGAGCTTGATAGGAGACCCATCGTGGTGTCCTCTTTTCTCCTGACGCTATAATAAATGAATATAATAATCTATTATTTCTACTTCAGTGATGTTAAAATGTTGTCTAACCTATAAAACAACTTTATGAAAAAGACCATAAAAGTCCCAAGCAAAGAAAACTTGATAGCTCTAGAAACATAGTGAGATGCTTAATAAATAAAAAGCACTTTATTTTACGCACTCATCATCCATTGCTTAGACAACATTTTAATATATTAGTGGACTGTTATAAATTCAACGAACTTCTTATTAGCTCACCATTAATCTTTTACCACCACACTTCAAGTTATTAGAGCTGCTGCCGTGAAAGTAATGTATGTATTGTAATTTAAACTATATTGTTGAAACAATTGTTTATATAGACCTACTTGTATTCTTCTATTTTTGTTTAGTTTGATAAAATTTTTGATAAAACTAAAAAAGTATTTTGTTTGATTATTTAGTTTGTGATTTTTAGTTATTTTAACTTTATTGTATGCTTGATAGATCTGGTAAGGAGCCCATGCTGTTTGATACAGAAATATAAATGACCCTTATAAAAATTTGAAAACATAAAAAGATTTTTTAAATGTTTAAGCCAGTACAAAATCATAACCATGCTAGACCACTTAGGGAGTATGTTAATCATGCAGTAGAATGAATCCATCAAAGTTTTAATAGACCTACTATATAGACTAATAATTTAGAATTGAAATTGGTCATTGTTCAAATGATTAAAAATTCCCACTTTGGGGGAACTCCTATTGAATATCCCAATTTACATCTAGCTAGTTTTTTTTTTGAAATCTGGGCAATATTTATGCATAATGATGTCAGTGATGATGCTATTAGACTTAGATTTTTCTTATTTTCATTAAAAGACAAGACTAAGATGTAGTTGAATTCCTTGCATATGTAGATCAATAATAAAATGTATGAAAGAGTGTCCGTCCCATGTGGAAGTGCTCTCTTAACTTGCAATTAAGTTACTACTATCTACTAAAGATGCACAATATAAACTACTAACTAAAATCAGGGTTTTAAGTTCTGCCACTTACAGAAAATGTAAAAAATAAATGAGATATGATATTATAAATTTTTTTAGAATAATGAATGTTAATCCACAAAGTTTTCCTAATAAGGCTCATTCATATTGAAGTGGATCAGAGCATAAGCTTTCCTAGATCTCTATTGAGCTTGTAGATGTCTAAGAAAGGTAGGTTTATGGCCTTCCTACAATTATTGCTTCTCCATAGAACTTAGAAGGTTAAACATACTATATCTAGGCATTTAAACATTACATACTAACACTCTGATTTGTTTTAATATTCCTCCATTAAAATAATTAATCACACAATATTTTAATTACACATATGTCCATTGCATGTGTTAAATTAAGAACAAGAGTATTGATAAAATTCTTGATTCATTTGAAAGCTCAAGGGTCTATATTAGCACTTACATTGTGTTCACATCATTAGTGCAAAACTCAAAAATTAGCCAGGCATGATAAAGATAGAAAGCAAACCAATCTTCATTTCTTGCATTAAAGGTAAGATATAGCAGAAAAAGTAATGTAAAATGTCACCCGAATAGTACAACTGCACTTTTCACACTCCTTTCTTCTCAAAATATAGGATTGCTCATAGCAAGGTAGGTTAAGATATTTAAAGAAAGTATCTTATAAGGGACACTAAAGAAAAATGAATAGAACTCTCCAACTCAAAAGACTGAAAATTATTTGTATTAAGTACAAAAATAGGCTCAAGTGTTGTGGTACTCGACAAGGTGGCATCACAGCATTATCAGATGTACTAGTGCCTAAAAGCTATTACTTTTGCTTTGCTGCAGTGCTAGGTTGACCTAGAGCACTTAATGGATGAATTGGCTTGTCTTTTAGCTAAGTCAGTTTGGATCCCTTTTCCATCAACTGCTCAATCATGACACTACTGTGGACCTCCGAAAGGACATAATAAACACCATCGCCCCGCAGGGAGACAGTATCTAGTCAATGGAAGGGCAGATTCGATCATGCATACGATTAACCATTGAGGATAGTGGCTCTCACCAGCACACCCCGATGGGTAACAATATATATGACCTTATCATCACAACGGGTTTCCCCCACTCGATACATCAGCTCGAATGGGGTTTATTTGAGAGTGGGATTCGGTTTCCCACGGGCGCAAGCCCCCGTGGTTAATTACATCTCAAGCCGGGGCCTGAGAATACTCTCGATTAAGGATTCTACATTATTCTTTCTAAATTGGGATTGGCACATAGGGCGGAGACTAGGAAATCCTACTCAAAGAGAAAGAAAGGTTCAATTAGGCTTAGTCAACATGCACGGCTCAGATCAGCATCCGGAGGGACTAAGGTAGTGAAAAGAAACTGGAGAAAATAAGTAAATCATGCACTCGAAGCATGCAGGAGAGAAGGATGGAGGTGGCGTCATCCGTGTGACGCGGATATGTAGGGTTTATGGTCTTTGAAAGACAGAAGACCTACCTACTGATGAGGCGTACTACGAAACAATAGTAGCATTGAACCCTAAATATAATGGGTTTAGTATTCTATGCAACACTAACACCCGTGTCCTAACTAATGCATTCTGGGCTTATATCCTGCCTGAAAAGGAAAGCCAGCTAACCACCTAATCGTATAAAATCCATGCTGTCCAAGTCTTTATGAAAGATGGGTAGGTGGTTTGGTTATCGGAAGTAGGGCCGACGTCTAGAGAGTTTCCTAATTGGCCCTGGACTTATGTAGGGTGTATGCTCCTAAGACTAATGCAATTAAGATTTTAATTTAATTAGTTTCTAATGCAATGCATGCCGGTTAACGCTCTCAAATCAAATATGCATAGAATTTTAAAAAGGCTTATAAAAAATAGTTTTTATTATAGAAAAGACTAGACTTCCCCAGATCCAGCACCTCATCCTCATAGGTCGGATTATCTGGACTCTAACCGCAGGCGGAGAAGTGTCTTATAGCAAGGAGGGAGAGAATGCATTGATATGCATGCGACCCCGGACGATTCCGGCTATTCCCTAGATCGTTACATTTCTATGTTATTTATTTCTTAAAATTTTAAATATTAATTACGAGTAGAAAAATTTTATTCCAAAAGAGCCTAGCAAAATCAGGCCAAGCACATGCAAGAAAGAAACCTAAGAAAAGCAGGCAATTTCTACTGCACACACAAAATAAACAAATCAATATAAATCCACAGAGCAGAGTAAGAAAGAGTCCACAGTCCACGGCAAGTGCCGTATAAGTACAACCCAGGGTCTGCAGAAAAGTAATGGTGGCCAGGCCCCACCGACAACATCCTGGATTCTAATCCTACTGAATGACGCAAGTCTTAAATGCAAGGCATTTCATCTTCAAATATTCATCTTTGAATGGATCACCTTCCTCCAGATCTTCCTCCTTCGGATCATCCTCCTTTGGGTCATTCTCTAGAAGGGTACCCAAATGAGAAAGAAATTCCCCGAGAGAGGGCCTTTCTTTCTCCCTTTGGGTACCGAGTATTTGAAATGCCTTTCCTTTAAAGACTTTCACAACTCGATATGAATTATAAATTACATTATGAAAAATAAAAATCTAGACTCAAACTGAACCTGCAAGGTTATCCTAATGAAAATATCCCAAGCAATGATATGTATAACAACATCCCAAGCAGTTTATATTTAAGCAGAAAATAAAACACACTTGGCCACGCTCTTATTCATTTGGGGGCTAAGCACTCTGGAGCACCTGTAGCGAGCATTTATAATTTATGATTTATCATATTAGCCCCCATTTATTTTAGCATTGTATGAGCATGGCCACCTGCATAAGACTGAGTCAGTATAAAATGTCCCTAGCCTAGGGGTAGATCTAACGCACAAACAACAATATCGCAAACAAAATACAATGCAGTAATAAAATAAACACTCACATCAAATCAACACAAACAGCACATGTGCCACATTGAAGAGCGATCACAACACAGAAAACAACTGAGAAAGAAAACACCGGCCTAACCTAGCTCTAGAAGTGGTGCCCTAACAATCAATTCTACGTGTGTGTAGAAGGTTTGTGTGGCATTGGATAGGTCCTATATTGGGTAGTTAGTTCAAGTTACTTTGAGTTAACATTTGTTGAAAGTTTGAAAAGGAGGATTTGGTTAAAGTTCAAATATTAGTAAATTAGGGTCCATTTTTAGTTAGTTTAGTTTGTAGATCTATTTTAATAGTTATGGTAGTGATCTTTAAAGTTTAAGTTATATTAGTGAGTTTTAGAAGGTCCGGGGTCCTCCTATACACTAGGCTAAGAGGGTTCAAAAAGGTCATTATTAGAAACAGGATGGGTCTAGGAGAGTTAGTATTTTTATTAAATACTAGACCTTACCACGAGTAATTAGACTGTTAGTTTGTTAGATTTGGAGTTTTCTAGGCAAAGTTATGATTTTAGGAGTTTTGGGCCCTAGTTATTGAACTACGGTTGACCGGAGAGTTGACTTTTTAAATTAGGTTGATTTTTAGAAAGTTAATATTTTTATTGAATAGTAGACTTTAATTAGAGTTGAGTGCTTTTTAATTTACTTGATTTGGATTTTTCTGTAATTAGTTATGAATTTTCAAAGTTTGGGTATTATAAGGTCCTTTAGGTTAGAGTTAGATTTGCTTTCCAATTTTATAACTCCTAGAATTTAAGTTTATTTTAACAATTTTTATTTAGTTAATATTTAATTAAAGGATGATGAATAAGTTAGCGAGATTTAATTCAAATTCATGTTCAAGTCTTACCTCCTAGTGATTTCGTATGTTGATTGTAGTTTGATTGAAGATTAAATGTTTTAATGCATTTCTTATTTAGATTATGATTGATTTCATTGTTTTATTTAATGAATTGAGGGAAACTAACCCTAAGATAACATGTCACTAAGTTTTCTATGTTCAATGTCTCTATCATAAGCATCCTAAGTCTAAATTCTCTAAGACTCAGTCCTTAATTTTTGTCATTAGATGTCACTAGTGTTGTAGGAGATGAATAGATGTTTCTAACCCTTTAGACACTCGCACATGTGTAACTGGGTTCAAGGATCTATAATAAAATGAGGCATGAAAATAATCTAATAATTGAAGTTTCTATAAGGTCCTAAAGGGTAGGGGAACGTACACACAGATAGGCTCCCTAGAGGCTATCTAAGTTTTGAGAAAAACTCACTACACCGGGGGCTACGACCCGGTGGTATCGCCCGTAGCACCCCCGCCAGAATGAATGGGGGCGACTGATGCTCGGATCCGATTGTCCAAGCTCCTTCGTCTAGTGCTCCAGTTGCTCCTTCTTTGCTTTCCCACAGGTACCTCGCAAAAGCACAAAGAAAAGAACAAAGATTGGATGAGAGCAGGATCATGTTCAATATGCAAATAATCAAAATAAAATGCTATTAAATAAAAACATACCTTTTCTTTTGTCTGGATGTTAACTTGGCTGTTTGCTCTCTAGGACTGTCCAAATTTTAAGGACTCCCCACATTGTTATAAAAAAAACGGTCTTTATTTATTATTTTTAAGGAATGTTAGCATCTCATTGATAGGCACGCCCTGTCAAAGTCAGGCATTCCTTTGCCCCACCCTTATTCCCATTCAGCATTTAAGCCAAATGCAAATAAGAGGCGGGAGAATTTGGATGCTATTTGATGTTCCCACGTTTTAAGAAAGCACTCGAAAGACTTGGCACGATGACCCAAATCACCTCTCATATAAAACTCAAAATAGCAAAGAAGAAAGCAAATCTTAAAATCCAAAACCCGAGAACAGGACTTTCAACTTTGAACTCAAACATGCCCCCCACTATACACTTTTTTAAACTCATCTTTAGAAGCCAAATACGAACAGAAGGAAGAAAACTTATCCATGAAAAGAGAACTGAAAGAGCCACCTAACATCAAATGTCTCTAATGCAAAACCCTTCATAAAACCCCAAATCTCCAAAACAACTCAAAGCACCTTTGAAACGAAGCAAAACATAAAACTTTTCATGCAGGAAACCCACTATGACTCCTTCCGGTGCAAAACAAATAGTTTATTTCTTTAACGTGGGGTGGGTCTATGAAAATCTTCTAGCATGTTCATTTTATAAAGCTCTTTCGTCACAAAATATTCGGAAAAACCTATTTCAAAATTTCTCAACACAAAAAAAAAATTCGTAAAGCTTTTAACAATAGAGTGACTCATGAGACTCTCCAATACAAAGCATGCAAATCTTGCATCAAACCAAATCTGATTCTCAAATAAAACTTTTCATATATAAAATAATTAATGAAACTTTCCCACACAAAACCACCCATAGGACTTTCCAACATAAAACAACCCATCCAACAAAGAAAACACTTTTGAAACTTTTCCAACATAAGGCAAATATTTTCTTTAGAACCATAAGCCAACTCTTAAAACTTATGAGTGCTTATAAGTGAGAGAGGAAGTATATGATTGCCCTCCCACATTCATCTCCAAGATAGTTTGGAACACAAAACCAATAAAAATCTGTATAAGACTTTCTCCCAAAACAGCTTAGAACCAAAAATGAGTAAAAGTCTGCATCCAACTTATCTCCAAAACAATTTGGAACACGAGACTAGTAGAAAACTGCACACAACTCCTCTCCCAACTCATAAAGTTTTCCACCAACCATAACCCACTAAACATCCAAAGAAATCAGCTCACATAAAACTCCTCCGAATTAACTCATTAAAATGCTGACGTCCGATTTAACGTCATAAGGTATGAATCCCTTCTAACATACTTCAAAGAGACACATTCACAAAGCTCACCGGTGAACAAGAATGCTATAAAACTCCATCTATCTCAGAGATGCACGCAATGCCCGAAATGTAAAAAAAAAGAAAAGACTTCAGTGGTTCCAACAATTCCATCCAATGAGCCAAATATGTAGGAAATTTTATCTCTTGTATGTAGGAACTCAAAGGGCCATTCAAATCTCAAGAGAAAATAATTGAGTAAGAGACATAAAGCAGACAACGTATCTTCTCATTCATTAAGAATATAAATGCACTTAAAACCTTTCAATTCAAGGAAAATCAATCACGTATGCGCATCATGTTACCTCCCAAACAAGATGGATTGCAATCATCATATAACACCAATGAAAAAAAAAAAAAAACATAAGCATTTGATTCACGGCTAAAGCCTAAAGAAGTATGTTCCTTTTCAAGCTATGGCAAGAGGTTATCTACTAAAGGTTTTGTTAGGCCCTCATAACGTGCAGGTTAAGATGTCCAAACATGATCATATATGATTGATGGAATACAAACCATTTCTTTCAACATGATTCTCATGATAGTCAAACAAATGCACACTAGAATAATAACCATGATTGTTGTGTAACTTTCAGTGTGTTCATACACAAGAAAATGACAAAACTCGTGTTTGAGATCTCCACATGAAGCTTCGGCGCGATCAATCACCACATTATTTTTCTAAGGCATTTCATCGAGCAGCTAGTATGCAATGCTTCAAAAAAAAAAAAAAAAATCCATGGAACAAATCAATATGAGAACCATACCTTGTACCCCAAAAGAAAGAAAATTTATCCACGCATTTACTCAAATTTGGCATCCAAACTAGCATGGTAGATCCTTCATTGTTACTCTACCATCAAGAACAATTTTCTATCTATATTTTGATATATGTCGACGATATCTTCTTAATGGCAACCATAACTCTTATTCAACAACTTCTTATTGATTTACATCAAGCTTTTCAGCTTTAAAAAAAAAATCTCGGAGCTGTCCACTATTTTCTCGGTATTCAAGTTTAACAAACATCTATTGGCCTTCATCTCACTCAATCAAATTATGTTGTTGATTTGCTGTGCAAAGCTGGAATGACAACCTGTGAGTCACTTGCCATCTAATGCCCACCAAGTTTCACACTTCAACTAATAGCAATGAACCTTACCACTTATCTTACTCACACAGGCATATTGTTGGTTCTTCTTTCAATGTCTCAAAATAACTTAGATAGTGAATAAATTTATGAAACAAAACATAATTTTGATTATTCAATTGCTAGACATAAAGCTTGCCTTGTTTCTCAAGGCTTTAAGCAAGAATATAATTTAGACTATTTCAACACATTTAGCTCAGTTGTAAAATTGCCTACCACTTGCATTCTTCTCATTTCTAAGCACAATAAAAAAAAAGACAAATCCGTGAAAACCATATGAGCAAGGGAAACATTCATGTGAGCAAGACTGCCACATAAAACCTCAACGCGAGCAAAATGATTAGGACTTCCTCTTGGCAACATTTCGTCGAACGGCTAGTGTGCGATACGCACAACATTTCTTTGAACAAATTAACATGACAGTTCATGTTTTCACAAACTCATATTCTCATTAAATCATTACAAATCCTTATCAAATCCATAAACACATGATATTGCCAATAGATATAATGGGAGTTCATCAAAAATCTTTCATAAACTAGGTATCATCCACGTGAGAGGAATGAAAAGAGACGGTAAGGCAATGGGGAAGTATAAGAAGAAAGAAAGAAGAAGTGCAAGGAAGATAGAAGAAGAAGGAGAAGAAGAAGAAGAAGAAGAAGAAGAGGAAGAGGCCTATACCTGCGAGTAGAAGAGGCGTCGGATCCAGCTAGGGCAGGTCGCGAACGGGAGACGGGTCCGTCGGGAGGTGGCTTCCGCCTGGGTGTGGAGTCGGTTTGGCTTTGGGCGTCCGCCTCCTGGCTCACGAAAGAGATAGAGATCGGGCGAGAGGGAGGTCGTATCTACTGGCTCCTAGCTTGCGAACAATTAGGGGATCCAGGGAGGCTCGGGTTCGGAATCCGCCAAAATCCAGCTGACCGAGAGGGGGCCGTCTGTTCTCTCCTCTGCCCGAGCCAATGCCGGAGAGATCTCAATTCAACGCCCCTTAATGCCAAAATGCCGGATTCCACAATTTTTTTTAAAATCTTTCCTTATACGTATCTGTTAACGGCACGATCTCGACTGAATTACGGATCCCGCCCAATCGCATCCGCTCGTGCGATTTCTAATTTGGGAACAAATCCAAACATGATGAGAAAATTAATTAAATTTTAATTAAAATTAAATTTAGCAAATTGAATTAAAATCATGTTCAAATCAGAACCGATTCGAGTCAATTTGGGTCCGGTCGAACTTTGCTATTGAAATTAAGCCAGAATAAATACGAATTACGTTCGAATCGAACTCAATGAGGCTCAAATAAATTAATCCAGCCTAATAGAAAGCGATTGGGTCTAATTCGACTCAATTTGAGCTGATGCGAGCTCAAATTGGACTCGACGGGGTCTAATTAAGTCAATCAAATGCGCTCGAGGGTGCTCGAGGGAAAAGCGTACGAAAATGAGGTCAACAACTACAAAAGTGAAGCACTACAGTGCTTGAAAGTGTTATAGAGTGTTTTCGTATTATGTAGTGCGGTTCACCGATGCTCAAATCCTAGAGACTCAGATGTTGCAGCACAAATTTCTGGCATAGCGGTGTTGTGAAGTGTCATGATGTTGACCTTGGCTCCACCTGGGTGCTAAATTAATTGCTATTTTCTTGAGGCTCTTGATCTATAGGTTCTTGATCTTGCATCGAGGCATTGTAAATGCTACGGCCCTGGTTGTTGGGTCGCTACGGCGCTGGCTCAACACTTGTGGATTTTCTTTTTTTCCTAAGTATTTCCTACAGAGCATCAAATAAAAATAATATTTTTACTGATATTTATGATTGTAAAATACTATTAAATTTATGCTAATAAATTACCTACACTTAAAACTCTGTCATGTACTCAAGTAATAGTGTAATCACCTCTTGATTAGTTTACGAGCCCAAATAAAAATTGCTAATTTAATATTACCAAAATGTAAAAAAATACTTCACGTAATAGATGTAATTTGAAATGATCAAAGTTTTGTAATTTGGAATTGAATGGTGATAAGTAATTATCATAATCAGACATCCTTATTGTTGCTTTATTTAAACTTATTCACTAAAAGTGTAAGTGCAATGATGACTAATGATTTTAGATATGAATAATATATCATTTAAAATTGATTGTGGTTGCAGTTAAATTAGAAATTCATTAGTAAATTATCATATGAATTTGTTGGCATATATTGTGCTATTTGATTTAAGTGTAAGAGTACTTTTGAGATTGAGCTTTATCAAATAGCAATATTTGGAAGCACTCATAGTCTTTTTTATTTCTTTTTTTTATATTTTTCATATTTTTTATCATTTGTGTACTAATAATGATTTTGAATATCTGATTTCTTTCTTCTTTCAAGTAACCCTAAATTTGATTTAATGTTAGGATGTTGGTAAGCTCACTAATTCCATAACCATGTTTAGAATGATTTTGAAAATTTATTCTATATAGTCCCTTTCTCTAACTCAGTCAATCAATCTTTTAAATTATTAATCTAGACTTAAGTGTAAAGCTTTTAAGTTCAACAATAAAATAACTCATAATTAACAAATAAATAACTCGTAACTAACAAATAGAACATAACTAAATATTATAAAGAAACTAAATATGCCTTTTCATTAGGAATGATAAAAGGGTACAAGAGGCATTAATAATATGACAAACAAGATAACTCAAGTACATCATAATGCACTAAGCTCCAAGCATAATGTCTAATCACCTACTCAGTATCATAACATCAAAAATGGCTATCATAGCTATCCACCACATTACAACATATCTAGGATCTTCCCCAAGCAATGAAATGAAAAATAAGGAAAAATAAAAAATATAAAATCACAAACATCAATATTAGCTCTCTCTCTCTCTCTCCCTCTCTCTCTCTCTCTCTCCCCCCCCCCCCTCTCTCTCTAGCTAGCAAGCCATTCAACTATCAAAGGAAACCAGCAAATAACAACAACCACCACAATCATTCATAATCTCTATCTTCCTCCTCCACATCATCACCATCATTTTCTAGTCAGATCTAAATAAAAGATTGGTACTCTAGAGGAGTAGAAGAATGATGCTAGCCTGGATTTTCAATAGTAGGGCTCCTCCTGAGCATCTCCACTAAAGATCCATTGAATTCTGATGTATAGTGGTAACGCTTTTTTCGTATACCTGCATAATGAACCTGTAAAGTTTTACTCTCCTCATAGAAATTAGTCATGTGATTCATCTGCTTCCTCTAATATATCACCTACTCACCTAAGGGCTTAGACATTCTAGGGCTTGTACTATAGCTGGGCCTATTGGTCAACCTAGGCTCACTAGGTCCAACCTCCTCCTGTACATCTAATTTTTTAAAACTCTATATTTTCCACTTTATAGGAGTAGAAATAACAAACAACTGCACTTCATTAGCATCTCCTCTTATACCAACCACAAGATAAAAAGCATGCATAAGAGAGGGATGACCTAGACCTATAGAAGATATAAATAAACAAGCTTCGGAATATTAATAGAGTTCCCCACTTGAACAGAATAATTCAAAACTATCTGATCCATACTGACTTCACTAATATTTATACTTGGAAAAACATGAGCACAAATATGATACTTCCATGCTTTAGAAGTTTGAGTTAAAAAGGCGAACAATCAATTAATTACCTTACCATTCTTTTCACTCAAATAGCCCCACTATGGGGTCCTTAAAGCCATCTCAAAATCTCCTGGTGGTTAATGGGTGATAAACTAAAATCTAAGTAATCATCATACTCTATATCCATAAGTTTAAAAAGACAGTTAATTGCTAAGGGATTGAAGGGGACCCACATACCATGGATATAACACTTATTATTTTTAGGCTCCATGGGATTGGCAAAGAACTCATAGATAATATTAATAACAAAAACAAAGGGTTCCTCAGAAAGGGTTTCCCAACCCTGATTCAAAATCATACATCTCTAGCTAGGTTAAGAAATCCTCCCTCCAGAATGAATTGCATGTTCATATAAAGGTGCGCGTATCAGTCTTCAGCTTCAGCACATATGAAGTAATTCTTATCAAAGGATGAAGTGGCTCTATTCTTATTTTTAATATCTTGGAGGCCATCATTATGTTAACCTACATATAATATAGAAAACTAAGAAGAGATAAAAGTTCAAATGTAGTGACAACTAAAATCAAACCATTTATATTTAAAGACAACACTAGCATAATGGCAATTAAAGGAGCTATATTGCAGTGCTAGGGGAAAACAATTGACAAAATGGTCAAATAGATAGATACTGCAGTGGTGTGAAACATTTGGCAATGTGGCGTAGGCATGGGAAAATTTAATGCCTGCTTTTTTACTAGAGAAAGGCTATGAAATTTGTCACGTGAGAGCATTATAATGCTTAGGTAAGACCACCACTATGGAGTTTATTAAAACTAATTATTATTTTGACCTAATGTTGTGGTGCTATGGTCACCGTTGTGGTACTCCATAAAGAAACATAATAAAAGAAGTAGCCCCATATAAAAGCGTTGAATTCGAGACATCAATGCTATAGAAAAAAATAATTTTACACCAAAGTGCTACATGGATAAATAATGAAGCACATTATCTATAAAAGTAGTATTGTAACACTTAAATAGACTGCAACATAGGAAATGTCAATTTTCTTGAGACTTTTGCATAGTGGTGCCTAATTTAAATGCTGAAAACTTGACAAGAAAATGTTATGGCACTTAAAGATCAGATGCTGAGGTGTTGGACTAAATTTTTTAACTTATGTGAATTCCTTAAAAAATTAACATGTAATTAAATTATTCATAACCATACATAGCAAAATAAATTTTAACAAACACACAACACATTTTTCTAAATTATAAATAAAAACATAATAATTTAAGCAAACTAACTAATACTTAAACAACAAACTAAGATCCAACATCAACATATTCAAAATTTTCTCCAAGGCAACACTAAATTTATTGTATTCAACCAAACTTTCAAAGATTTTTATTTTGGCTGGTATACATCACTACCACTCTTTAAGTGGTCTACACTAAGATCCTTCTCTTTCTCCTTTGGATTTACTTTGGTATTACTATGAAATGATCTACGGGGTCTACTACTTAAAGAGATTGAAAGTTATCTTTATTAATTTTCTAAGTTTTTAATTAAAGTAGCTTGACTTTGTAATTGAGTTCTCAATTGAATTAATACTCTTCTAAAGGTGTCTTCCTATCTTTAAATTGGTTATATTTATTAAAACCAGGGGTACAAGAATGTGTTGGTTTTACTATAGGTTATTAAGGATTATTCTAATTTCCTCTCTGATCTGTTTGACTGGCATTCCACTTATTGTTACCATAAAAATTACTATTAGACTAACTAGAGTTAGGGTGAGATTTCACTAACCTAGATTTCAATTTATTAGAATAAGAATTATTTTTTCTTTCAATTAAATTCATATTCTCAATCCCTTAGGCATTACTATCACCAATAGAATTTAAATCATGCTCTTCTAATTATATAGGCGATCCTGATCATGATCAAGAAGTATTTAATTTCTTAAATATAGTAGCTACCTAAGCAACCAAAATAGAAAATGCATTTTATTAACAAATTCCAACTACTCTCTTAGAATTGACCTTATTAGAAGGCAACAAGAAATTATTTATATCCATTTTCTCAATTAATTCATAGGCATCCTCAAATGGCTTAAACATTAAAGATTCTCTAGTAACTACATCAATGACTAACCTTAGTGATCCTACCAGTCCATTACAGAAAGTCTAAATAACCAACCAATCAGGTAAAGCATGGTGAGGGCATTTTCTAAGAATTTTTTTTTAAATTTTCATAACTTTTATAAATTGATTTTCCTTCAAATTGGGCAAAAGATATGATATCATTTCTAAACATGGTAGCTTTTGTAGGTGAGAAATGCTTGTCACACCTCTTGATCTAAAGTTAAAGAAAACATCTAAAGTGAAAGAATTTAATTTCTATTCTCTTTCTTTTCTTTTTTTCCTTTGTATAACTAATAATTATTCATTTACAACTAGAATAATTGACATCCATAACTGATTAATTGCATTTAAAACATAAATAAGTAACAGGAAATATAATTACTTTACTACACTACTATTAATATTTATATTTTACTACATGCTCAAAAACTCAAAAATATTTATATAATACCTACCACTAGTTACAAAATAATGCATATAAACCAAAAAAAAACTTAAATATGACTAAAATTACCATCCCTATCTAGCAACATGTTGTAGGCTCTTTATATTTATCTGAAATAATATAAAACCATATAATTAGCATAAAAGACTAATAAGTAACCAAAACTTTATCACTTTATTTAATGCAAGATAAAAGAATCAATACATACATTCTAGTTGAAATCAATAATAAATCAATAATGATCAGCAAAGTTAATAGAGATCTATTAAATTATAAGAGAAACTGGTAAAGAGGACTACCACCCAATAGCCATAAAAGTTTATTATGCTATGCTGAATTAATATTAATATCAGTGTGGTCTTATTTTGATATATCAATCAGCTAAATACACTATTATGTAAATGTTGTAATTATGAAAAGCAAGATAAGACATCCAACTTTAATGTGATGTTTTTAGCTTTTTCATCTATTATTTGTCATATATATCCATTTATCAACCCCTTCTTATCTTTCATTTATTTATATTAATCTTTTTTATTTAACAAGTACCTTTCTATAATCATTTAAGAGTTATCACCCTCTATCCATCAGCATAATTCGATCATTCAATTATAAGCTATAATTAGGATTGCATCACCAACCTTTTATTTAAAGGAAAGCCCATTGGCCACCCTCTTATATAGGGTATTATATTTTAAGAGCCAACCCGTATTAATTATACTATTAATATTCATCATTCATTTCTTACACGAAAAATGATACAATTTTTTATGTAATGTATGTCATTATCAAATATGAAATGCAACAATTCATAAAATGCAAAGAAATATACCAAATTGGTATATTAAATATTTACTTCAAAAAATCATAACTTCTATTTTAATCAATAAAAATTCATTATATTTCTCTCAAAATGCTCATATTCATGACATCTATACCGTACAAAAAGTTATGAGATAAAAGTTTTCTTAAAATCAAGATATCACAATTCTTAATGAAATTAAAATGTATAAAATAAAAAATACACAAAATCATTAAAATCAAAGATAGGATAATTATTCCTTACAATGAGAAGAGTAAATTTCACAACTTGATGAACTAGCTAAAATTGCTCCACGACCTTCAAACCCTAGCCTTCCATTTATATTTCTTCTCCTTTTTCTTCTCAAATTCATTTTCCTTTTATGTAGAGCAAACTGAATGAGATAAAAAGGAACTTATAGGATTATAGTTTAGTGACTTAACATATTTTATAATAAAATATTAATATAATATAAATATAATTATAGAATCTATTCAGATTATAATATAAAATCCATATTAATCTTTTTGGAACTTCAAAAACTATAAAAAATATTCATAAAGTAGCACATCATTTTAAAAATATTTTAGTTAAATTAATTTGCAAAATAGACACCTAATAGTCCAAAAAATTCATTTATATCGACATGTATCAAATTCTTAAGAATTTGCACCAATACCTAAAAATTATGAAAAAATTATTATAATTAAAACATAATAATATCTACAGACGGTTTGTGACTTGAACTTATAATGACTCCTAAAAAAATTATTTATCTAACTCAAAATATGGGCTTTATAATACTTATCTAGGAATTTGTCTGCCAGCTCATTCCAAGTAGTTATGTAGCTTGGGGGCTAGGTGTTCAACCACATCTAAGCTTTGTCCCTTAACAAATATTAAAAAAAATTAAGCATAACAATATCATCGCTGACACCATTATACTTGAATATTATGTAGATCCTTATGGAGCTAGCTAAGCATAGGTTGGAATCCTCAACAAGATTTCCCCAAAACTAGGAATTTCAAACCATCCAAATCATGGTGAGTTTCAGCTCAAAGTTATTAGCTTGAATAATATGTTTATTAATGCTGTTGTGGATTCCATCTACTACAGGATTGGCATATTCCCTAAGAGGTTTAGGATGGTCCTAATCTAAACTAGTTTAGCCATACCTAAACTTTAAGTTTTTTTAGATTTTCTAATTTTTGTATGGATCCTCTTAATCTCAAAGCAGACAACAAGGGATCGTTACTAAATCTACTTTGCATGCAACAATAAGGTAAAAATTAAATAACATTAAATAAAACTAAAAAAAAGGCACAAGAGTCTTCTTTAATTTTGTAGAGTTTTCAAAAAAAAAAAAAAAAAAAAAGAGGATACAAGATACAAGTAGAATTAAATACTCAACTAGTTCAACAATATAGTTCAACTTGTAATATGTATATTGCTTCCCCAGCAACGTTGCAAAAAACTTGATGCAGTGGGGTATGGGGATTACATTTATACTATGGGTTCTAATATGATTAGGTTTGTTTTTAATATTACTTACCTATAAAATACACAAGTGCACATGTTGATCAAGTAATAAAATGTATAAGAGAGTGTCAATCCTACAAGAAAGTGTTCTACTAAGTTACAATTGAATTACTACTATCTACTAAAAATGCACAATTTATTTGACTGACTAAATCTAGGTTTTGAGTTCTGCGACTTATAAAAAATACAAAATGATAAATGAGTAACTATATTATAAAATATTTTGAACTAATAAATTTGAATCCACAAAGTTTTCCTAATGTGATTCGTCAATATTGAAGTGGAACAAAGCATAAGCAGGCCTAGATATATGATGAGCTTGTTGGGATGTAAGAAAGAGAGGTTTAGGGCCTTCTAAAAATTATTGCATCTCCAAAGAACCTAGAAGGTTCAACATCCTATATCTACGCATATAAACATTCCATACCAATACTCTTATTTGTTCTAATATTCCTCCATCAAGAAAAAATATCACACTATATTTTAATTACACACATGATCATTGCATGCTTTAAATTAAGAATGGGAGTATTGATAACTTTAATAACTCATTTCAAAGTTCAAGTGCCAATAATAGTACTTATATTGTGTTCACATCGTTAGTCCCAAAGTCAAAAATTAGTCAGACATGATAAAGATAGAAAACAAACCAATATTCATTCATGCTTAAAAGAGAAGATATATGAGAAAAAGTAAAGTAAAATGTTACCTGGATAGTACAAATGCACTTTCCATACTCATTTTTTCTCCAAATCTAGGATTACTCATAACAAGATAGGCTAAGATCATAAAAGAAGTATCGTACAAGGGACACTAGTATCTTATAAGGGACACTAAAGAGAAATACAATATAAGATTGAAAATGAACAAAACTATCCAACTCACAAGACTGATAACACACAAGGTTAATGGCTAAATCGATGTATTTTTTTAGCTAATTGGGTGCAACTACTCTTATCGAAGATTGTTCCACTGCAGGGCTATAACAATGTAGAATTGTTGCACTTGAAAATTTCATACAGCACTACGTGTTGTGTAGTGAGGTGCTCTAGCGCTCAAATCCACGAGACTCAAATGTTGCTATGTAGATTTCTGTGTAGATAGGAAGCACTGCAAAAATGAGCTTGGCTCCACTTTGGTCTACATTAATTATCCTTTTTTATGAGACTCTGGCACTATGATTTTTTGATATGGCGTTGAGGCGTTGTAAATGTTGCAGCACCGCTTGTTGGCACGCTGTGCTGCTGGCTCAACATTTATGATTTTTTCTTCTTTTTCTAAGTGTTTTTTGCACAACATCAATTAAAAATAATATTTTAATTGATATTTAATATCGTAAAACACTATAAAGTTTACACATAATAATCATGTATCCAGCTCAAGCCAACTTCATTCATCAAAAGAACTCTTCCAACAGTATCATCCTTACTAATGAGGATTTGGGGGACTTAGACTTTTCAATTGGAACTACTTTTTGTGATAGATTTAATATTAAAAATACTCTTCAATATGATTAGCTAAGGATTTATATATCTAGGCTATTTGCAAAGGCGTCCCCTCCCCTTTTTTTCTATTACGTTGATGCTTCTATTTTTAATATTTATTTCTCTTTTTTGCTTTAATGGCTTGTTGAAATGTTTCTTTCATCATTTGTTGGGTTTCAATAATGTTATCCACTTTCCTCTTAACTATTTTTCCTTACTATGAATTAGTTTTCAAAACTTATCTAGGACTATACCTAAAAAAGTGAATTTAAGCTTTATCATCCTAACAATCAATCATCTGTCACAATAATAGTTTTTTTTTTCATGCCTCTGATTTTAATTTTCCTAGCCTTAAGAAATTTTGGATAGCTTCCATTTCACTTCTATTGAAGATGTAAATGCTGAAAAAATATTGTTATTTTTCAAAGAATACTATGAACCCTTTGAATTTAAGTGAAGTCTTAGGCTATTATATCTCTAATCCTCATTTCAAAATTTTGGGAAAGACTATCTCAGCTTTGAGGCACCAATTAGATAAAGTTTAGCCTCTAATTAATATAATTTAGTTTAAACATGAAAGATGGATAACATCTAAATGTCTCCCTTTGGTTGAAAGATTTTAGCTTATGATTTTTTTTTTTTTGAATTTGGAATACCATAGCATATTCATATAAATCTTGTCTTATTCTAGAAGGATGTATGAAGATCTTGAACAAGTGTCATTTAAGATTTCATGAACGCTAAAAAGATTCATATGATTCTCTTAGGGCCAAATTTCTAAACCTAACAAAAAAGGTTGCCTTGGCCTCCTTTCCATCCTTGAAATGCATCATGGATTTATGTCTAAGCTCATTTTAGAGCTCTAGGGTGTACCAATCTAGTTGCAAACATTGCTTCATGAGAAATACAATTATATATGGAAGCCTAAATCCGCTTAACTACTTATTTATAAAAATTAGTAGGTTTCATCTCCAATTCTCTTTACCATACTCTCCCATCCTTCATCAACAATGATGGCGCCTCTTTTCCATTATTATGGGTGAAAGTCCGAATAGGTTATTAGACCTGTTGCTTACGTCCCTAGGCTAACCAAGAGGGGGGGGGGGGGGGGGGGTGAATTGGTCCTTTTAAAAATTTCTTTTGGAATTTTGGAAAACTTATATTTAAAAACTTATGCAAATCATACAGTACGATTTACCTTCGGACAGTACATACATAGTAAATTTTTAAAGCTTTTTCTATCTCAGAAATTCAACCACAGAAAAATAAAATGCATAAAAATAACAGTGTAGAAAAATAAAAAGTAAGAACATAAAACACCAGAATTTATAGTGGTTCGGTCAAACACGACCTACATCCACTCCCTAGAGACTCCTTCTCTAGGTATTGCACTAAACTCAAGTGACTCTCCTTTTGCCCCCACAGCAAGGCGGAGAAGCCTTTACAAACTCTCTTCCACCATCATGGTGCGGCAGAGAACCGTCATCCTTTTTCACTCTCCAAGTGACAGCAGAGAACCGATCGTCCTTTTTCACTCTCCAAGTGACAGCAGAGAACCGATCATCCTTTTTCACCCTCCTGGTGACGATAGAGAATCGGACCTTCTTCAAAGATCTTCTCTCGAGAGTCTTCAAGGAGATAGAGAAGTGACTTGAAGTACAAAACAATGAAATCTTCACTCTTGGATAACTTTGTGAATCCCCTCATAATTTTTACTCTGAGGATCTCACTCAACTCGCACCCAAACACTCTCCCTTATCACTCTTCCTTCCTCTCCCAAGAAGAAATTCGTAGAAGCATCATCATACAAGTCAGTTTAAATGTCCTTAAATACTAAGGATAAGAAAAATCGTCCAAAAACTAAATTTTTTAAGTTTCACGCATCCCGATCGTCCCGTACGATCGATCTTCGTACTTTACGAATAGTTCAAATCATTGGACGATTCATCCCGTACGATCCCATTCGAATCAAAGTCAGGGCCATTCGTACCTCAAATCCTCCTATACGAATAATATTTCGTACTGTATGAATAGTTCAAAAACTGAACAATTTATCCCGTATGAACCTGTACGAACCCAATTCAGAGCCCTTCGTACCATAAAATATCATGTACAAAATCCATTTCATACTGTACGAATAGTTCAAAAAATGAATAATTCGTCCCGTATGAACCAGTACGAACCTAAAACAGAGTCGTTCGTACCGAAAAATCTTCTATACGAATTGTATTTCGTACTGTACGAATACTTTAAAAAATGAATGATTCATCCCGTACGAACCAGTACGAAATAAAAACTGAGCCGTTCATACCACAAAATCTTCTGTACGAACCATATGTCGTACTATATGAACTGAACTTGGAAAAAATTTTCAAGCCAGATAGGTTCGTTGTGGAGGACATATATACAGATCGTCCTATACGATTGTATGTCGTACTGTACGATCAGTTTAAAAATTTATGTTTTTCACTCCCCCATTGTGTGTGTGTGTGCACAGTTATCCAACTTACAATCACACTCTCTCAGACTCAAGAAAATAAAAAATACAGACTTCACTTACAATAAATATTAACACATGAACTTGAAGTCTTCAGAAATCTGGAGTGCGAATATCCTGAAAGAACATGTTAGTACACATAAAAAGAAACTCCAATATATATTAGGAGAAAAATAAAACAAATAAAAAGTTTTTATAATCATCAAAAATAATTTGTATCAGAATTTTCTGGAACGAACGGATTTACACAAATCATAACAATGGGATCCTTCAACTGAGGGGAAAATGTTTTACCACCAGATTAGCTCAAATCTATTTAATTCTCTTCTAATTTTGAATATATGTCAACTTATAACCCTTATCAACACTGAAGGCTATGATTTTTATGCTTTCAACCATGAGAACTTTCTGAATCTCTACATTCACATAGAATCTAATGAACTACTATGGAATGGTATGGCTAATCCTAGCTTTAAGGACTTTATTAAAAATGTTTTCAGTCAAACAAAAATGTTAAATGGCATTGGTTGATTTGATACTACAACTATCTGATGAGATTCTATTTTTCTCTGAGATTAAAGTTATTGATGCCCGTGCAGTTATAAACATTATGGTTCCACTTACTTGTAATCTATAACTCTAGAAATGTGTCCATTAACTACCCCTTCTTCTTCAGCTTTTTCTCAAATACCCTTCTAAAAGAATGGCTCAAAATGGATTGCCAGTTCTCTTCTTTGTCTCTTCATCCTCCAAAGTTTACAATGCATTGATGATATGAGCAATATCTCCAAATTTCATAAGAAGTTCTATTTTTTATTAGTATATTGTACTGTCCACTATATATGGAGAGAAAGGTATCACATGAAACTATGGGGTAATATTGTTAGCTCCTCATTCCTCTTAGCTGATGAAAGTCATTTTCTCTAAGTTAAATAGATAATATGAAGAAATGATTGTGAAAACTTAACAACTTTCTTTAATACATTGGAGCTCGGGGCTACTATTTCTCTAATTTTTGTAGACTCTATAGCAATGCTTGTCTCTCTCACAATTTACTTTTTTTAGTTCTTGGGGCAATGATGTATGGGCCTCCTAGGTTTCTAATATTTGGCTTGGATAACTTCTTGGTGCTTCGATCATGTCTTCGTCTTCTTGTATAATTTGTGCAGTTTGTCAGATTCTCCAACTTAGTTGCTCTAGGCCTTATGCTAGCTTGTCCTTTGATTACTCGCCTTTTATTAAGCCCATAAAATTTTCTTTTAATCTTCTTTTCTCATAAGGTTTTTGGTTAGTTATTCTCTTCATTTCTCATTTTAAGTTGTACATTTTAAGTTTAATGCCTTTTAGATCAATATATTTACCTGAACATAATTTTTTGTGTCAAAAAAATTATATATTTACCTCCCATTTCCACCAGAAAATAAATAAAATCTGTCGGTAATTTATATTTCCAACGGTTTTCCGTTAATAATTTGTGTCGAAAAAAATTCCGCCAAACAGATTTCTGGAAGATTTTCCGTAGTAAATTGCTTAGAAATAAAAATAAAAAATATTTTATTTAGACTGAGTGGACCTGTGTACCCGCATGCTATCACCAGGGGCCTGTGAACCTGCTTGCACTCCGCGGGCCCGTGAACTAAGCTCACCCGCCCTCGAACCAGGATCGCCTGCTCGCCCGTGAACTCAACGTGCCCCTGAACCATGCTCGCTCTCGCAACCCCCTGTGTGTGTTGTGCAGGGTTCAAACCCCCCCACTTCAAACCCTCTCTATCCAATGAGCTATATTGCATATTATATTATTTTAGTTGCATTTTTTTATTTAAATTATCCTTTATTAAAAATTATTTTTAATGCAAAATATATTCAGATCATTTAATCTATTTAATAATATCAATTAGATTCCTAAATAATTTATTTAATTAGTTAAATTTACATAATTATTATTCTTAATTTTTTTATTATATTAGTTTAACAATATTTAATTTAATTAATTTAATATAACAAAATGAATAATTTAAATATTAATAATAATTATTTTCTAAAAAATTTAAAATTTCATTGAAAATCTTTCAAAAAAACTGGCCGAAAATCCACTAGAATTTCTGATTGATTTATTTGAATATCTGGCGGATTTATTCTCATAAAAAATTTGTCTTTAAATCTTTCCCCAAAAAAGTTAAAAGCATAATGTAAGAGGATGGCTTTTTCTACTCCTTCAACCCTTTTTTATATGTCCCTATTTGTACTCAATCTTATCACATCTCTCTTCTCTCTCTCTCTCTCTCTCTCTCTCTCTTTATATACTCAATTGAGTGCTACAAATGCCTCTCTTACATCTATACCATCCAATAAATTTCTTGGACTTGTGATCATAATGAAATTTTGAGGCCTCGATCTATGAGTTGGATCTCTCGATTCAAGGAATGCTCATCATCATACTATTAATATTTTAAACACATTACTATTCTAATATTCTGTAAGTATTATGGGAAAGTGGTCAGGCAACTTACATTTTTTTATTGATATTTAGCGTAAGAATTAAATATATGATAAAAATAGCAAGTTAATCGATATAAGAAGTAGTTTTGGTTCAGTAATATCTCATTCACCATCCTTTCGAAGGTTTATAATAATTTTATGTGAGCCCATTTAACAAATTAAAGCAACCAGCCCTATGAAATATCATAACTCGAAATACGAAATTCTTCATGCAACCAATAACACTAACTTACTACCATACATAAGAGTTATTATGAACTAAAATTAAGAAAGAAAAAACAACGAGGTAATCCAAATAAGAGTCACAATATTAAGAATATTTAGGATCAAATGCTAATTAACTAGGGATATACTTCAATAATGGATCTTAAACCAATCGAAGATGTTATCTTGTAGTCGCTAAAACCAGCAGCTACAAATAGCTCGTGCCATTCATTCTCGTCTCTTTCCTTTCCTGCGACAAGAATCATCATTTCCAGATCAAATAAAAGTTGTGTCTCCATCGAAGTTTGAGTATTGCTGCCTACACCAACTACCATATCGATTACTATCACCTTTCCACCCTTCTCTTTTGGAGGAATCGCTTCCTTGCAACGTTGCAGTATCCTAACACAATCTTCATCACTCCAATCATGCAATATCCACTGCATGACATTAAAATTTTATACAACATAGTCAAATTACATATCATTATTTTTTATCATGTTTTGAAATGTGAAAGAAGATCTTTCATTATAAAGATAATTATCCCAAATATAGGGGATTATTGATGAGGCTAATCATGATAACATTTTAAAGGATTAATTTTTTTTTTCTAAATTTGTATTTATTAATGTAAATTTCAACTAGTAATTTATTTTTCGACAAATTAAAAACTTTGTTATGCTATTGCTGTAAGGTTGTAATCAGCAGTTTATATTAGTTTTTACTGACCTTAAGAAGAACGACATCAGCAGGCGGGAGTTCAAGAAACATGTCACCACCAACATATTGAATTCCATCTATCTTCTTAGCTGAGTTAACAACATGTGGAAGATAAAAAACAGTGCATTTCAATCCCGGAAACTCTTTCGCCAAAGCAGCCGCCGTCAACCCGGTTCCACCTCCAACATCCACCAACGTCCCAATTCCCTTAAATGCCTCACGTCCGACATGCTTCAAAACATCCATCACAAAAATGGAGTCACATGCCATCCCCTTATTGAACAAATCATTAAACTCTGGCTGTGCTCCCGTGAAGTCCCAGAATGTCTTCCCATGTGCCATCTCAAACGGGGTTGTGGACATATCCGATCTACGGAACCAATAGGAGAGTTGGTGGCACGGATCTACAAGGTGGTGGTCGAGGAGAAAGAGAACGAAGGGGGAGGAACAGGGGCTGTGGGGAAAGGATGTTGTGAGGTGTTGGGAGACAGGAGCAAGGCCAAAGGCTTCCACCCCGGAAGGAGTGACGTTGGATTTGAAGATGCCTATGCAGGAGAGGAGGCGCATCATGATACGGAGGTGGCGGGATTTGGTTTCGGGGATGGAGAGAAAGGAAAGGAGGTCGGAGATTGTTGCCGGCATGCCTTGGCTAAGGATTTTTATAATGTTATCGAGGGTGCCAACTTGAATCCATAATTTTTTATTTCGGTCGAAATTGCAATTGATTTTCATGTATTTGATTTTATTTTAAATTATTTCTATATAATGAATATGTTAAATAATAATTTTGATTTTAAATGTCATTATCACACGTTATTTTTAATATTTGAATATATTATCAAATAAGAGAATTTTTGTGACATGTATAATTTAAGTAAAATTGCCTCTAATCTTTCAACCCTAAATATCCTCGTAATATGTGAACATGACATTTGACACTTTCTTAGAGACAACTAAGAATATTAGTGTTGCTTGTCGGAACATTCATGGTGGTAGCGAGATAAAGAGTTTAAAGTCTTCTCTTATTACTAAAACCCAACACACATATAGATTAAAGAGGAGTTCAAGAATTGTTAAAGACATTGGCATTTTTATGGGGAAAACTTGGGAAAATATACTGACCCAAGTAAAATGATTGCACTAGCAATTTTATTTGGTTACAAGTGAAGCACATCTTAAGATAAAGGCATTGATATTGTGTAAGAAGAACATTAGTTGGTTGAAGTTGGGAGAGCTCATTTGCAAGAATACAACATAAATTCAAGCATTAAAGCTAGGTGGCAGAGTTCATGTCAATCGACTGCATTGATCTTGTATGAGATGACATGCGTGGGCATTATCATCGATGATAAGTGATGAAGTCAATAGATATCAAACTATTCAGGAGATTGTATGTTGATTAATCATTGTTGGGGAATGGTAGTCGGAAGGATCATAGTAAAGCATTGGTGGTCGGAGGACTATAGTTGAGTGATTGTGGTTTAAAGGATTGTAGTTAGAGATTGCATGTCTATTGTTAATGGCCAACAGAGGTCGAAAGAACTGTAGTCAGGCATCGGTGATTAAAAGGAATGTACTAAGGCGATAATGGTTGGATGATTATAGTCAGGTGACAGTGCTTAGAAGGACCATGATCAGGTAATTTTGGTCAAAAGGATTGGCGTTAGCAGACATGAAGGTCAAAAGGATTGCAGCTAGATGATGGTGGTCGAAAGTATAGTGTTCGAAAGGTGGAGGTTAAAAGGATCATAGTCGGGCTATGGTGCTTATAGGATTTTGTTTTCTTTGCTTACTTACATACTATTTAGTCCTCTACCTATAATTTAATTTGCTAAGGTGTAAGTCTTGTTCAATGAAAGTGTATGTGTCATGTCAAGTAACACACAAATGAGAATAGTACTATTCTCATGAGGAGCTTTAAATTATCATAAATTTAATTTAGTTCTGCCAAATGAAACTACTCTATTTATATAGCCAAATGATTTACAATAGGTTGTGTAGAGTAAAATAAAAATCTATAGTTACAAAAGATAAATCTAATATTTGTTAAATCTCCGAACCTATGATTTTTAAGAACACATGAATGCAAAAGAATATTTTTTTACCAATTATGGTTGTGAATTAAAGCACAAGTACTCTTCGTCTTTATCGAGCTCGTTGGAGTATTAGCTAGGATTCCTCTTAACTACAGTTCTAATATCTCCTTAAGATCCCATAATCATAACCACCATATATCTATGTTATAGTAGCACTACATTTTAAAGCTTCTAATTATTTTCTAATCCTCCATCGAGGCACTACATCCCATTATGTTTTAATTTTATGCATGGTTCGTGCATAAACTAAATGTAGTTTGGAAGATTTAAAAACAATTTAGGTAATTTATGAAGATTGAACCTACTCTATGCAATCCATGGTAGTTAAATAACCATGGATTCAAAACTAATTGATTTTCTACACATGAAAAAAAAAAAATTACACAACAAAAATATTTTTATCTTACTAACAAATATAATACAAACTACAAAGCAAAATACAAATTAATAATAGAAGAAAGGTAAGAAGTAACCCAAATCTAATGTAACTCCTTTATACTCTTCCACTTTGATCTAAACCAATATAAGATACGAAATAAGTACATAAGGGCCAATTCCTTTCAACTCTCTCTCTCTCTCTCTCTCTCTCTCTCTCTCTTTCTCTCTCTCTCTCTCTCTCTCTCTCTCTCTCTCTCTCTCTCTCTCTCTCTCTCTCTCTCTCTCTGTCACGCGCATGCGCGCACACACACACACGCGCGCACACATAACTCCCCATGGTGCTAACCTCTTTACATGAACACTGAGGCTACAATTTATACATCTATAAAATAATTGAATTGATGCCATGGTTCTAGCTTAGTGGCACTATGGAATTTCTAAAAAACAATATCAGTTCACCATTTATCACATTAGTTTACCGGTCTACATGTCACCCACTATAGCATTGGGTCATTTGGCACTGAGGTGCTAGATCTAGTACTGAGGAACTTCTTAGATAGTGCACCGATGCTAAGCTCTTCAGGGAATTTTCTAAGGCCCTTTGCTGTACAGCTGAAGTGGTGGCATTTCAGCGTTGTGGAAAGATATGGTTTTACAATGTTGCTTCTATGACGTTGCGACACTTGTTCAATTTTTATGATTTTTAACATGTTTCCCACACAATAATATAAAGATTAAAAGCACAAATATTATAATATATGCAATTTGGACTAAGTAATTTTCTCTTATCAATGTATCCCAAACCTTAAGATATTACTTATCTTCTAGTAATTTATATTGCACTAGGTTAAAAATATCTTTTGCATTGAATATAAAGTAAAATGTTGATTATTAATTTTTGTAAAGAAATAAACACTACAAAAAAATAACTTTTGATGACATATATATTAAGACATTTTTATTTAAGTGCCTTTAAAATATTTATTAATGCATATTCTAATTTAGCGCTAATATAGAGATTTGGTGCTGAGAGAGCGATTTGACGCTAAGAGAGGCATCATGCGATAAGTTTTCATTCCCGCTTCTTGTTCTTTCATCCAGTGCATATTTAAATCAATTTGCCTCCTTTCGGTGTACGTTCTCTTCATCTTCCATTCCTAATCGATCGCTGCTACTACAATATTGGCAATTATGACTACAAGATCAGATAATTTTATGCCATCTCGGCTCAGTGGTGAACTTACACTTCGGCAGTTGTAGCTCTTCCTCTTCATAGATTACTTATGATCTGTACCCCATCTTTTCTAGGGTTTCTGTTAGGACCTTCATAGATCGCTTCAGATCATCAACATCAGAGGAATAGGAGGATGGTGTGAAGGAATCACGTGGTTCTTGTGAGTTTTGGGATTCTTTCGATTATGGCGATCTTATAAAACAAGAATAGAATCAAGGTCAGAAACTGCAAAATTTGGGAGCAAATGAACGTTTAAAAAATTTACATTTCAGACCTCCTCATTAAATCTTATCACCTATTTCTTCTTCGCCTTGGCTCATATTCAAAACTATTTGCCTCATTCTTTTTACATTGTCTAGGGTTCTTAAGGTTCTTCACAATTTCAAAACGATCAACCCTTTACTCGCGTCGAACGCCCACTGTTTGTACATAGCTGAAAGGCAAATCTTCCACTGATCATGAAGTTCATTTTATTGTTTGATTCATCGCTTGAACCTTGACGTTGGTCTGATTATAGTTCAATTCTTTGCTTTCCCTGTTTATATCGAAAAGATTTCCTACTTCTTGAGAGTTTGTAGTTTGCTTTAGTTGACTTATTTCAGTTTTAACAACATTGCAGGTCGAACCCCACCAAGGGGTGCTACCTCCTTGGACCCCCAGCCATATAATAGTTTAAAAGACCAATTTTGAGAATTTAAACTTGACTAAAACTTGATATTTAAATAGAATGTCTTCATTTTGTGCTACTACACAGAATATAAGAAATACTACCTTACATCCCCTCTTAAATTGTCAGAAAAATTCACTTGGAACCAATTTAATGCAAGTCATGAATGTGAAAACATTACTTTGTTGAAGTTATGAACATGTTGGAGACTCGAAGTATAAAAGAATAACTAACACTATTAGAACTTTTTACCTTTAAGAAATTATTAGTGAACTACATATACGAACTTTCTTAAATAGTTCATTTATCACCTAAGATAACAATTGGATAAGCTTACATTTGACCGCAGAAGGTAAAGAAGACATAATTCTAATGTATTAGAATAAGGTTGTAATGAAAACCTTACATAGGTGTTATTTTGTTTTAAACCTTACATAGGTGTTGAGTTGCCTCACAAAGCTTGAGAGGTTATTATATTTGAAGTAATTTTGGAAGGATATCTCTCGCAAACTCAAGAGGTCAAGACACTATGTGATCTATGGGAGGATCATCAACAAGTAGATAAGTTTTTGAGACTCTATAGAGACCACCATCTCCCTATATTTTTTCACAAATAAAGTCGTAGGTTCAAAGTGACAAAAGAACAATGGTCTTATTTCTTCTCTCATCTTGTAGTGCCAACTTCTACTCATAGTCCCCTCAAATATTCTCTCTTTTTACTTCCCTCTCACTCAAACATATTATGTACCTATGATGTACTTTATATGCATATACAAAGACTTGAAATTATAAAATATCTGATGGTGGCGCTTCTTTCGAACATGATGTCTTCTTATTATCTTCTTCTCACAAGCATATAGAAAGGGAAAAAAAAAAGACTTCATAAGTCCTTAGAGTTAGCGAAAGGATAGTAAATCCATCAATAAAAGGAAAAGCTTGTTTCTTTAAGATCAAGAAAAATAAATTCACTCTAAATATATTTTTACTCCTTGCTTAATCACTTATTTATTTATATTGCAGATCAAAGAGTGTACATGAGATTTTTAGAAATCTATTTGGAGATTAATGATTTACAATTGAAGTATTATGAGTCAGCATAATGAATTGATAATGGAATATAATTTATATTGGATATAACAAATATTGAGGCACAAAATAATGTCATTTTATTAAAATTATTTTATTAAATTCAAGTGTTAGGAAATCATATATCTTATGGCAATTAAATGTGCCTTATTATTAGATATATTTCATCAAATAAATGTGTTAGGAAAGTTAACATATTATGACACATAATATTTGACATATTTATTAATAAATTCCATCATATGAACGTTTTAGAAAAGCTGGTTTATTAGGACACCTTATAGGTGTCGTTGAGGAGATTATGCCAACAAAATTATACATCATGAAAGTTTAGTTTTTATGGCAGAAAAAGATGCCCTTAACCCTATGCCAACGGCCACCTAAGTGACACCATTGATTGATGTCTTAATATATCATGTGCCATAATAGATACATATTATGGTATTTTAAGGTACACTATAGGAAAATTAAGGATTATCGACGGTAGTTACCGACATTCCTATAACCGCCAGAATTACCTGTGGTTAAAGCGACGGTCTAATCGCCGATATTAACCAGCAGTTTATCTGATGATTTTTATATTACACCACTGGAATTAGCGGCGGTCTAACCGCCGATATTAACCCCAATCAAGGGCACCGATTTTTTATTTTACCAATGCCTTTACTGGCAGCCTAGGTCGCGAGTTTTAACTGATTTTTTTCGGCGGTCATAACTGCTGGAAAATCACCTAAAATGGCCCTAATATTGGCCAAATCGAGCCTTCCTCTTGATTTCTTCATGTATCCATTTCTGCAGATGCTTGCTCGCGATCGCACCTCTGAGTGCCTATGTAGGAATCCAGCCGCCAACACCCTACCTCCGTCTAACGATCTCGCCCCCTCGATCATGGCCGTATTCTACCTGAGAAAGCTATCGATCGGTAATACCACGAACCAAATTTAAGGTATGCATTTTTTTTCTTTTACTAACTATTGGAGAGAGACATGGAGTATAGATTATTGGATTACATCAAGGATATGTTTGCAAGACTTAATACTTGTTGACCAGCTTTAAGTCCATATCTTTTTTCTATAGTTATGGATGTTCTCACTACAAATTTGCAATAGGTTGTACCTTGGTGTATGATTTTTTCATGTCATTAAGGATAAGTATGCAAGAGTTATTACTTATTGGATTACGTCAATGATCAGCTTTAAGTCCATATCTTTATGCTTTAGTCATGGATGTTCTCACTAGAAATTTGCAATAGGTTGTACCTTGGTGTATGCTTTTAAAAAACCTATTGGGATTATAAAATTACCCCCATGTTACCTAAAATTAAAAGTGTCTTCTATGATCATCGATTCGGTTATCTTTTCATTACTTAAAATTATTACACTTTTAAAATGTATTGGCTACAATTGGATGTTTTTGAAGAACTAGATTGAGTGTCCTTGGGATGCAAATAAATATTGAAAAATAGTTGATAATTAAAGGATATCCAAAATCCTTCTTAGGATGAATAAAAATTTAAATGAAGTCTGATGAAGGATATTTGGAACAAATCCCTCCTATCCATTCAAGAAGTGTTTTCTAGGTTTTAGAGAGAGAAAATTTTAAAAATATAATAATATGAAACTAAGGAACTTCAGCCACTCCAAAAAGAACTTTGCATTTACCTCTCAATTATGTATACAACAAATGAAAGTTTCTCAAGGAAGAAAAAGCACCAAGTGTGACCATTGTCAAAAGTTTGAACTTACAAAAGAATCTTAATGGAAATTACACATGAAAGTTAGTAACTAATAATAAGGGAAGCAAGATTAGGGATTCTCAACAACTAATAATTAATTTCTATAAAATGGTGGTTAGACCTGCAATGCTTGAATATCTTGTTCAAATGTAGGTATTGAACCCAAAACTATTGTTGGATGGTTGGTGAATGCATTCCAATTCAAGTACACTTGTTCAAAAGTAAAGCACGTACACTTATTTAGGCTGCATATCTTCTAATAATTGATTTCATAACTATGTAGGGAACATTTTCTTTAACATCTAAATGACTATCAAAGAAGAGAGATATTGGATGTATAACAGATTATTACGGGGTCAAAGAGGATTGAAAAATGAATTTATACAGGGAGTTGAGAATTTTATTCAAGTTGCATCTCAACTACCTTCCTTTAAGTTCGATAGATTATTTAGATGTCCATGTTGGAAGCACAAAAATCAAGCATTCCAGAAGCGTGATGATATGAAGGTTGATTTATATCGTAGGGGAATTATTCCAGACTACTAGATTTGGACGTCACATGGCGAGTACAAGCCACACAGAGATACTCATGATAGTCCATCCATAACTTTTGAAATATTTGATGATGAACAAATGAGTAGACCGTACGAAGAACTTATTTTTGATATAGTAGGTCCTAATTTAGGGGCTAGTGTGGAAGAGCCATCAAATGCATCAGATTTGTACCAAAAAAGAAATTATTATCCAAGTTGGGTCTCACTGCTATAAAAATTAATTGTTGTATCAATAGATATATGTTATACAATAAGGATGATGCAATATAAGTTTATTGTCGCACCTGCAATGTACCTCAGTTTAAACCAAACTCAAGAAAAAAACATCATCAAAAGAAAGATGTTTCGTATTCCCATTTATTTTATTTACCGATCATTCCAAGACTTCAGTACCTCTATGCATCAATGAGTTCAGCAGGTCATATGAGATGGCATAAGGAGAAATTAGTAAACAGTGGTGTTCTTTCTCATCCATTAGATGCTGAAGCGTGGAAATCTTTTGATTGAATACATACTTCATTTACTGTTGAGCCATGCAACAGAAGTTGGGGACTATATACTGATGGTTTTACTCCATTTAGTCAAAGAGCTTCATTGTACTCTTATTGGCCAGTTGTACTAACACCGTACAACCTTCCACCAGAGATGTGTATGACTACCCCATACATGTTCTTAACACTTATAATATATGGACCACATAATCCAAAAGAAAAAATTGATATTTTTTTACAACCATTAATTGATGATCTCAAGTTATTATGGGAAGAAGGTGTCCTCATATTTGACATCTCAACAAAATAAAATTTTCTCCTTTGAGCTACATTACTTTGGACCATTGGAAATTTTTTAGCTTATGGTATGTTATTTGGTTAGAGCACAACAAAAAATTAGCTTACCCTTACTGTATGGAGAATACTAAAGCTTTCACACTAAAATATGGAGGGAAAAATACTTGATTTGATTGTCATCGTATATTTTTCTACTTGCTGATTATCCAT
This sequence comes from Dendrobium chrysotoxum, assembly GCA_019925795.1. NCBI lineage: Eukaryota > Viridiplantae > Streptophyta > Magnoliopsida > Asparagales > Orchidaceae > Dendrobium > Dendrobium chrysotoxum. The sequence goes on along the minus strand of CM034314.1, from coordinate 53,325,156 downwards.
TTAGGAGGAATAAGGAAGTATTCATTAAAAATAGAGTTGAGAGGTCACCTCCTCTATGCAGATTAAGTGGTGATGATGTACTACAGAGACTTTCTAACTTTTCATCAATTATTGATTTTCCAATACTATCATAGTCAAAATTTTTGGGATATGGTATTCAACATAATTGGATTAAAAAAGTATTTTCTGGATATTATCATATTGGAGAACAAATTTGATATGGCATAATCTAGATGTTATACACATTGAGAAGAACTTCCTTGATAATATTTTTATTATAATAATGGATGTTAAAGTTAAGGGCACGGATAATGTCAAAGCTAGGATGGATAATAAAGAGTACTATCGGTGAAAAAATCTAGAGTTAGTAACAACCCACGATGGCAAAATAATGAAGCCCAAAGCACCTTACCTTTTAATGTTAGAGCAAAAAAGATCAATATGTCAGTGGTTTAAAAGTTTAAAAATGCATGATGGCTGTGGATCAAACTTAAGCCGATGTGTAGACCTTAAATCTGTGAGGTTATTTGGACTTAAAAGTCATGATTATCACAAAATTATTAAGGTTCTCTTTCCGATCATAGTATGTATATTACTAGATTATATATCGAATTTGTTGACCGAGCTTAGCATTTTCTTCAAAGACCTATGTTCATCTAAACTAAGCAAAGATACTTTATAGAGGAGGGAGGAGAACATACCAATCATCCTATGCAAGTTTGAAAAAATTTCTCCCCCAGGATTTTTTGATTCTATGGAACATCTTCTAGTCCATCTACCTTACGAAGCTAGAGTTGGTGGACCTATACAATATCGTTGGATTTATTTCAAGAGGTGAAACATGTTTTTATTAAGTTGTCTTAAATATTTTTGAACAAGTTAAAAAATATGTTTAATAACTTGATAATTATAATTATTTAGCAGATATTGGAACAAGTTGAAAAAATATGTTAAGAATAAAGCACGACTAGAAGGATTGATATGTGAAGCATATTTCTCAAGAAATCACTCACAAAACTTTTATTTGAATTACATCTTATTTAATACTAAAACCCTAATATTTAAAAATTTTCTTAGGTACATAACGCTGATAATAAGTGTTTTGATAAAGGTCTGCAAGAACTAGCATGGTGCCCAATGTGAAAAGTACAGGCCCTTCCAATATATATAGTGAATGGGTTCAGATTTCATTCGAAGTCATGGTGTCAAGGAAGAAAACTTAAAAATTGTGGAGTATGTGTTAGAGGGAATACTCATGAAGAAGATGAGTGTGATTATTATGGTATTTTGAATGAGGTTCTTGACCTGGAGCACCCAAGCGAAGATGAGAATTTTATATGTTTGTTTGACTGTTAATGGTAAGATCTAGTACAAAATAGAGGTATAAGGATTCATCCTGCATATGGTTTAGTAGACGTAAAACATAATAGAAGATACGAGAAGTTTGATCCATTTGTGTTAGGAAGTCAAGCTATTCATGTTTATTTTAACAAATATCCCAGTGGTTGTAGGAATAAATAAGATTGGCTAGCTTTCATAAAAATAAAAACACGGGGGATAATTAATAAATCATACATCGTAACAACTGCACATCAAGAGGATAAGATGTTAAATTATAAGTCTATTAAAATTAAGGAGATGTCAAATTCAACCCATAATATTGAAATGCAGTTAAAAGATGTGAATAATTCAACTAGCCTATCAAGTGAGAAAGAGGATGAAAGTGAAGATACCCTGGAGAGCAATGAAAATATTTCTAATTCTGAATAGTTTTTCTAATTTAAGTGACTAACTTTATTGTAGTGTGCTTATTGAATTGTATTTTTTTGAAATCAAGTTAGTAAACATATCTTGCTAAAAATCTCTTATTAAATCCTATTTATATGTTAATCATTATTGTGTATTCTATAATTTTTTATGTTTGTTAAACTAATTTATCTACATTCTATTTTTTTTAATTTCTACTTATGCAAATCTCTGAAACTCTTATAATTTAATTTTTTATATGTTACAATGATTTACTAATTGCTTCTTTTAATGCAGATGGCTTTAGGTGATGATCCTCCTGATAAATCCTACACTTTAAAGTTTTCTCATAAAAAAACATTTGAGTATTGGTCCAAACAGACCTAGACAGGGTGATGAAAGTGAGGGGCAGAGATTAGTTCCACTAGTGACATCATCACCACCACCACCCAGGAGTCAGCAGCAGTCCCCCAGTGAGCAGGGTCAGGGCCAGCCATATCCACCTGTTGTTGGTGTACCACCACCCTTTCATGGGTACTTCCCACCTGTGTTGATGAGTCCTTGATTTCCCTCTCCATATCAGACACATACAGCTTTATTCTATCCATATTACCCCCCACCAACATCATAAACTAGTCCATCTACCATCGCTTACCCTCCTTAACCCCATCCCTATTATTACCCATATCCTGTGCAGCCAGAATACAGTGGTCCATTTACACAAGCAGAGGTTGGTGCTAAGGATCCTGCAGTTGCAGTAGATAAGCGTCAATATATTGAGCCTGAGGGCAATACATAAGTTTAGTTTATTTTGTTAACTTTATTATAATTTGATTTATTATATGTTATTGACAAAAAAAATTAACCTACAGCTTCAATCCCTCAAGGCCACCTACCCATAAGATTCAGGACATCATAAGGAGCAAATATGATTCTCCTTATTATGGAAGAACATCCCAAAGGAAATTAGGGATATGTGGTTTAGATAATTTTAACTATATTTATTTGGCATGAATTAAAATATTTGATTTAATTTATATTAATTAATATTATTTGTTATGCATATACTTTTTTACAGAAAGATTTTAGGTGGTTTCCTTAGCATAGCACGAGGATTAGAACAAATTTTGAGAGGAGAAGATTGATCCATCTTAGGGACATGTTCACAGACATTAGAAAGTTTGAGCAACATTCGTCATCGATTGGAGAGGGCGTATGGGCAGATTTGAGTAGAGCTTGGGCAAGCCCTAAGTTCACAAAAATATGAGAGCAAAATAAGCAGAACAAAGCATCTGATTGTGGGGGTTTAGGAAGCTCTCTTCATACTGGTGGATTTGTTCCTCATGCTGAATATAGATGATGATTGGTAAAAGCTTTCGATTAGTTTAATAAATATATGTATATTATTTTTACAATATCTTCTATTTTTAGAAAGAGTTTCTTGGCTGGGAGCTGACACCATTGTAGTTGTATATGAGGACTCAGCAACATCAAGCTGACCATCAGTGGGTTTATGAAAAGGAGAAAAAAGCTCATGCGAGTATAATTTTTGGAGTACTAAAATAAAATATAATAAATTTTTTAATATAAATTTATTTATGAATTTATTCTCGTAGGATGATTTTATACAAGTTCGAGAAAGTCATCAGTCTACTAGTGAGGGATCATCTTTAGGATCGATCCAGTATTCTGAGTATCATACGTGGTTAGAAGTTGTTAGAGGAAGGCAGAGGGGGATTCCTCTACATCAGCAATTTATGATGCTAGTGGAGATGAAGAAATTGTTAACCAGAGGGTTGCTGCCCTAACGAGAGAGATAGAAGAGATGAGAAACGTTCAAAATGTGATACAGGCAGAGCTGTGATCCTATAGAGATGAAAATCAGAAGAAGACAGTACAAGAGCTGACACATGAATCACAAGGTAGTGAGGACACGGAAGATGATTAGTGTTCTTATTTGTTTGATGAACTTTTTGTTTAAACATTTGGTTTGATGAACTTGTTGTGTGAAAGCGAGGACACAGAGGACATGGACATCTTATTGTAGATTTATATGTTATGTTTATTATAGAACATATGCGTTTCTGTTTGTTGAAACATTTGGTTATGCTTGTGGATTTCATTTGAATGTTATATATGTTAATTTTGGACTATAGTTGTGAGTTGATTATAGTGGCGTGTTGCCCTTATTTACGATATATGTTTTCAATTCTGTGTGGGTATTATGGAAAATTGAGTAAATAGAGGGGGGCTATAAATTTTTTTCTTGAAAATGCTATAGGTTTTTCGCAGCCAACCGGTAGTTTGGCCGCCAAAAACTTCAATATCGGATGGGTTGTTAAAGCCACCAAAATTTTAATATATTCGCCTGTAAATACTGGCGGTTTACTGGTGGTCACCAGTGGTTAATCAGCAGTTAAGCCGTAAGATAAATTGCATTTTTAATGGCCGGTAAGCCGCTGGTAATTAAATGGTGATCATCCGTGCTATGATTGCCAGAATTTACCGGTCGTTTACTTCGCCGGAAAGCCGCCGGTAAGGTAAACTGTCCAAAATTGACCGCCACAAATCATTTCCTAATCGGTTTATACCGACGGTTAACTAACTACTAGTAAACCGTCGATAAATCACCGGTATTTTAGGAAAATGCTTGAAACATTATACTGACCGTTGAAAAAAATTGCTGGTAATCGGCATTTTTCCTGTAGGTGCCCTAATAGCCAATATTTTTTATAGTGAAAATTAATAATCTACGTAATTATAAAGTTCATAAGTTCAAATAAATTTAAAAAGTTTAAAATTTAATAAATAAATAAAAAAATTAGATAACATTGAAAAAAAGAAATTTACTTATGTGATTAAATTTAAGTTTAATTCAAATTAATTAAATAAATAAAATTAAATAGATTAAATAAATGAATAAAACTTAAATAAATCACTTGAATAACATGAAGGCTATATGAATTTGCATCATCCTTTTTTTTTATGTGTATTTTTGCATTTATTCATTACATAAAAAATACAAATCAAAGTGATAGCTATTCTATCACACTCCTTCCTCAAAAAAGGAAATAAAGTTGAACGAAGGTTATTGTCAAAAACATTTTCCTAATAGAAATTTTCGAACAATGCATAAGTAGCACAAAAAAAAAAGCTACCTTATTACACATTCTTAGAACATAATGGGAAATAACTTGTTAAAATCATTTAGAAAAGAAATATATGAATCCAATCTTCCCTAACAATTCTATTTGTTATTATCTATAGATATCTGCAACATCTTGATAACATTGACATTACCTCCTTCAATCGAAATAACTTCCTTGTCAATCATCCATCCTTGAATGACCTCTATGTGTGAGGATAGATAATAGTTCAAGTTGAGCTATATCTCGATATAACATATATCTTCCAAATGCTAGAATAAATTTTCCCTTGTGATCTCTTCTCACTCCACCTATAGTAGCATTTTTTATTTAACAAATAGAAGCATCCACATTCAATTTAATCCAATTTGGAGGTGGGGGTGCAAAAAATCATTTTACAGCTCTTTGGGCTATTTAGCATCCCAAATTCTCCATAATAAGATTATTGAATGATTTGATGGAGGTAGCCAGCACGTTTACAATAATAGTTCTAGCCTAGCACACTGGTTTACCATGCTTGCAATCATTTCTTGCTCTCCAATAGTAAAACACACAAGTATAGTATATATTTCCCATCACCTGATTATTTCTTGATCTCATTTTCAATTATGCTACTAATTTGAGGTAGGACTGAAAAAGTGGAATATGAATCCCCAATTGATTAAGGGTAGTTATTACCTCAATAAACTTTTTGTAGTTTATAGCAACATGCTGAATATCCTCATTCTATTGGCACCCTCTTGGACATAACTTGAACTCTTACAGCCTTCTTTGATTAAGCCATTTACCTATTGGCTAAGTATTCTTGCAAAGCCTCCACTAGAATAAAGCCACCCTTGGTATCAAGTTTAAACTCCATATCCACTTAAAGTTTAAGCATTCTACTAAATTCTAAAATTTCTTTTCAAACACCAATGTTGTTATTATTCTGCAATTTTTTGTGTTGATTAACTCCATTTAATCTACCTCCATTTCAAAATATATAAGAATTTGAATTATAATTTGAACTAAATGGTCACCAAAGAATCTTTGTACTTTGTTAGCACTCCACTCACCTCTTTCTAATAGGTGGTCAATAGTCATGTCCTATAAGCTTTGGTAATCACAAAAGGTTGATAGACTTTGAAGATTCCTATTTTAGATCTAAGTATCAGATATTACATTAACATATTCTCCATTTTCAATTGTCCATCTTATCAATGGCCTCAAAAATTGAGCTCCATCTATAATGATTCCCCAGATAGTAGAAGACCCTCTTTTGGTAGAACTCTTCCATAAGTTAATACCATACTTAGCAAATGATATTCCTATCTAACAATGATTTTGGAGTTTGATAGAAATTCCATGCCAAACGAGCTCTTCATGGCCCTTTCCAACTTATAGAAATGGAAGCCAAGGCCACACATTCAAACAGGAAGATAAAGATCCTCCCAAGCCACATAGTGTATACGTTACCTTCCTTGCTCCTTATACCATAAGAATTTCCTATACATCTAATCATAATAATTCAAAATCAATTTAGAAACTAATTAATGAGTCATAACAAAAAGATAGTAATGATTACATAGAATATTTGAAAGGAGTTACTCTCCCAGCTAGAGATAATATATGACTACCCCAGGAGCTTAACTTCTACACTGCATGTTATATGATAGAATGAAAATTAGCAATAAAGTAGCTTCTCAAGATAATTTCAACCCCCAAATAAACAATTTCTTTGACCAATCTAAACCCTATTGAATTCTCTATCCTTTTCTTCCTCCATCCTGCAAAAGATTTCTAACATATAACCATTAATTTGCTTCAATTGATTTTTTGCCATGTCCATAACCAATAATCAACCATAATATTCTTGATAATACCAATTTTATGATTAGATGCTTCAGCAAAAATTAACACATCATCAATAAAAAAATGGTGCAATAAGTTTTCAGAACATGAAGTAATTTTAATACCCAAACCCATCTCTCTTTGATGAAATACTTTAGATAATAATTTAGAGCATAATATAAACATGAATGGAGATAATGGAAATCCATGTCCAAACCAACATTTTTCTTCTATCCACTCTAATCTCCCTCTATTAACTTCAACTCAAAATCTAGGGTTGATAACATACTTCATAATCCACCTAGAAAATTTCAGTGGGAACCCCATGCACTTCATCACTTGGGCTAAAGATTGCCAACACATGTTATCATAAGCTTGCTCCATGTCAATTTTTAAAGCCAATAGCCCACCCTTAGCAGCTGAAAACCTAAGATTATTAAATAAATCCAAGGCAAGCAGATAATGCACTGATATAGATCTCTTTGGGACAAAAGCAACCTATTCTTCAAATTTCATATTTGTTAAGACAAACTTTAATCTATTCCCTAGCATCCTTACAGTTGTATGTAGTTTGACACAAACTTATTGGTTTGTACTTTGAAGGGTCAAAAGGATTCTCCATCTTAGGGATAAGAGTAATGAAGGTGTCTTTCCAACATGCTGGCATACAACCTATTTTAAAAAAATAATAAAACAAGGCATTCTAAACTTCCACCTCTATAATTTTTAAATAATATTTCAAGATGGTAGTTGATATCCTATTAATTCAAGGATATTAATTATTCTCTAATTACTTTATTGTAGTAAAAAAGCTCCTCTTAGTTGAAATCAACCCTAAGGAAATCTTTTTTGCATCCTTCCATCTACTGGCTTAAGAAAAATTCTTACCATCCTTCCAGAGAGCAGTGCCTTGCACTCCATCTGCTTTGAAAAACCTGGGATAACATTACTCAACTATAGCTAAAACTTTCAGCAAATTATCATTTTACTACTTGTCTTTGTTTATTCTATTAGCATTTTGTCTTGGAAGAAGCAAAAGAATAAAAGAAGTGAGAGTTGAAATCCCCTTTCTCTAACCACTTGACTTTAGCCCTCTGCCACCATCAAGTGGCTAGCCTAACAAAAGTTTTATTTAGCTCCAAAACTTTGATTCTCACTTCCAATAGATTCTACGCACATAGACCACCCAGCTGACATTTTTGTTCCTGAAGGGATAAAATATGGTCTTGAAGGGAGTTCTTCAACCACAAAAATTCCTTCAGGTTTTTTCTACTCTAATATTGTAATGATCAAAGAGATCTATGGAGCTTCCTTTGAAATATATATGTGGTACTTCCAAAATCAACTTTCGTCCATGCTTTGGATATAATGCTCCATGAAGTAGGATATGAAGTACACACTTTCTCAAATTGAAAAAGCTTCTATTGGTAAGAAGGAGTATTAGTCAAATGCATTAATAAGTGGTGTTGTCTAATCCCATTCATTCTAAGTGTTTCACCACACCAAGAGGAATAGTATAAAGAGCTGCTGAATATATTATATGTCTATCCTTACCCATATTTGATTAAGGCCTTTCTTATTATCACACCGAGTTAATAGAGGCCCGGCAAAGGATATGTCTTGAAGATCATTATTGGCTATGAAATCCTTCATCTCTTAAGCCACTTGAGATGGTAAACCTTTTCCCTCCCTTCTTTTTTATTCTTTGACAAAATGTAGTTGAAGTTGCCTCCCCCTATAGAAGGTAGACCTTTATCTACGAATAATTTAATTGTTTCCACATATTCTTCTCACATGAGTATCTTTATTCCAACATAAAATGGCTACGACCATTCAATAGAGTTTAGAGCTTTTAACTTCCCATTCACACATTGAGATGTGGAGGCTTGATTGGTGAAAGTTGCAATGTTTTTTTCCCAAAGTGCCAATATACCTCCTAATATCCCCACTCCAAGTATATGATAGAAATCTCAATCAATTAAAATGATCTTATTTATATCTACCCAGTCGATAGTTTTGACTTTGGTTTCCATTAAACCAACAAAGAAGACATCATTGTATTTAATTAAGCTATGTAAATAGAAGCCCACCCGATTTTTTGGCTCCCCTTCAATTCCAAAATTGAATAAAATTCATTATTTTGGGTAAAGGGGAAGTGTCCGCATGCTCAACCTTTCAGTTGGTTCAATCTTCCTCTTTCTGGGAGTGTCCTCAATGGGACCCAGCTATTTAAGCTCCTTATTTAGCCAAACTTTTTGGCAAATTCTTTACAATACAATATGGAATCTACATGTTTTAGATATTTATAACATGCCTCCTCTTTAAAAGAAATGTTAGTTCATACATCTTTGATTACTCCTTTTGCCTCAGCCTAAAAAATGTTTAGATGAATTTGATTTTCATCATTGGAAACATCTTTCTGATCTTTGAATTTGACCTCCTGTGATATAGATTCGTCCATATAAAACTTAGCCCCTATTGAATCAGACTTCTTTGTATTACCATTTTTTATTCCCATCAATGTCAGGTCTTGAATGAGATTTGTTGTGTGAACCCCATACTTATCAAGAGCATCTAGAAAGAAGTCATTTGAAGCCATTTTATTTCTCATAGAAGCAGAAAAATGCAACATAACATATAAGTTGGCTGCACTTTGCTCCTAACATTCTTTATGAACCTTCACATTTCTTGGACTAGTAGCCTCTACTAGATTTTTAACCTTTATGTGGCTAGGGCCTTCATAAGTTTGATTGCTCCTCCTCCAAACCAGTGATGATATTATGAATTTTAGGACTAGTAGCAGCCTCTTTCTTATTCACCATAACTTGCTTTACTATTGAAATAAAACCATGCCCATCAAAAGGCCCTTCTGCATCATTTATCAACAAATTATTTTGACCCTTAGAAGCTTCCCCCACTTCATTCACCATCGGAAACTGGAAAAAGGAATTGTCATGATGCTACCCAGTAAAACCTATTTTTTAAAAATTCTTTGCACTGTCACCTAATTTAAAAAGAAACCCACCTAGACTTATTTTCCTATTTGTGATAAGTATCTAAGGACCATATCACATTTTGTCATGCAAGCCCCTAGATAGTTCCCCATCACCCTTATATCTTTCTTTAGCATGTATATTATGATTCATGTTCTTAAAAGAATTTTGAGGTTGATTAATATCATCCTCCATATTCTCTAATGGTTTTTCATGCACTAAGGATTTGCTCTTGATATTGGCATCCTTCTCCCTTACAATATTTGGAACTTTAGAATAGTGCATTTTCTTATGGCTCAATCTACCACAACTAAAACACAAATTGGTAATCCTCTCATTCCATTGGTTGAAAAAACCTCCCCATTAAGGCCTTCAACCCTCATAGTTGTTGGGAGCTTGTATTCTAAATTTAGCCTGACATAAACTCTCACAAACACACTTATACCCCAATTAAAAGTTTGAAAGTCATTTAACATAGGTTGACCCATCCTAGAAGTAATTCTAGTGGTATTCCTTACATCCCAACATTATTTTTGACAAAAGAAAGTGCATTAAATTAAAGACAAAAAGTATATAAAGAGTACCAACTAGGAAGAGGCATCACCAGGAAGCCCTCCTCAACAAAAAAAAAATAGAAAGAATAGAGAACCTAGACTATGCAAGCACATTCTATGTATTGAGAACCTTAACGGGAGTAGACCCAGCCACCCTCCTTCTACCACTTCCTTGGATGATTAGTAATTGGCCCCAAGCGTTGAAGTTCTTTAGCAAAATGAGACAAGGAGACTCTTTCTTTACTTGGGCTAGTGGGCCTAGGATGCAAGAGGAAATCCTCAGTGGAGAACTTGAATGGAATGTTGGAGAGATCCCCATCCCTAGAGGAAGAAACTTGCTTCGTTGGATCACAAACTTCCTTACTAGTGACTGTAAGGAAGGGGGAGTATCCTTCTCTCCTCTAATACCAGTAATGGTATTCTTCTTCTTTTGTCTCCTATATTTTCTAAAAGTAACTAGACTCCAAGGTCCATAGATTTTATGAATTTTTCCATCTTTTGTACATGGCATGTGCTCACTTTCCACATGAGGTGAGTAAAGGGTTGTCTGGTTTGTGGAAGATGAATTTGTATCAATAATCGACACAGGAGGACTGATATTAGAGGTATTATTGACCTTAAACAAATAAGCAGATCTTATAGTAGGTTGTTGTAATGGTTGCTTCGAGGCATAAGGAATATTGGGACAATGACCAATGTTATGCCCAATAAAGCCATAATGGAAGCAAACGTGAGCGATCTCGTCATATTCAGCTCTTTGCAAGAACTTGCCATAAAGCCGAGAGATCCAAACTGTAGGTGGGAACTCGGACCCATGATTCATCCTCACACAAACTTGAGCAAAAGATGAAAGTTCATGAGGGTTGTTAAACCCTAAAGAACTAGTCCTTAGGCTAACCAAGAGGAGGGAGGGGGGTGAATTGGATATTTTAAAAATTCTTTGACAACCCAAAAAATAAAAAACCCCTTGATGTAGAGGCAGATTAGTTTCACAATAACACAAATTTTAGAGATTTCAAACACAGATCAATACATAGAAAAATGCAAAAATTAAATTTGAAAAAGTAAATAGAAAGAACACACCAAACTTATAGTGGTTCAGTCAACTTGACCTACGTCATCTCCCTGAAAACCTCCTTTCTAGGTATTGTACTAAAAGTAGTGTCTCTCCTTTTGCCCCACAGCAAGGTAGAGAAGCCCGTATAAAATCTTTTCACCAACCCGGTGAGTCAGAGTACCTTGAATCCTTTTACTCCCTCCTAGAGTAGGTAGAAAACCTAGAAATCCTTTTACTCCCTTCTGGAGTAGGCAGAGAACCTTGGAATCCTTTTACTCTCACATGGAGTAGGCAGAGAACTTGGATCTGATGCTGATGCAAATCACCCCAGAGCCACCAAAGAACCTAATAAGCATCTTGATGAAGATGGTGGAAACCTTACTTGGAGCAACCTTCGTGAATCCCTCATTACTCCCCCACACAAGGATTCTCTCTCTCCCAAGCTCTCTCTCTACATTCTCTAGCTCTCTTTAAAGAAGACTAAACAACAAAAGATTTTATTCAAGGATAATAAGATAGCTTAAATCGAGTGCTTCCGAAGAAGCCCTAATTTTTAATATGGTGCTTCTGATCATCCAGTATGATCCTTAGATCAACTGGTATGATTAGTACAAAATTGCCCTTTCGGCCAGTATAATCAGCATTTCTCTATACAATCTATTTAAGTATTTATACCAATTGTCCAATACGATTCTGCGATCATTCAGGATGATTAGTTAAGATACTATATTGATCATCTAGTACGATATGGGATGATGACTGGCGATTAAAATATCATCTCGTAAATCACTCGGGACTTCCAATACGATCACCTGTATGATTAGAACAAAATTTTGGTTTTCATCTTAGAAGATAGGGGATCATCCCATGAAATATCAAAGATCATCTTAGATGATCTTCATATATCATCCTATATAATATGATCAATCAATCTAACCATAATTAGTCTCTTAATTACAAGATCAATTTAGGCATGATTATCATAAATTATTTAGGATGATGTATATCATCTTTTACGATTAGGATAAAATTAAATATTAAAATATTGCCTAAATTGTGATTGGTGGCTACTTTTCATATCTATAACTAATCATCCTAGATAATCTGAATTGTCCAGTATGATTAGTTAATTAATCTCATTTAATAATGGGTGCCCTAATTAGAGTTTTTTGCATAATTGATCATCGAGTATGATTTAAATCATACTATACAATTTATTCAAAAATAAAAAAATTCTAACTCATTAATTCCCCCCTTAAGTGTGTGTGTACAAGGTTAGCTAGCTTGGGGTCCACCAGATATATGACTTGACTCAAGAAAGGTAAAGAGTACATTGAAATTGAAATAATAGACAGACTCAACCCTAGTCTACCTATTCTTGAGCTGATTAGCTTTGCAAGTAAACTTGTGGACCGTAAAGATTAGTAAGTAGGGCAAACTAAATAGATACGTAATAATAGCAGTAGTAAAGAATCAATAATATTTTTTATCATCAAAATCAAAGTACTTGGGCCCATATTTACAATAATCTCCCTTTTTTTGATGATGGTAAATATTATTGTTAAAAAATTTTAAATCCCTTTGACATTCTCTGAAACTCCCACTTTGAAGATGAAATTCTGAAAGTAAGGGGAGTTAAAAAAATTATTTTTATATTTTATATTTTTTTATTTTATTATTATTTTTTTCTTTTTTTATTTAAGAAAATTTTAAGACATAAAAATATAAAAAATAAGTAGGTAAAAAATAAAATCATTTTACTAAAATATAGGAAGAAACAAACATACTAGTGCCCCTTTTAATATTAGATAAAGTAGGAAAAAAGAAAAAAAACATGAAATAGAATAAAGTAAGTACATCATAAAGTACAGAAGATAAGACTAGTACAAATATAGAAGCAAAAGTACTGAGCAAACTAGAAAAAAAAGGATTCTTATCAGGTGGAGGTGGTGGTATTAGTGGCTGGAAGTAACAGTGAATGGAAGCAAACTACTCAGTAAAGTAGGCCATATCCTAGTTAAGCTACTACTACTGTTGGGCTAAGTAAACATCAAAGCGGGCTAAATCTTTTTCATGATGTTGCTTCTCAGCTACGTATGAGTCAATTCTAGCCTCCCACTAATCAAACCTCTAAACCAACAGATCAATTTCAGGCTACTGGCGGATAGTGATAGGTGCAGGAATAGGTCCTTCCTCTTCAACCATAGACTCTTTATATACTGGTTGATGATGAGTACTGTGAAGGGTGTGGAAGGAGCTATTGGAATAGAATACAGGGAGGTGATCAGGTGGAGAAGGGAATTAAAAATTGTATTTTGTCTCAAGGACATAGGCAATAAGATGTCCTAAAGCTAGATTGGGCTTTCTTTTGTGGCCTGAATTCCTAATGCAGGTTCAATGTTCGATGTAGTGAATTAGAAGATCAGTGACATTAAAATTATGGTTAGTTATGATGTAGTAAGTGGTGAGTGAAAGAATAGGAGTAATGTGAATTCAATCCTCTCTTTAGTTATAATTGTGTTTCGAAGAATGTACTGGATGGTTTGGGTATCTTTAACTAAGGTGTTGATTGTGGAATCATGGTAGTGAACATTGGTTTCCCTAAGAGTGTTGTTCACAGGGGTCAAATTAAAATTGGGATCAGAAGATAAGATATGTATTTTATCTCTAGTGGTGAATAAGTGAAGAAATTTGAGAAAATCTTTATAGGTAATCTTTATAGGATTTCTATTCACATATGATTGTAGAGCCGTAAAATTAGCATTCAAGTGAAGGATTTCAAAGAATTCAAATAGTAGTTTAGAGTTGAAAGGAATTGCAAGGGTAAGAATAAATCCAAGAGTGGTGCGAGCGAATAGGTCTAGTACCTGAATATTGAGAGCATTTTTATTAACAATCTTGGAAGGGTTAATACCAACAGATTTATAGTGGTTGTAGGTCACTTTTTCAGATTCCTTAGTAATTCAAGGATCAATAAAATGCTTGGAGGCCCTATAAGCACTCTAGATCATTTCCCAGTAGCCATTGTAAGAGTATGAGATCAAGAGGTAAGAAGAATGATTCGAAGGGTTTGAAGAATATGAAGAAAATTAATTATTTATAAAGAAATTGATATATCATATAGAACAATCATGAGATCATCCTGGATGATTAGGTTCAATCAATTCATCTAGATGTTTGGTAAAAAAGGTCAGTTAAATCGTATAGGATGATCAGGTATCATCCTTGATGATTAGAGAAAGAGCGATCATCTTGAGGAGTCAGCCTGGATTATCGTTGACTAACTAGATCATCCCTGACAAACATGTGGATTATCTTGGATGATCCATTATAATGGATTGGCCTGACTTCATTCAAATCATCCAATGACTTATGCCACATGGATCGTCCAGTACGATGTCTGAAATGTACGGGACTATCACCAATAATTAATTTATATCAAACATTGGATGTCCTATGATCAGAGAGAAATATTTTTGTACAGATTCTATAGGATGATGTAAATCATCCTGGATGATGTGAGTAAAATTATAAAAATTTAGGAGATGAAATGTTATGCTTAAGAGCATTTAAAACAAAAAATAAAAATATGAAAAGCATAAAACAACACAAAAACGAAACTAAAAATAAGTCATAAATCAAAATCAATGATTTCTTTAATTAATAAACTCTAGTAAATGATAAATTTATCTTATTATTAGATTTAAAAACTAGCAAGAAATGAAATCATAATGTTGAAATCTAGAGAGGGTAGAAAACCAATCTTGTTAACCCTAGCTCAGTCTCCTTATAGGTCAAAATTCATTTAAACAAAAATATAAATCAGAAAAGAAATTAGATAGGAAAAGTGATCTTTACAAACTTCATTTCAGAAAAACTATTTAATAAAAATTATACTGCAAAGTAATAAATAAAAAATCATGATTTTCAAATTCAAGTGATTGAAAATATCAAGTGGCACATGGATTCTTGTAATATTTAAAGATTTGAAAAAGAAGGAAGTTAGTTTATTTGTGGGCTCATTTTGTGCCTCTTTTTCAGTTATTTGGCATACTTTACACATCCATTGATTTTTGATGTACTTTCTATATCTTGTAATTATTTGGCAGTCATTATGCATCTTTTTGGTTTGGGGCTCATTTTGGGCCTCTTATCATTTTTGTGAGCTTGTTTCCTTTTAGAACCTTTAAAGATTCTCAGTTCTGAGATTATATTCTAGATATAAGAGAAGAAAAACTCACTCTATAATATTAGGAAGAGTAAACCACTAAGCATAATCATATCCATATGATAAATCCAATAACCTGTTAAGAAACCTTGAAGGTGATTCATTGATTTGGAATAATATTCATATGAGATAGATTATTGTAGGAAGACAAAATAGATCTCTATTTCAAAGTTCAACTTTTAATTTAAAATTGATTTTTTCTTCAAAAAGAAAATACACCACAAAAGGAGTTAGAGGAAGAGTGAAAATCATCAAATTTTCTTCCTTCAATTATTTTTAGAGGAGTCAAACACTGCTTACTAATTTCAAAAACCAAATGTAAGGGAAAAATGTCATTTGAGTGTTCAGTATTAGAAGTGACCATTGATCAAATTCCTTTAAAAACCCTAAAGGAAAAATAACAAAAAATTAAAAACATAAAAGAAACTACATACAAAGAAATAAACATATAAATAAAATAAAACACTAAAAGAAAAATAACAGAAAATTAAAAACATAAAACATAAACACATACTAAGAAACAAACTACAAATAAAGCAAAACAAACAAAAATAATAAAAATAAAAAGCAACAATTTCAAGCATAAATATCTATTACTCCTAATCAGGTTCTTAAGATGCTGAAAGTTTCAAAGGCTAGTGGTTTTGTAAAGATATCAGCAAGTTGGTTTTTAGTGGCTACATGGTGTAGCTCTATATCTCCTTTGGTATTATGGTCCCTAATGAGGTAGTAACTTATGTCAATGTGTTCGGTCCTGGAGTATTGGATTGAGTTCTTTGAAGTGTAGATGGCACTAGTATTATCACATAGGATTAAAATTATACCTATAGGTAATTCTAAATCTTGAATTTATTGCTTTAACCAAAGGACTTGGGCCACACAACTTTATAGGGCTATGTACTCAATTTCAGCAGTGGATACGGCAACTGAGCTCTATTTTCTACTAGACTAGGAGACTAAGGACTGTTCTATGAATTGGCATGTTCTAGAAGTACTTTTTCTATCAACTCGACTTCCTATAAAATCTGAATCAGAATATCCTATGATTTCAAAGGAGGTGCTATGCCTAGGATACTAGATTCCTAAGTCTTGAGTTCCTAAGAGATATCTAAAGATTCTTTTAACAGCTGTAAAGTGGGACTCTTTTGGATCTACTTGAAATCTTATAAAGAGATAAATACTAAATATAATATCAGGTCTGCTAATAGTTAAGTAAAGAAGTGATCCAATTATTCCTCTGTATTTCTTTTGATTAACAAATTTTTCATTTAAATCCTTATCTAACTGAATAGTGGAACTCATGAGAGTGTTGATTGTCTTGGCTTTATCCATTTCATATTTCTTAATGATATCTTTAATATATTCTGATTGACAAAGAAAAGTTCCATCATCCTTCTGCCTTATGTTAAATCTAAAAAAGTAAGTCAGTTCTCCCATCATACTCATTTCAAACTCATTACTCATCAGTTTTAAAAAAATCATCACATAATTTTTTATCAGAAGATCTAAACAGAATATCATCAATATAAATTTGGAAAATCAGTAGTTCATCTCCTACCTTTTTAAAAATAGGGTGGCGTCTACGCTCCCCTTAACAAAAGCTCTTTCTAGTTGGAATGTGCTTAGTCTTTCATACCATGCCCTGGGTCCTTATTTTAGTCCATATAATACCTTTTTGAATTTGAACACATGATTACGAAATTGAGAGTTTTTAAAGCCTAGGAGTTATTAAACATACATATCTTCTTTTATTACCCTATTTAGAATGACACTTTTGATATCCATTTGGTACAATTTGAATCCCTTAAAGCAAGTAAAGGCTAGTAGCACCCTAATGGCTTCTAATCTAGCTTCAGGGGCAAAGGTCTCTTCAATGTCAATTCCTTATATCTGGTTATACCCCTTAGCCACTAATCTTGCTTTATTTCTCACAACTACTCCATAATCGTTCATTTTATTTTTGAACACCCATTTAGTCTCAACAACACTCTAGTCTTTAGGTCTTTTAACTAGCTCTCGAACATCTATCCTTATAAATTGATTTAACTCTTTTTGTATGGTTAGGATCTGGAATTCATCAGATAGGGATTGATTTATGTTGGTGGGTTCAGTCATTAAGAAGAATCTACAGTGGTTTACTTCTTTTCTAAGTCCATGCCTAGTTCTAACACCTTCAGATGGGTCTCTTGAGATTAGTTCTTTAGGATGACTTGAAGAATATCTCCATTCTCTACATAGTGTATTTGCAGGTTCTACCCTTTCCACTTGATCTATAGATTCTACTCCTTGGGTGACTTGTACTACTTCTTCTTCTTTCACCCTAGACCCTCCGAAATTATCAAATTTATCAAAAAATAACATGAGTGGTCTCCTCTACTACCAGTGTCCTTGCATTAAAAACTCTATAGGATTTTCCAACATTTGAGTAACCTAGGAACATTCCTTTATCAGATTTTGGGACAAACTTTCATATTTGAGTCTTTCTATTATTCAGAATGAATACTATATATCCAAAAATATGAAGGTGAGAGAGGTTGGGTGTCCTACCCTTAAGGATTTTAAAGGGTGTCTTATTCAGCTTAGATCTAAGATTAACCCTATTCAAAATGTAATAGGTTGTATTCATTGCTTTTGCCCAAAAATATTTATGAAGTGAGTATTGAGCTAACATGGCTCTAGCTGCTTCTACGAAGGTCCTATTCTTTCTTTCAGCTACCCCATTCTGTTGAGGGGTCCTAGGAGCTAAAAAATTATGATCTATCCCTTGCTCCTTAAAGTAAGATTTAAATTTTTCATTCTCAAATTCTCCACCATGGTCCCTATGAATGGTTAAGATTTCATAAGCTAGTTTCCTTTGAATCTAAGTGGAAAAATACCTAAACTCCTTAAATCTAACCCAAGTAAACCTTAAATAATCATAAATAATTACATACCTAAAAACTATCCCCTCCTAAGCTTGCAATGCTGACAGGTCAAAGGAAATCCATGTGAAGTAGTTCTAAGGGTTTACTAGTGATAATGTCTTTGATTGAGTGGAATGATGATTTAACTTATTTCTCTAATTAACAGGCATCACACAGGTGGTCCTTGGTGAACTCTAACTTGGGAATTCCTCTCACTAAGTCTTTTTGAGTGATGTTTTTAAGACTTTTCATCCTTGTATGACATTATCTACTATGCCATAACCAAGATTCATCAGTAATTTCTTTTAAGTAAAAATAGTATCAAATTTAATGCAATTTAGATCAAGCATGTAGACATTATTGATTCTCTTTTCCTACAAAACATTTTTGTTATTTAAGCTTATTATGCAACTGGTTGATAAAAGTTTTATGCTGAAGCCTTTATTATAGAGCTGGTTGATACTGAGCATATTGTATTTCAAGCCATCTACAAGTAAAACATTTTCAATGATGAAATTTTTTAAATTGCTAATTATAGCTAAGCCCACCACTCTCCTGGTCGTGTTATCTCGAACTGTCACCTTGCCTCCTACCCTGGCCTCTGGTGAAATGAATTTATTTGCATCTCTAGTCATGTGCCTTGAACATCCGCTATCCAGATATCACATGCTCTCATGAGGCCTTTTGTGAGAGAACTCCTCTTGATCAAAATGATCAAGATGATCATCTGCCATTAAGCACAGGTTGGTTACCTCCTCTTCTACTTATGTTTTAGAAGAGTCAGATTCAGAGTCTGTCTAGAAAGCCTTTTGAATCCTTTATTTGCCTTTCCTGAATTTAAATTTTTCTTCACTCTTCTCCTTGCTTGGGTGAGCTTTAAGAGTTGGGCAATCGGACATCAGGTGCCCTGGCTTCTTATGTTCATAACAAATAGTGTCAAAAGAAACTTTAGAATTCTTACCAGTCTTACATTTATTCCATTTCTGATGATGCTTTTGCTTTCTCTTTAGAAAGCTTTTAAACTACCTAGTCATCAAAGTAATGTCATCATCATCTTGTCCAGGGGAGTCACTGTCAGAATCATTAGCCTTTAAGGCTACAGTTTTCTCTTTCTTCTTTTCACCTACATCAAGCTGCCTTTGAGTCACTCCTTGCTCATATGCAATAAGTGACCCAAGTAATTTATCAATGGAATAAATATTTAGGTCTTTAGATTCAGTAATGGCAGTGATTTTTGAATCAAAGGAAGAAGGTAAATATTGCAAAATTTTGTTAACTTTTTCATAATTTGTATGTTCTCTTTATAAGGAATGCAGGGAAGTAATAATCAGAGTAAATCTAGTATACATTTCAGAAATAGATTCACTAGGTTACATGCAAAAAAGTTCATAATCATGATGCAGAATATTCAACCTAGATTATTTTACTTCTTTTGTTAATTCATAAGTAATGCAGAGTTTGTCCCAAATCACTTTACTAGTTAAACAAGTAGAAACATGCATATAATCTTCAAATTTTAAAGCATAGAAAAAATTGTTCAAACATTTGACATTAAGTTGGGCTAAATCTCTATCATTTGTAGTCCATTCAATAAAAGGTATTTCAGTTTTAATGCCATTCACTAATCTAAAAGGAGCAGAATATCCTTCTTAGACTAATATCCACATGCGATAATCAATTGATTGTAAAAAGGTGGAAATGCAAATTTTTCTAAAGTCAAAAGGAATGTTATCAAATAATGGTGGTCGTGTAATTGAATATCCTTCCGCAATATTACGATTACCAAAATTAGCCATGGATCTTTTTTTTAAAATTTTTTTAAAACTTAATTTATGAATCTTGTTCTGATACCACTTGAATGTTCATGAGGGTTGTTAAACACTAAAGAACTAGTCCCGAGGCTAACTAAGAGAGTGGGGGGTGAATTGATTATTTTAAAATTCTTTAACAACCAGAAAAATTAAAAACCCCTTGATACAGAAGTTAATTAGTTTCACAATAGCATAAATTTTAGAGATTTCAAATACATATCAATACACAAAAAAATACAAAAATTAACTGCAAAAAAGTAAAAAAAGAACACACTAGATTTATAGTAGTTTGATCAACTTGACCTACGTCCACTCCCTGTAAACTCCTTTCCAGGTATTGTACTAAAAGTAGTGTCTCTACTTTTGCCCCTACAACAGGGCGGAGAAGACCTTATAAAATCTTTCCACTGATTTGATGAGACATAGTAGCTTAAATCCTTTTACTCCCTCCTAGAGTAGGCAGAGAACATAGAAATCATTTTACTCCCTCCTATAGTTGGTAGAGAACCTTGGAATCCTTTTACTCCCTCTTGTAGTAAGTAGAAAACCTGGATCTGATGCTGATGAAAATCTCCTCAGAGCCACCAAGGAACCAAACAAGTAGCTTGATGAAGATAGTGGAAACCTTGCTTGGAGCAACCTTTATTAATCCCTCATAACTCCCTCGTACAAGGATTTCTCTCTCTCCGAAGCCCTCTCTCTTCCTTCTCTAGCTTTCTCTCAAGAATACTAAACAGCAAAAGATTTTATTCAAGAATAATAAGAGAGCTTAAATGGAAAGCCTCTAAAGAAGAGCTAATTTTTAATATGGCACTTCTGATCATTCGGTATGTTCCTCAGATTGTCCTGCGCGATTAGTATAAAATAACCCTTTTAGCCAATATGATCAGTATTGCTCTATACCATCTTTTCATGAATTTATACAGATCATCCAGTATAATTCTATGATCATCCGGGGTGATTTATTCAGGATACTATATTGATTGTCCAGTATGATATGGGATGATGACTGGCAATTAAAATATCATCCCACAAATCATTCAGGATGTCCAGTACGATCGTCTATATGATTAAAAGAAAATTATAATTTTTGTTAGGGACAATGGGGGATTGTCCCATGAAATATCAAAGATTGTCCATGATGATCTTCATATATCATCCTATAAGATCTAATTTATCAATCTAACTAAAATTAGTCTCTTAACTATAGGATAAATTTAGGCATGATTGTCATAAATCAACCAGGATGATGTATATCATCTTGTACGATTAAAATATTGCCTAAATTGTGATTGGCGGCTACTTTTCAAGTCTATAATTGATCATCCTGGATGATCTGGTTTATACAGTATGATTAGTTAATTAATCTCATTTAATAATGGGTGCCCTAATTAGGTTTTTCTGAAGAACTGATCGTCCAGTATAATTTAAGTCGTACTGTATGATTAGTTCAAATTTTTTTTCTAACTCACCAACTCACCCCCTTTAGTGTGTGTGTGCAAGGTTACATAGGTTAGGGTCCACCAGATATATGACTTGACTCAAGAAAGGTAAAGAGTACATTGAAATTATAGACAGACTCAACCCTAGTCTTCCTGATCTTGAGCTGATTGGCATTGCAAGTGAACTTATGGACCTAAAAGGTTTTTAAGCTGGGCAAATAAAATAGATATGCAATAATAATAGTAGTAAAGACCCAATAATATTTATTATCATTAAAATCAAACAACTTGGGCCGATATTGGCAACAAAAGGAAGCTTGGAGGGCTATTAATTAGGAGAAGTTAGGGCATTCGAACAAGATATTTTTGAAAAAAAATCTAAGCAAACACCTATTTTATAGCTTGCTGAATTTAAGTTCTCATGGATGGCTACATCAATAAGCTTTACGCACCTGCAATCCAACACATAATTAATAGTAGAATTCAATGGATCATTGAAATCACTACCTTCCTCTGCAATTACATCTACATGATTACCCAAATCCATTGCCATCTCGGCAGTTGGACCTCCCAGTCTAAAGACAGAATCTCAAGCTTCCAAAACCGTAACATGGGCCAGATTGAAGCCGCATAGGACCCGTACATGTTGTGATTCAAGGCCCCCAACTTATAAGAGTTTACAATGTGAGAGGTCTAAAGGATGACGACCAGATGAAGCATCTATCTGATCACGAGCAAATGGAAAGCTGAACTACATATCCAATCCTAGTTCATTTCTAACAGCAAAGTGATCAGAACCTAAAGAAGAAGAGTTGCAAATGGGTTCATTGATGAAAGAGCTGAAAGAGTGCTCGGCCTCCTTGGATGAAACATCAACAACCATCAAAATATGTTCATAAACATCTGACTCCTTACCTTCCAAAACCTCCCAAAAAATTTCCATTCAAAGAAGCTTTCCTACCACCACTACCCTCACCGAAGCGAGGCGAAGATCATCAGGCACTCCTCTTTACCATTCTCCCATATTCGTCCCTGATGGATGGATACAGAGGATGCAGCAACTTGCTATTTCAAAATAGGGAAGCTTAGTTCCATTTGGGAAGGATCCTACATCATTGAAAAGAAAGTCAGTCATGGATCATACCAACTACAAACATACTTAGCATCGTTTCATCCAAAAAATGAAGAGGGAGATGGGGGAAATGAACTCACATATGCAAAAAAAGTCATTTTACAAAAAAAGAAGAAAAGGAAGGAGTACCTATAAATTCCAATAAAATGACCTCCTATGAACCAAGGGCCACCATTCAACACACCATATGTAGCTTCTTTACATTGGAAATATAAATAACCCAATCCATTCCTACACTAGTAACTTGAAAAGCCACAAATTTAGACCATTACCTCTTAGGCTCATTATTAAGAATAAGGAGTCATAGTTTCTTACCTAGCAACTTGAT
This sequence comes from Dendrobium chrysotoxum, assembly GCA_019925795.1. Classification (NCBI taxonomy): domain Eukaryota; kingdom Viridiplantae; phylum Streptophyta; class Magnoliopsida; order Asparagales; family Orchidaceae; genus Dendrobium; species Dendrobium chrysotoxum. Next base: position 53,301,986 of record CM034314.1, on the reverse strand, counting down.
AACCAAAGCATTTTTTATTAGTTTCAAGTTCAAAAATTTAGAATTAGGATATAAATGAGCACTACTCCCATCCTCTGAGATAAATAGAAAATCTTCATAATTAATAACTCAAATGTGATTTAGAAATGTTCAGGCATTATTATGAGGATTATGCTTCAAATTGGAATACATCTTCAGACTATTCACCTTATTTAATTTTTATTATTAGCCCCCTAAAACACAAAATCATTTTACTTACCTTCCTCAAGGAAAGAATTCCCCTCAGCTAGAGGAGGCAATCCATTAAGACTTCCCTCCTTAATAACCAATGAACCACCTATATGACCTCTACCACTTCCAAGAAACCCCCCACCTCAAACTAGAAGAGGCCCTCCCTTACTACCAGATCTCACCCTCTTCAATCTTGAAGCGCCACTAGGAAATAACCCAATACTAAGTAAATGAGTCCAATGAGTACCCCCCACCATAGCAGACTACAAACTCATACGCCCCAATTCAGATTATATATATATATATATATATATATATATATATATATATATATATATATATATATATATATATATATATATATATATATATATATATTCTCTCTCCTCTGGCTTCTCTCTACTCCTAGTTGCTTCATCCCTTGTGATACATTATTTTATCCTTTAGAGGGAGAATAAATTCATTAATTTATAAAACATAGGACTTGCTGATTAAGATCATTATGATTTGAAGTGATTAATTAATATGATTCCTAAAAACTTAAATTAATAAAATACTTAATTAAAATAAAGGACTATGCATTTGCCTTATCCCTTTTTTTAATGAATATGCTTTATCCTTCTTTTTGAGAAATTACTAAAGGATATTATTCAGATTATAAAAAAGATACAATCTAAGTGATAGCTACCCTATCACATTCCTCCTTCAACAATTGAAAAATTGTTGGAGGAAGATTATTACAAAATAAATCATAAAAGAAGTTGCCACTAAAAGCAATTTTTGCCCATTGGCAAGAAACCTTATTACATTTCCTTAAAATCTTTAAGAAGCTTAAGATCTGGTTCACTATTAGTCACATCAAGACTTTGTAAATTACTCAAGGAATCCTTCAATCCAAATGCCATCATTTTCTAGCTTCCAATCTTCTAATGTCCTTCTTATGAATAAAATAACCATTAGTTCTAATTGAGATGAATCCTAGTGAATGAGTTGCTCACAAAAAGCTAAAATTAGTATACCTTGATGATCTCTGATTAGATTACATCACCTATTCTAGATATATTATTTTTAAGAATAGTTGCTTCAACGTTAACTTTAATCCAGTTTGGAGGAGGGGGATGCCAAAATTGACCATACAGCTCATAGAGCCAGTTGGTTGTTCAATTTCTCAAAATTGGATTTCTATATCATTTTTTTGAAGAAACCAAAGCATTAGCTACTATTGAATAAGGTAAGCTTATACTTTCCCCATGCTTGAATGTATTTCTTGCTCTCTATTAATTAAATACTGTTGAACAGTAGATCTTATGGGCTCGGGATTTATTACTGATTTCATCTTCGAATGATGTAGCATCTTTTATAAGTTTTGAAAAATAGGAATTTCAATCCCCATTTTCCTTAGAATTGTAAAAATCTCTTTAAGTTTAAGATAATTTACTGAAATGTCATTCAAATTTTCAACTGGTTTACACCCTGAGGGGGAAAATGCATTATAATTATGAGCTTAGGACTTATTGATTAAGTAACATCAAACACATATATTATTGATAAAAAAATGTTCTTTAAAATCTAAATTTAAACAACTTAAATAATTAAAATATTTTAATAGGACAAAAAATATTAAATCACTAAAACATAAACATGAATTAAATGCCTTTTTTTAGTTAAATAAAATAATTTAAATCAACGATAACATAAATAAATAATTAAACAGTGATATATTCAAACTACACAACTTAACACACATTTTAGATTATTTACGAGGGTAATGGATTTTATGCTAGGCTATGCTGGTATTCCTTTTCTTACACTATGGTGTGATTGGATTCTTTTCTTGTAGGGTGTCTATTACTTTATATGTTGACTTTTTTTATACTCTGGGATGTCATACTAACATTACATATTTATTTTCTTTTACTTCACATTTACTTTATTTGATTTTCCTACGAAGGTTTGATTAGCTGCTTTCTAGAGGTACGCAAACTCTAAATCATCTTGTACGATCTAAAATCATATAGTATGATTAGTAATTAAAATTTTATAAATTTTTACACGCCCCCAGTGTGTGTGTGCATGATTACGTAATTACAATCACACTCTCTCTCAGACTCAAGAAAAGTATATAAAGTACAGACTCCAAAAATAATAAACTCTAATCCAATCTAACTTGAAGTCTTCAACTGGCTGGAGTATGATTTCTCTGAAATATTAGTACACATAAACAATAAAAGCAATTTATTTAATACATGTTAGGAGAAATAGTAGTCAATATAATAATATTTTGGAATCATAAAAAACACACATAATAAGAAAATATAGCTATGAAAATAAAGTTGCAACAATCTCCCCCTTTTTGATGATGACAAAATACTTATTGTTTGAGTTAACATTCTAAACAAATTTTCTCCTTAGCTCCCCCTAAATGAATGACCAACTGAATAACAAGGGATTCCAATGAAGATCAAAAATACCATACTTGACAAAAATATAAAAATAACTAAATAATCAAAAACATACATTCATACACAACATACACATACACGCACACACATTCATACATTTCATAATACATTAAATTTCAAATAGAAAATAATAAATTAAATAGCAAACAATCAAACAATATTCTGACTCCCCTTTTTGACAAAAATAAAAAGGGAAGTACAACTTGAAATGAAAGGTTTCTATAGATAAACCAAAATAGTTGAAGGAGAAAAGGATTTTAAAGTAATTGCAAATACAAAATTAATTTCATAATACTAAAAAGAAAAATTTTCAAAAGTTTAAAACAAAGAACATCTAAAACAAGAAAAGTAAACCAGAGTCATTATTCTTCTAGACAAATTAAATAATAATGATTATTGCAAAAATGAAGATTACTTAACTTCAAATTCAGTAATGTATATGATTGTTAATTAGATAAATTTGCATTAGAGATGGAATGATAGTGGAAAGAACACAATAGAAATATTTACATTTCAATTAGCGACATTGCGCATCTTTTTTAAATACTTGTGGCACACTTTGTGCATCTTTTCTATTTGGGCTAATTTTGTGCATGCCCCTTTTTTTAATTTTTTTTACTTTGTGAACCATTGCGCATATTTTATTTATGTATTTATTTTTTTATTCTTTGAGTCTTTCCAATACCATAATCTTAAAAGCAAATTTTATTAATAACAAAAATAAACATATTGAAAAAGAAAATAACAATAATAAGACATCAATGTTGCAACAATTATAGTTTAGATATGTTTTGTGCAAAAGAATATGAAATTGATCATCTTATCTAAATCCCATTATATTTTGAATTTAAAATTTTTGAAAGATTAAATTTTGTAAGAAAATTAATTTGTAGAGCAAAGTAATTTATACTCCATTTCAACGATTAATTTCAAAAGGTTTTTCTTATTAAAAACACAAACATATCAGGAAATAAGATTTAAAAACATGTCAACACAAACCTAACACTTGCATTAATATAAGAATCATATACTAGCATATTCTTAACACAAATCATCCCAACATAGCATCACTACAACATAATAATAATATAAAAAAACACTAAAGTCATAAAGCAACATCAGAACAACAAATACAAATACTCATAAGAAACAACATGGTAGAAGTACATCTAAAAGTCTAAGGGGCCCTGGTCTGGAGGAAGTGGTGGTTTGAACATTGAAAAATAGCTATTCATTGCAGCTATTTTCATGTTTACTGAGTCAAGTTGTCCACAAATCCACCCCATATCTTTATTATAATCGGCATCCTGCTGATTAAGATGATTCTCAATTTGGTCAATGCATTGATCAAAATGAGTGTCCATTCTATCAAAGTGCTGAACTATTTCCTGATAAAAATTTTGTTCAGGTCCAGACACTGGTGCTAGAGCAGGAGCTCCCCCTTCATCCTCAAAATCATCACTCTCTGAACTCTGATCTCCCCCAAAAAGTGATCTAAAAGAGGCCTCAGAGAAGTAGATAGGAAGTTCTATGGGAGGATCAGGATGGATTAGGTTGTACTTCTTCTCTAGAATGTTGGCAACTAAATGTCCTAAAGCCACATTTTTCTTCCTCTTATGATGTGGAAGCCCAATTTCAAAAAGATTATAAATATATTCCATAATGAGTTGGGCTTCATCAAAAGGTTTTATAGTCATAATCAGATAGGTGACTCTAGACAAAAGTGGAATCATATTTATATGATCACCAGCCTTAGGGATAATATAAGTTCTTAAAACATGCTGGAAGACCCGGGCATTTTCATTTAGAGTGTAAACCCTAGATAAATGGCACACATGGGATGCACCTCTAAGGACTTGATTAATTTCAGTCCATCGAAATTGGCCCTAGAAGTCAAAGTGTGGGCTCGAATGCCTTGGGTTCTCAAATGAAGAAAGTTGCCTAAATCTTCTTTGCTAATTTCTACTCGCTGTTTCTGAACATAAGAACTAATGCTAGAGTGGTCCTCATTAAATCTCATGTTTGCCAAGAAATATTGGAAGGTTTCTTTATGGTAGGCATAAATGAGAGTATAAATGAAGGAAAATTGATTGGATACAAACAAAGGATGACAAAGAAGTGAGCATCACCTTGAATTAGAAGTCTAGACGGGGCAATTTTGGCAGTAGCATACCTAGAATAGGCATCCTCATTCACCTTTGATAGGAATTCATCATTTCCACCACTTCTAGAAGAGGAACCCTTAGAAACATGAGGTCGCTTTCTAGAACTAGCCATTCCTAAAATGAGGGCTCTAGAAAGTTTTGAAATGAAAAAGAAAGTGAATAAAACATTTCCAAAGACTCTTCTATTTAAAGAAAAACTGTCAATCGTACAGTATGAAATATAGATCGTACATACGATCAAAAAATCACAAGGGATGAAAAACTATTCAAACATACAAATAAAATTTTCCTAAAATGAAACAACTTTTCATAAACTGCCCTTCCCAAGATGTCCTTTCATACAGACCTTTTAACCAACTCGTCGTACAGACGATCAGATGTTCGTTTAGGATGATCGGAATATTAAAGATCATTTTTATGATGGTTGGGTTTGTCCTTATCCAAAATCAACAACATGGATCATACAGATGAAGTACGACTTTGAATGTACGATTAGATAAAATAATTATTTTTTTTTTGGAAAATTATCCCCAATCATACAGACGAAACATACATATATCGTACAATATGATGACATCATCATACAGTACAAACCCTAGGAAAAACTAAGTTTTGCTTGCTCAAGTCTGAAACCTACCATGCACATGCTACAGAATTCATACAGGATGAAAAGTTTTATACAGTATGATTAGGACACCTAGAAAATAAAGCATGATAATCAGAAAAACTTCTCAAAACTAATAATTTTTCAATAAGTGACATGCTTCATGATAAAAACAACAATAAAAATGAAAAATACATAACTAATCATAGAAAAACAACCTAGAACAAACATAACAAACAAACAGAAACTAATTAAACAGACACATATATACAACACATCAAGTTTGCAGAATTTTTAATTTAAGCATTAAGATCAATCACACCTTACCTGGTTCTTAAGATGCTAAAAGTGTTAAAGGCCAGTGGCGTTGTGAAAATGTTTGTAAGTTAATGTTTTATAGTAATATGATTCAATTCAATATCTCCCTTAGCTACATGATCTCTAATAAAGTGATGCCTTATATCTATATTGTTGGTTCAGGAATGTTGAATAGGATTCTTTGAAATGTATATGGCACTTGTATTATCACAAAAAAATCAAAATTGTCCCAATTGAAAATCCTAAATCAGTCAACTGTTATTTCAACCAAAGAACTTGTGCCACACAACTACCTAAGGCAATGTATTTGACTGCAGCAGTATATAGAGCTACTGAATTCTGTTTCCTACTGGACCAAAAAACTAAAGAGTTTCCTATGAATTGACAAGTTTCAGATGTACTTTTTTTATCAACCCTACAACCTATAAAATATGAATCAAAATATCCAATAATTTCAAATGAAGAGCTATGCTTAGGATAACAAATCCTTAAGTTTTGAGTTCCTAAAAGATATCTCAGGATTCTTTTTACTGTAGTTAAATATGATTGTTTTGGATCAGATTGAAATGTAGCACACAAATACATATTGAATATTATATCTTGTCTATTAGCAGTAAAGTAAAGTAATGATCTAATTATACCTCTAAATTTCTTTTGATCAATAGATTTTATCTTAGGGTCCTTATCTCATTGAATTAATGAACTCATAGGTGTAGTCACTGGTTTAACATTATCCATTTCATATTTCTTAAGGATGTCCTTAATGTACTTCGACTGACTAAGGAAAGTTCCTTCCTCATTTTACTTTAGGCTAAAACTAAGAAAATAACTCAAATCACCCATTAGACTTATCTCAAATTCACTACTTATTATTTTTAAAAAATAATCATAAAATTTTTTATTTGTAGATCCAAATATGATATCATCAACATATATTTGAACCATGAGTATGTCATCTCCTATTTTCTTCAAAAAGGGAGTCGTGTCCACACTTCCTTTTACAAAAGATTTCTCTAATAGGAATGTGCTTAACCTCTCATACCTAGCCCTAGGTTCCTATTTTAGTCCATAAAATACCTTTTTTAATTAAATACATGATTAGGGAATTTAGAATTTTAAAAACCTGGAGGTTGCTCAACATAAACATCATCTTGTATCATCCCATTCAAAAAGGCACTTTTGACATCCATTTGATACAATTTAAATCCTTTAAAATTGGTACAGGGTAACAAAACCCTAATTGCTTTAAGTCTTGCTACAGGGGCAAATGTCTCTTCAAAATCAATGCCTTCTATTTGATTATTCCCCTTAGCCATCAATCTAGCCTTATTTCTAATCACAACTTATGAATCATTCATTTTATTTTTGAACACCCACTTAGTTCTAACCTTATTTCTAATCACAACTTATGAATCATTCATTTTATTTTTGAACACCCACTTAGTTCTAACAACACTTTGATCCTTAGGCCTTTCAGTCAATTCCCAAACATCATTTCTTGCAAACTGATTTAATTCTTCGTGCATCGCAAAAATCTAAAATTCATCCAGAAGTGCTTAATTTATATTAGTGGGTTCAATCATTGATATAAAGGCAGAATGGTTCACCTCTTTGCTAAGTCCATGCCTAGTCCTAATGCTGAAATCTAGGATCCCGAACACTTAATTTTGATGGTGACAACTAATACTTACTGAATCCAAATGGACTTCCTTAAGATTACAAATGCTTATCCTTGTATATGAGCACTAACATTTCAGGTCAGATGCACACTGCTCAAGGTTACTGGAGACTAAAATCAGGTAGAATAGAATGTTGAAAATTCTGTAATCTTTATTTTCTTTATTTTTTATGTTCTTGAGTCTGCCACAAAAGCATGTATGTGAAAGGAGCAACCATGCACACACACAGGGGGAGATTTGTTTTTATGTTTAAAATTTAAAAAAAAAATATCATACTGTACGATTTTAAATTGTACTGTATAATTAATTAATAATACTCAGGCTAACGGATATTTTTTAGATGATTAACTTTATAATCTAATCGTACTGTACGATCATTATCGTACTGTACGATGAGATTCAATTGAAAAACCCTAGCCGCCAGAATAAGTTTGGTAAGTTCATAATTTTGATTTCTTGAACTGTTCTTACTGTATGATCATGATCGTACGGTACGATTGATTGAATACTTACCAAAATTGTCTCCCGTAATCTAGAAATAAATGTTGGTATCTTATTTAAAGTCGATCGTACTATATGATGATATATCGTACCGTATGATAGATAGAGACGATTACATTCATCCATTCGATCGTACCAGACAAAACTAAGGTTTTTTATTCTGTTCATCCTGGATGATATTCGTATCGTACAGGACGATATCTTGAAACAAACTAATCGTACTATATGACTAGTGGAGTGTTGAACGACTGGCAGAGACGAATTCTTTCATCCCAAGGATCGTCCCACAGATCATCCTGTATGAACAGTAGAAATCAACATTATCGTACAGTATGATATATATATCATACAGTACGATATGTATAAACTTTGATAACTGTTCATCTGTGCTCGTACTGGATGGATCTGTACTTGAACTGATCGTACTGTATGATGATATATCGTACTGTACGAACAGAAACACAAAAGTTGAAATCTTTAGGATTTTATGAAGCCTGATATAAAAATAACTTAAAATTTTTTTGAGTTGTTGTTGATCCATCCTCTTGCTGTGAGAGGCTTGGAGGGAGGAAGGTTTTTCTTGAAGGAGAAGTTTTTATTCAGAGAGATCCAGGGTTTGCGAGAGGAAGGTGAAGGTGAGCTTGAGCGTGAGGGAGAAGTAGTGTGAGGCGATCACACGGTGGCTCCAAGCTAGCTGCATGCTTTGCTCCTCTTGTGGCTTTGGGGAGTCTCGGGAAAGTTCTCAAGGGAAGAGTCACTTCAAGATCAACATCGTAAAGGTACTCTGCCATCTCCTAGAGGGAGAAAAAGGAGAAGGTCCGCTGCCGTCACCAGGAGGGTGACATAGCATTTGGTATTCCACCGTACCGAGGGAGGTGAAAGTGAGTATTGTAAAGGCTTCTCCGCCTTGCTGTGGGAGCAAAAGGAGAGTCAACTTTTACCAGTGCAAATCCCGGAGTAGAGGACTCCAGGGAGTGGACGTAGGTCAAGTGACCGAACCACTATAAAAATCTCTGGTGTGTTGTTTCCATTTTACCGTACTTTTTTTTTCATGCGTTTAATTAGTAGTTTAAATTACTTTGTGAAAAATTATAATTTAAATCTTGTATTGTGAAAGTTACAATTGTATTACCAATATCATCGTTGTGAACATTTTACTTGCTTCCACACTTTACTCGTTAAGTTATCCATTAAAAAAAAAAAAAAAATAGAACTCTTGTTTAGGATTGATTTTTTTAAAATACCAATTCACCCCCCCCCCCCCCCCTCGTGGCGCATCTCATACTTTCAAGTGGTATCAGAGAGGGGTTTCAAAATAGTGTTTTAGAAAACCTAGAAACGTAAGATCCATGGCTCAATTTTGTTGCAGAGGGTTACTCTATAACCCGTCCACCTTTATTTGACAATATACCATTTGATTTCTGAAAAATACGCATGTCTACATTTTTACAGTGTCTAGACTATCGCATGTGGATGTTGGTCCAAGAAGGTTATTCTGCACCGTTTTGTATATTGATTGAAATTAAAACTGAAATATTGTTTAATGAATGGAGCATTGCGGATAGAGAACTTGCACAGTTAAATGCTAAATGTCTAAATTGTTTATTTTGCGCATTAAAATCAGAAGACTATATGCGAGTATCAACTTGTACTACTGGCAAGCAAATTTGGGACAAACTCTGTATCATGTACGAAGGAACTAGTGAGGTCAAACAATCTTGGTTGAACATACTGCTACATGATTACGAACTATTCCACATGAAACCTAGTGAAACTATATCTGATATGTACACTAGATCCACCCAGATTGTAACATATCTGCATGCTTTAGGGAGAGAGTTGTCTAACTCGGAAAAAGTAAATAAAATACTGCGATGTTTGTGTACCTCGTATGATGCTAAAATCACTGCAATAACTGAGTCAAAAGATCTGAATGTTTATTCTATTGAAAATTTACTTGGGTCACTCATTCCCTATGAGCAAGGAGTGAGTCAATGACAAAGTGATGCAGGTGAAAAGAAGAAGGAGCGAACGGTAGCTTTAAAAGCAAACAATTCTGAAAGTGATAGCTCAGCAGTGGAGGAAGATGACGACATCGCCTTCATGACTCGTCAGTTCAAAAATTTTCTGAAAAGAAAGCAGCACCGTCATCAAAGCAATTTGAAAAAAGGTAAAAGCTCAAAGCATTCTAAAGTTGCATCTGAAACAATTTGCTATGAGTGCAGGAAACACGGTCATCTCCGAGCTGATTGCCCCAACATAAAGACTCATCAAACCAAGGAAAAGGGTGAGGAAAGATCAAAGTTCAAGAAGGGCAAATTTAAGACATAAAATGCGTTTTGGGCCGACTCTGCCTCAGAATCATTGGAAGAAGAAGCAGAGGAGGAGGTAACGAATCTATGTCTTATGATTAATGATAATCTTGATCAATCAGATCAAGATGAGGTATGTCAACTGTCTTACGATGAACTGCTTATTATTTCTGAAAAAATCCATGACTCGTATAGAAAGTTAAAGAAAAAGCATGTTAGTCTTAACACTAAGTTTAGTACTTTACAAATGGAGCATATTGGTGTAGTTAAGAATTTTTCTGACTTGGATAAATATCATATATCTTTTCTTGATGAATATGATACATTAAACAAGAAGCATATTGAGTTAACCACTGCACACGATACCTTGAAATCATCACATGTTGAAGTAGAGAATGCAGTTAAGAAACTAAAAGAACTAGCAGGGGAACTAAGTAGGAGTGAGCATACATTGAGATTTGAATATGCAAGCCTTAACCAAGAGAATAAATTTTTAAATGAAAAACTTCATGCATTCGAAAATAATAAAACACCTCCCACATTTGCTGAGTTTTTTCAGCCTCCACCATGTGAACCATCTCATTCAAAAATAGCACAACATGCATCATCCAAACCCAGAAATAGGCACTACCACCCCCGTAGATTAGTGAACCCATTTCCCGGTGTTAGATATTATTCTTATGGAATGCTAGGTCACATAGCCCGCATGTGCACAATTCACTATAGGACACATCTAGTGTGGAGACCTAAATCACATTCATCACAGCATAACATGCATACCATTCATTCATATAAGCATAGGGTGCAACCCAAACTCACTTGGGTTCCCAAAGCTAACCTATGATTGACATTGTAGGGATGCTCTCACAAAAGACCGAGTGAGAGCATATGGTACCTGGATAGTGGCTGCTCGAGACACATGATTGGAGACATGAAGCAGTTCGTGACACTTGAGGCCAGGTCAGGAGGCAAGGTAACTCTGGGAGACAACACCACCAGAAAAGTGGTGGGCTCAGGTATTATTGGAAACTCTAAGAATTTAATAATTGAAAATGTATTGTTAGTTGATGGTTTAAAGCATAACCTTTTAAGTATTAGTCAACTATGTGATAAGGGCTTTGACTTTAAGTTTCTGTCTAACAAATGCATGATTAGCCTAAATGGTACACTTGTGTTAGAAGGAAAATGCATAAATAATATCTACATGTTAGACTTAAACTGCATTGAAAACTCAAACTCTTTGTGTCTGAAAACAATAGCTGATGACTCTTGGCTATGGCATAGGAGACTATGTCATGGTAGTATGAAAACACTTAGGAACATCACTCAGAAAGACTTAGTTAGAGGCATACCTAAGTTAGACTTTACCAAGGACCATCTATGTGATGCCTGCCAACTAGGAAAATAGGTGAAATTATCATTTCATACAATTAAGGATATCAACACCACCAGGCCTCTAGAAATTCTACACATGGACCTTTTTGGGCCGGTTAGTACTGCTAGTCTAGGAGGAAAATCTTATGGATTTGTAATAGTGGATGACTTCTCTAGGTTTACTTGGATAAAATTCCTAGCTCATAAGAGTGAGTCATTTGAAGAGTTTAGAATGTTCTCCACTTAGATTCAAAGAAAATTAGGATGTGAAATTAAGACAGTTCATAGTGATCACGGTGGAGAATTTGAGAATGATAAGTTTGAATCATTCTGTAAAGATGTTGGAATAGAACATAATTTCTCTGCCCTTAGAACTCCTCAGCAAAATGGAATAGCTGAAAGAAAGAATAAAACTCTAGTTGAAGCTACTAGGGCTATGTTAGCTGAATACACTCTTCCTAGATATTTTTGGGCAGAAGCAGTAAATACTGCGTGCTATGTTTTAAATAGGATAAATGTTAGATCCAAACTTAATAAGACACCCTATGAGTTGCTTAAGGGAGGACACTTAATCTTTCCCACTTACACGTTTTTGGTTGCAAATGCTTCATCTTAATTAATGGCAAGTCACCCTTAGGAAAGTTCGATCCTAAATCTGATGAAGGGGTTTTCCTAGGCTACTCATCTGTAGGTAAAGCCTATAGAATCTCTAATAAGAGGACCCTAGTAGTAGAAGAGTCTACCCATATGGTATTTGATGAATCCAATAAGTCCTCTGAATCTAATCATGAAGAAGAAGAATTTGAGGTTATAAGGGGAGTAGAGACCATTACCATAGAGACTAGAGCGGAACCTCAGGAACATCTACGTAGAGATTGGAAATTTTCCTCTAATCATCCTAGAGAACTGATCTTAGGAGACCCATCAGAAGGGGTTAAAACTAGGCATTGACTTAGGAAAGAGGTTAGTAATTCTGCATTTATATCTATGATTGAACCCACAAATATAAATCAAGCCTTAGGATATGAATTTTGGATCCTAGCAATGCAAGAAGAATTGAACCAATTCGTTAGGAATGATGTATGGGAATTAGTCAAATGACCTAAAGAACAAAGTGTGGTTGGAACTAAATGGGTCTTTAAAAATAAGATGAATGAATCTGGAATAGTAGTGAGAAACAAGGCTAGGTTAGTAGCAAAGGGGTATAACCGAATTAAAGGAATAGATTTTGAAGAAACCTTTGCTCCGGAAGCTAGACTAGAAGCCATCAGGGTACTGTTAGCCTTTGTTTGTTTTAGGGATTTTAAGCTATATCAAATGGATGTCAAGAGTGCTTTCCTAAACAGGGTAATCAAAGAAGATGTTTATGTGGAGCAACCCCCGGGGTTTGAAAACTCATAATTTCCAAACCATGTGTTCAAACTAAAAAAGGCACTATATGGGTTAAAACAAGCACCTAGGGCTTGATATGAAAGACTTAGTACGTTCCTACTAGATAGAGGCTTTGTTAAGGGTAGTGTGGACACCTCCTTATTCCTGAAGAAGGTAGGAGTTGAGATACTCATCGTTCAGATTTATATAGGATGACATCTTGTTCGGATCGACAGAGAAAAACTTATGTAATGAATTTTCAAAAATAATGAGTGATGAGTTTGAAATGAGTATGATGGGAGAACTTAGTTACTTCCTTGGGTTTAGTGTAAAACAGATGGAAGGTGGAACGTTCCTTAGCCAATCTAAGTACATAAATGATATTTTGAAAAAATATGAAATGGACAATGCTAAGGCTATGAATACACCCATGAGCTCTAACATTCAATTGGATAAAGATCGCAGTGAGAAGTCTATAGATCAAAAGAGGTATAGGGGAATAATTGGATCACTTCTCTACTTGACTGCCAGTAGACCAGACATAATGTTTAGTGTGTGTCTCTGTACCCGCTTTCAAGCTGACCCAAAAGAATCTCACATGACTGCTGTCAAAAGAATTCTTAGATATCTACTAGGCACCCCGAACTTAGAAATTTGGTATCCTAGACACAGCACTACTTTTAAAATCTTAGGGTACTCAGATTCAGACTTTACAGGATATAGGATAGATAGAAAAAGCACTTCTGGTACTTGTCAATTCATTGGACAATCATTAGTTTCATAGTCCAGTAGAAAATAGAATTCGGTAGCCCTATCAACAGCCGAAGCAGAATATATAGCGGTAGGTAGCTGTGTTGCACAAGTTTTGTGGTTAAAATAATAACGTTTAGATCTAGGACTACCTGTAGGAATCATTCCAATCATGTGTGACAACACTAGTGCTATTTGTATATCCAAAAATCTAATTCAACATTCACGAACAAAATATATAGACATTAGACATCATTTAATAAGAGATCACGTAGCCAAAGGAGATATTGAACTGCACCACGTTGCTACTGAAGATCAATTGGCTGATATTTTCACAAAACCATTAGATTATGACACCTTTAGCACCTTAAGAATAAAATTCGGTGTCATAGACATTCAAGCCAAAAATAATAAAAAAAAAGGTTTCCTGATCCTCTTACCTTGCTAATGACAAACCTTGAATTTATCTGCACATCGTACTGTACGATCACATATCGTACTGTATGATTATCCCAAAATCACTCAAATCTCAGCCGTCCACTCTCACTCATGATCCAGATCTCTCCTGGCTTGCACATATCGTACTGTATGACTCACCACTCATACCGTATGATACATATTATTGGCCATCGTATTGTACGAACCACATATTGTACTGTATGATCCACGTGTCAAATGGATTGGGATGAATTTAAACCCGATCGGTACGAAAATTATTGCCTTTCATATTGTACGAACACATATTCGTATTGTATGATTCTTTTGGTCAAAGGTCGTTCAGACGACTTCTCGGGACTAACGCCTCTCACTCACGTTCGTACAGTATGATTCTGATCGTACTGTATGATTTGACTCCCTTTTTTGAACGGTCATCCAGACAACATTATTGCACCTATCATACTGTACGATACTCGATCGTACTGTATGATATATCCAAAATTCTATAAAATGGAGGGCTTCTTTGGCTTAACTCACTCACTCCAAACTTTCTCACTCTCTCAATTCACTTCTTCCACAATGTCTGGTGCAAGTAAGCACGGCCGAATGATCGTCGGGAGCTCTTCCTCCTCTTGGTGATTCGACGATCGCTTTCTCTCTGCTGCAGATGAGAAAGCATACAATAAACTCAAAGAAGCTAAAATCAGCCCATCTCGAATGTTGAATCAAGCCGCTCTAATTTCGAGGTGATGAACCTTTTCGCCTCCACCACTCTTCAATTCCTGTTAACTCTAGCATTTCCTTTCCACTCTGAACTACTTTTTGACTTTCTTGCCAATGTAAAAATCGACCTAAAGAACACCACTTTCACTTCCTATGTCTGCAAACAGCATGTCGTTATCACTGTCAACGACATAGCTGCACACATTGGGCTGTCCACTGACGGCCCTCATCCCCAATCTATGATCTCACATGATTATGATTGGACCTCAGTTAATATGACCCTTAGAGGTGTCCCATCCAATCAACACATGCCCCTTGTCCAAACCCTAAATCAGATGCACGCGTTATCAAGCATGTCCTTCGCACGTCCATCATACCCAAAGCTAGAGACCACATCCATATTACTCCATTATTGTCTATGGTCACGTATCTAATAATGTCTAGAACCAAATTCAATGAAGCCCAAATAGTTTTTGATTATATCCATACCCTGTCTGCATACCGATATCTCGGTGCCCGCCGAAAATTGAACCTTACTTTAGGACATGTCATAGGATACATCTTAGATGCTAAGTATCAAATTCATTATCCGCTACCTCCAGATCATCTTCCTATCTTCTACTCAGATGCCTCTTTTCGTATCTTATTCCATCGGGGGGCCGCTCACGCCGATCCTGAGTTTGATGATGAAGAGGCTGTTGCTCCTGCTGATGCCCCTCCACCACCACCAATCCACCCACCTAGTCTTCCTCATCCTGACTACCCTCACGATGACATCATTCAATGCCTTGATCGATTGGAGACTAGCCTGGATTCCCACATTGCCCAATAACATTAGGAACATGAAAGTGATATGAAATGGTTTAGGGAGCGCTTCACCTCAATCGATCACCAGTTTGCGTCCCTCCATCAGTACTGCCAATTGTTTCCACGACCTCCACCACCATCTCTAGATCAGGATCCAAAATTTTGAGTTATTGTAATTGTTTATATTATTTTTTTTAGTTTCTTGTCATTGTAGTTGTTTGTTTGTTCTTCCCTTTTTGGTGCTGTCAAAAGGGGGAGACATTTCTGTGTTCTGTGTTGTTCTATTTTTCTTACTATTAATGATATCAGTTATTTATGTTTACTCTTCTATTCTCACTATATGTTATTCTCTTGTTATGTTTTTTTCTATATGTTATAATAAAAAGAAAAGAAAATTTTTTCTCTCCTCCTATTTAAAAAAGTAATAAGTTATTCTTCTGATGGGGAGCTAAGGAAGTCAGAACAACTGTGGCCATCAGAAAATATTATTTGAAACCATCAAAAAGGGGGAGATTGTTGAAATCCAGGATCTCGAGCACTTAATTTTGATGGTGACAACTAATACTTACTGAGTCCATATAGACTTCCTTAAGATTACAAATACTTATCCTTGTATATGAGCACTAACATTTCAGGTCAGATGCACACTGCTCTAGGTTACTGGAGACTCAAACTGGGTAGAATAGGATGTTGAAAATTCTCTAATCTTTATTTTCTTTATTTTTTATGTTCTTGAGTCTGCCACAGAAGCATGTATGTGAAAGGAGCAACCATGCACACACACAGGGGGAGATTTATTTTTATGTTTAAAATTTTTTTTAAAAAAAATATCGTACTGTATGATTTTAAATCGTACTGTACGATTAATTAATAATACTCAGGCTAACGGCTATTTTTCAGATGATTAACTTTGTAATCTAATCGTACTATATGATCAGTATCGTACTGTACGATGAGATTCAATTGAAAAACCCTAGCCGCCAGAATAAGTTTAATAAGTTCATAATTTTGATTTCTTGAACTGTTCGTACTGTACAATCATGATCGTACGGTATAATTAATTGAATACTTACCAAAATTATCTCCCGTAATCAGGAAATAAACATTAGTTTCTTATTTAAAGTTGATCGTACTGTACGATAGACAGAGACGATTACATTCGTCCCTTCGATCGTTCCAGACGGAACCAAGGTTTTTTGTTCAGTTCGTCCTGGATGATATTCATTTCATACAGGACGATATCCTGAAATGAACTAATCGTACTGTATGACTAGTGGAGTGCTGGACGACTGACAGAGACGATTTTATTCGTCCCTTCGATTGTACCAGATGAAACCAAGGTTTTTTGTTCTATTTGTCCTGGACGATATTCGTATCGTACATGACGATATCCTGAAACAAACTAATCGTACTGTATGACTAGTGGAGTGCTAAATGACTGGCAGAGATGAATTCTTTCGTCCCAAGGATCGTCCCACAGATCATCCTCTACGAACAGTAGAAATCAACATTATCATCCTGTACGATATACATATCGTATAGTACGATATGTATAAACTTCGATAACTGTACGTCTGTGCTCGTACTGGACGGATCTGTACTTGAACTGATCGTACTGTACGATGATATATCATACTGTACGAACAGAAACACAAAAGTTGAAATCTTTAGGGTTTTCTGAAGCCTGATATAAAAACAACTTAAAATTTTTATGAGTTATTGTTGATCCATCCTCTTGCTGTGAGAGGCTTGGAGGGAGGAAGGTTTTTCTTGAAGGAGAAGTTTTTCTTCAGAGAGATCCAGGGCTTGCGAGAGCAAGGTGAAGGTGAGCTTGAGTGTGAGAGAGAAGTAGTGTGAGGGGATCACACGGTGGCTCCAAGCTAGCTGCATGCTTTGCTCCTCTTGTGGATTTGGGGAGTCTCGGAAAAGTTCTCAAGGGAAGAGTCACTTCAAGATCAACATCGTAAAGGTACTCTACCATCTCCAGGAGGGAGAAAAAGGAGAAGGTCCGCTGCCATCACCAGGAGGGTGACATAGCGTTTTGTATTCCACCGCACCGAGGGAGGTGAAAGTGAGTATTGTAAAGGTTTCTCCTCCTTGCTGTGGGAGCAAAAGGAGAGTCAACTTTTACTAGTGCGAATCCCGGAGTAGAGGACTCCGGGGAGTGGACGTAGGTCAAGTGATCAAACCACTACAAAAATCTCTGGTGTGTTATTTCCATTTTACCATACTTTATTTTTCATGCGTTTAATTAGTACTTTAAATTACTTGGCGAAAAATCATAATTTAAATCTTGTATTGTGAAAGTTACAATTGTATTACCAATATCGTCGTTGTGAATGTTTTACTTGCTTCCGCACTTTACTCGTTAAGTTATCCGTTAAAAAATAAAAGAAAAAACAGAACTCTTGTTTAGGATTGATTTTTTTAAAATACCAATTCACCCCCCCCCCCCCCTCTTGGCGCATCTCATACTTTCACCTAAAACCCTCACCAGGCTCACCTAAAATTAATTCCTTAGGGTGATTTTTAGAAAATTTCCATTCTCTAGGAAAAGGGTTTTCTTTTTCTACAATCTCTTCCAAATTTATCTTTTCAATTTCATGAGAGATATTTTCAATATGATCTTCTTCAAACTTTGCTCCTCCATAGTCCCTGATTCATGAAACACTACATATGTGATCTCCTCAACTACCAAAGTTCTCTTGTTAAAAACTCTATAGGATTTACAAATACTAGAATAACTAAGAAAAATTTCTTCATCAGATTTAGCATCAAATTTTCCTAAAGGAGTTTTTCCATTATTATCAATGAACACCTTGCATCCAAAAACATGCAAATGTGAAATATTAGGTGTTCTTCCCATAAGAAGTTCATAGGGTGTTTTATTCAATTTGGATCTAATGTTCACCATATTTAGAACATATCATGCTATACTAGCTGCGTCAGCCCAAAAATATTTTCAAATTTCTCATTTTCAAATTCTCCTCCATGATCACTTTGAATTGCTAAGATTTCACACCCTAATTTTCTTTGAATCAAAGTAGAAAAACTTTCGAATTCATCAAAAGATTCACTCTTATGAAATAAGAATTTAACCCGAGTGAATCTAGAAAAATCATCAATAATCACAAATCCAAAAGCTTTACCTTCTAAACTTACAGTGTTAATAGGTCCAAAAAGATCCATATGAATAATTTCCAATGGTTTGCTAGTTCTATGATCCTTAATGGAATGAATGGAGTACTTCACCCATTTTCATAGTTTATATGCATCACACAGGTAATCCTTAGTAAAGTCTAGTTTTGGTATTCCTCTAAAAAGTTCTTTTTGGATAATTTTTCTAAGGTTCTTCATGCTAGCATGATAGAGTCTCCTACGACATAATCATGATTCATTAGAAATTATTCTTAAATAAAAAGTATTAGAAGATTTAATACAATTCAAATCAAGCGTGTACATATTATTTACCCTAATTCCATTCACAACATTAATTCCATTTTGGCTTATTATCTAACTAGTGTGAAAAAATTTTACATTATAACCCTTATCACACAGCTGACTAATACTCAACAAATTATTCTTTAAGCCTTCTATATGTAAAACATTCTCAATGAAGAAATTGTTCAAGTTTCTAATTATACCTATCCCAACCTCCTTCCTTATGGTATTGTCTCCAAGTATAACTTTGCCTCCATTTCTGGCTTCCAGCGATATGAACAGTGTTGTATCTCCAGTCATATGCTTCGAACATCCACTGTCCAGGTACCAAATACTCTCACGAGATTTTGCATGAGAGTGTTTCTACTAAAAGATCAAATGTTAGACTTAGGAACCCAAATAAGTTTGGGTTCTCCTCTTGGCAAAAATAAACTAGATGCATATGTGATATGCTTTGTTTTATGCATCTTAGATCTCCACACTAGATATGTTCTACTATGAACGGTGCAAGTGAGGGAGATGTGTCCTAACATTCCACATGTAAAACATTTCACACTAGGAAAGGATTGCTTAATCTATATGAGTTATAATATCTCTTCCTAGGTGTTGAACTCATATTCTTTTGCTTAGACCTATAGAATTATTCAAGTGTGGGTGTCCGTCTATTTTCTTTAATAATCTTTAATTCCAATTCAAGATATGAGTTTCTATCTTCCAATATAGAAATATCCATTCTCAAGTCAATTTCTCTATGTTCTATTTCTTCCAAAAAAACTTTATAATCATTTTCAAGTTCTGTGTAAGATGATTTCAATAATTAATGCTGTTTATTTAAATCTTTAAATGCATCCAATAAAATCATTTGGTTGCTATCAATTAATGCATGATCTTTCCTAGGGATTTCATGCTTTTTTTGTAAATCTAAAAATTCAATGTTTAGCTTAGCATGTAATTTTCTAAGTTTCCTATATGCTATATGAACTTTCTCAGAAACTTCAAATAACTTATCATAGGTTAAGTCACATACATCCTCTTGATCCAAGTGATCAAGGTTGTTCACCATGAAGCATAAATTAGTGACTTCTTCCTCTGCTTCTATTTTTGAGGTATCTAAAGCTGAGTTTGCCCAAAATGCTTTCTATAATCTCTTCTTGCCCTTCCTAACATTGATCATCTCCTCGACCTTCTCTTTACTAGGATTAGCTTTGAATTCTAGCATTCAGACTTGATGTGTCCAAGCTTCCTACATTCATAGCAAATTGCTTCATTAGAAGACCTAGCCTTTTTATGGAACTTACCTTTATTCCACTACTGACGTCTCCTTTGCTTCCTCTTAAGGAAACTTTTCAATTGCCTTGTCATTAAGGCAATATCCTCATCATCCTCAGGCTGAGATTGTTCACTCTCTAAGTTATCCACTTTTAATGCAATATTCTTCTCCTTTAACTTCTCACCTGCATCAATCTATCTTTGAGTTACTCCTTGCTCGTAAGCAATTAGTGATCTAAGAAGATTATCAAATTTTAATTTTTGAAAGTAGGCTTTGATTCCACTTGAAAATTCTGAATAGGTTGTTAGACCTAATACAATTATCCTTAGGCTAACCAAAGGGGCGTGAATTGGTAATTTAAAAATTCTCTCAGAAATTTAGAAGAACTGATTTATAATTTTTATCAATTTAAAAAATTTTCAACCACAAAAAGTTAAACGCACAAAAAAGTAAAAATACAATAAAATAAGAACACAAAAATTTATATTAGTTCGGTCCAACTAGACCTACATCCACTCCCTGAAGACTCCCTCTTCAGGTATTGCACTATTATCAAAGTAACTCTCCTTTTACTCCCACAGTAAGTTGGAGAAGCCTTTACAATTACCCTTTCTTCCACCTATCCCCGATGTGGCAGAGTACCATCATCCTTTCACACCCTCCAAGTGTTGGCAAGTACCATCATCTTTCATACTCTCTAAGTGTCGACAGAGTACCGTCATCTTTCACACTCTCCAAGTGTTGGTAGAGTACCAGATCTTCTTCAAAGATATCCTCTCGAGCGTCTTCAAAGAAGTAAGGAAGAGGTTTGTCACAAATACAAAGAGATTTTCACCTTTGAGTAACCTTGTGAACCCTTCACACTCTCCACTTGCAAGAACTCTCTCTCAAACACTCTCCAAAATCACTCTTACAATTTCTCTCCAAGAAAATACGAAGAAGTCTCATTCCACAAATAGTTTATAGGACTTTATATAAAAAAGACACAAAAAATCGTCTAGAAAACTAAAATTTTCAAATTGATCGTCCATGATCGTACAGTATGATCGATAATCATACGTACAAACAGTTCAAAATTTGTTCATTCAATCCAGTATGAACCGATTTCATACTCAGAATAACATATGTATGAAGTGACATCGTATGGTATGATCAGTTCAAAATTAAACAGATTCATTCGGTACGATTCAGTATGAAATGATTTTGTACTCTAAATAATGTACTATATGTAATAAATATCATACAGTATGATATGTTTTAATCAAACCATGTTTCATCTGGTATGAAAATGGACCCAACCATTTCATACTCAGGAAGTCACCTGTACGATCCTATGAGCATATAGTATGAACAATTCAAAGAATTTACCTATTTGTCTGGATGAAACTATATGCAATCACTTCATACTTTGGAAAGTGTACGTATGAAGATAACTTCATACAGTATCAACAAGACTTAGAAAATTTTTCTGCCATGGTTTGATCAACTTCTTTCTGGAGGTAAGCAAATTCCAAATCATCCAGTACAATCTAAAATCATACAATACGATTAGTATTTAAAATTTTTCAAATTTTTACACTCCCCTAATGTGTGTGTGCACGGTTATCTAATTACAATCACACACTTTCTCAGACTAAAGAAAAGTATAAAAGTACAGACTCAAAAAATAATAAACTCTAATCTATTCTAACTTGAAGTCTTCAACTAGCTGGAGTATGATTTCCCTAAAATATTAGTACACACAAATAACAAAAGCAATGTATTTAATACATGTTAGGAGAAATAGTAGTCAATAAAATAATATTTTGGAATCATCAAAAACACACATAATAAGAAAATATAGGTATGAAAACAAAGTTGCAACAGTAAGAAATACTTCCTTCCCACACAATCATTAAGTTTTCTTCTCCTTAAGGTTAGATGTGAGTCATCATGCTTTATTGCCTTAGGATTAAAAGTCTTAGTGATGGAGCACACCATTTGTGGCATAATCCTAGTTTCAAATTCTAGATCTTATATCTATGGTAAGCAATGCTTCAGTCCCACACAATCATCTAGTTTTTTTTCCTTAAGGTTATATGTGACTCATCTTACTTTCTTTTCTTAGAATTAGATCCACTAGTGGTGGAGCACACTCTTTGTGGCACCATTGTAATTTCAAATTTTAGATCTAATCTTATGTGGGAAGCAATGCTTCCTTCCCACATGATTATCCAACATTCTTTTCCTTAAGGATATATGATAGATATCATCCTTTCTCTCCATAGGATTAGATGCACTAGTGATGCAGCATGACCTTTATGGCACTATCCTAGTTTGAAATTCAAGACCCAATCCTCTATGGGAAGTAATGCTTCTTTCCCACATGGTCATCCAGTTTTCTTTTTCTTAGGATTAAATGTCAGTCATCGTGCTTTCTTGCCTTAGGATTAGTTCCACTAGTGTTAGATAACACCCTTCATGGCACTACCCTAGTGTCAACTCAACGTTGATTCTCTAAGCTTGGATGTTTCCTTCCCTTAGGATCAAAAATCAAGATTTGACCATTCTATTTGGTCAACACCAATATGTGCTGTAGAACTTCATTGTACTATACATGTTAGGGGTTCATTTATTGACCTCATTTTTGTATAAGGTCCTCAGGACCTATCCGGACTCCTACATATTGATCGTATATTTGATAATCATATAGTTATCAATCATCAATATAAATCCATACTTAAATCAATCATTAATCTAGATTTTAGTTCAATTTTAATCAATAAAAAACTAGAATGTAGATCAAATATAGAATTCCAGATCAAAATCTAAATATACAAAGCCCTTATCTAAAAACCCTATTTAAGTGATTATTCAATCACTTTAATGCCAAATCAAAAAACCCCCAATTCATGATCTATCAATTTTATATTAACTAGGCTTGTCCCTATAGTCAACCCTCCAAATTTCAGTCCAATTTGAGGCCTCCAACCTCAAAAACTCAATTAAAATCAAAAGGCTATAAAACCTTAAAATTTTTATAGCCTATAACATTGGACTTGCCACCATATAGAATTTGACCTTGGGACCTTCCCAAAGTCCTTTGACCATGTCCATAACATTTGTAATTATATGTTGAACATAAAAATATATTTTGGTGGACCCAGTTTGACCCTTAGTTAACTAGGGACCCAAATGACCAAAATGCCTTTTAAGGGCAAAAAAAATGAAGTTTTCTTCAAACTTCAACATGGCCCAATCAAATTAAACCTTTAAACCTCCCCTAATGCATCCTAAACACCATTAGGAGTGTATTGGACTTTAATTCCAACGTTGGTCAACCATGGTTAACCAAGTCAACCCATATTGTTCAAATTGCCCTTTTACGGTTTAAATGGTCATTTCAACTCAAATGACTTCACCATTGCATGGGACCACTTCCTTTGGGTCCAAAATGTCATTTCAAACTTTTTGGACCCAAACCTAAGCATTGGTCTGACCTGATTGACCAGTTCAACCATGGTTGATCAAATGGCTCCTTTGGGGTAAAAATAGCCATTTTTAGCCCAATGATCATTCTAGTGTAGGGGACCACATCCATTGGTCTCCAATAATCAAGTCAAACTTATTGGGTAAACCCAACCCTTGATTTGACCAGGTTGACTAATTCAACCATGGTTGACTAGATTAACCATTAACCCTTATTTACCGTCAATCAAGTTTTAAATTTACCCAGAACTTTATTCAAACATCCTCATCACCCCTCCTATTAATTTGGACTTAATTGACCACTTTCACCCATTTAAAAGTTGACTTGGTCAACTAGATCAAAGACTGGTCAAAGTTAGTCCACATAACATAATTTGATGCATTCAATCAAATCAACCAAACCAAACTTTACAAGACCTCCCCAATAAGTTCTCCTAGTGATTTGAGTCTCACTGGCCACTTTAGATATACTCATAATTGAATTAGTTAATTGAACCAATGATGGGTCAAACTTGATCCAAATGAGTCAACTCATTTAGATCCAATCAAATAAAACTTTTTAAATTCCATCAAACCTTTGAATCTATGTATTTCAAACATCAAATGCATTCAAAACTAGGGTTGAAAACGAACCAAGCCGAGTCGAGTATGTGAGTGTTCATTTTTGAGTTTGTTTATCATTAGCTTGTTCAAATTTGATTCGTGTTTGATTCAAGCTTTATTGTTTGTGTTCATGTTTGGTTTGTTTAATTTATGAGTGTTCAAGTTTGGTTCATGTTTTACTTGCTTTGGGGCTTTGGGGAGTCTCGGGAAAGTTCTCAAGGGAAGAGTCACTTCAAGATCAATATCGTAAAGGTACTCTGCCATCTCCTAGAGGGAGAAAAAGGAGAAGGTCCGCTGCCGTCACCAGGAGGGTGACATAGCATTTGGTATTCTGCCGTACCGAGGGAGGTGAAAGTGAGTATTGTAAAGGCTTCTCCGCCTTGCTGTGGGAGCAAAAGGAGAGTCAACTTTTACCAGTGCAAATCCCGGAGTAGAGGACTCCAGGGAGTGGACGTAGGTCAAGTGACCGAACCACTATAAAAATCTCTGGTGTGTTGTTTCCATTTTACCGTACTTTATTTTTCATGCGTTTAATTAGTACTTTAAATTACTTTGCGAAAAATTATAATTTAAATCTTGTATTGTGAAAGTTACAATTGTATTACCAATATCATCGTTGTGAACGTTTTACTTGCTTCCACACTTTACTCGTTAAGTTATCCATTAAAAAAAAAAAATAGAACTCTTGTTTAGGATTGATTTTTTTAAAATACCAATTCACCCCCCCTCTTGGCGCATCTCATACTTTCAAGTGGTATCAGAGAGGGGTTTCAAAATAGTGTTTTAGAAAACCTAGAAACGTAAGATCCATGGCTCAATTTTGTTGCAGAGGGTTACTCTATAACCCGTCCACCTTTATTTGACAATATACCGTTTAATTTCTGAAAAAAACGCATGTCTACATTTTTACAGTGTCTAGACTATCGCATGTGGATGTTGGTCTAAGAAGGTTATTCTGCACCGTTTCGTATATTGAATGAAATTAAAACTGAAATATTGTTTAATGAATGGAGCATTGAGGATAGAGAACTTGCACAGTTAAATGCTAAATGTCTAAATTGTTTATTTTGCGCATTAAAATCAGAAGACTATATGCGAGTATCAACTTGTACTACTGGCAAGCAAATTTGGGACAAACTCTGTATCATGTACGAAGGAACTAGTGAGGTCAAACAATCTTGGTTGAACATACTGCTACATGATTACGAACTATTCCACATGAAACCTAGTGAAACTATATCTGATATGTACACTAGATTCACCCAGATTGTAACATATCTGCATGCTTTAGGGAGAGAGTTGTCTAACTCGGAAAAAGTAAATAAAATACTGTGATGTTTGTGTACCTCGTATGATGCTAAAATCACTGCAATAACTGAGTCAAAAGATCTGAATGTTTATTCTATTGAAAATTTACTTGGGTCACTCATTCCCTACGAACAAGGAGTGAGTCAATGACAAAGTGATGCAGGTGAAAAGAAGAAGGAGCGAACGGTAGCTTTAGAAGCAAACAATTCTGAAAGAGACAGCTCAGCAGCGGAGGAAGATGACGACATCGCCTTCATGACTCGTCAGTTCAAAAATTTTCTGAAAAGAAAGCAGCACCGTCATCAAAGCAATTTGAACAAAGGTAAAAGCTCAAAGCATACTAAAGTTGCATCTGAAACAATTTGCTTTGAGTGCAGGAAACACGGTCATCTCCGAGCTGATTGCCCCAACATAAAGACTCATCAAACCAAGGAAAAGGGTGAGGAAAGATCAAAGTTCAAGAAGGGCAAATTTAAGACATAAAAAGCGTTTTGGGCCGACTCTGCCTCAGAATCATTGGAAGAAGAAGCAGAGGAGGAGGTAACGAATCTATGTCTTATGATTAATGATAATCTTGATCAATCAGATCAAGATGAGGTATGTCAACTGTCTTACGATGAACTGCTTATTATTTCTGAAAAAATCCATGACTCGTATAGAAAGTTAAAGAAAAAGCATGTTAGTCTTAACACTAAGTTTAGTACTTTACAAAAGGAGCATATTGGTGTAGTTAAGAATTTTTCTGACTTGGATAAATATCATATATCTTTTCTTGATGAATATGATACATTAAACAAGAAGCATATTGAGTTAACCACTGCACACGATACCTTGAAATCATCACATGTTGAACTAGAGAATGCAGTTAAGAAACTAGAAGAACTAGCAGGGGAACTAAGTAGGAGTGAGCATACATTGAGATTTGAATATGCAATCCTTAACCAAGAGAATAAATTTTTAAATGAAAAACTTCATGCATTCGAAAATAATAAAACACCTCCCACATTTGCTGAGTTTTTTCAGCCTCCACTATGTGAACCATCTCATTCAAAAATAGCACAACATGCATCATCCAAACCCAGAGATAGGCACTACCACCCCCGTAGATTAGTGAACCCATTTCCCGGTGTTAGATATTATTCTTATGGAATGCTAGGTCACATAGCCCGCATGTGCACAATTCACTATAGGACACATCTAGTGTGGAGACCTAAATCGCATTCATCACAGCATAACATGCATACCATTCATTCATATAAGCATAGGGTGCAACCCAAACTCACTTGGGTTCCCAAAGCTAACCTATGATTGACATTGTAGGGATGCTCTCACAAAAGACCGAGTGAGAGCATATGGTACCTGGACAGTGGCTGCTCGAGACACATGACTGGAGACATGAAGCAGTTCGTGACACTTGAGGCCAGGTCAGGAGGCAAGGTAACTCTGGGAGACAACACCACCAGAAAAGTGGT
This sequence comes from Dendrobium chrysotoxum, assembly GCA_019925795.1. Classification (NCBI taxonomy): domain Eukaryota; kingdom Viridiplantae; phylum Streptophyta; class Magnoliopsida; order Asparagales; family Orchidaceae; genus Dendrobium; species Dendrobium chrysotoxum. The sequence continues at coordinate 53,274,710 of CM034314.1, read as the reverse complement.
GGGCTCAGGTATTATTGGAAACTCTAAGAATTTAATAATTGAAAATGTATTGTTAGTTGATGGTTTAAAGCATAACCTTTTAAGTATTAGTCAACTATGTGATAAGGGCTTTGACATTAAGTTTCTGTCTAACAAATGCATGATTAGCCTAAATGGTACACTTGTGTTAGAAGGAAAACGCATAAATAATATCTACATGTTAGACTTAAACTGCATTGAAAACTCAAACTCTTTGTGTCTGAAAACAATAGCTGATGACTCTTGGCTATGGCATAGGAGACTATGTCATGGTAGTATGAAAATACTTAGGAACATCACTCAGAAAGACTTAGTTAGAGGCATACCTAAGTTAGACTTTACCAAGGACCATCTATGTGATGCCTGCCAACTAGGAAAATAGGTGAAATCATCATTTCATACAATTAAGGATATCAACACCACCAGGCCTCTAGAAATTCTACACATGGACCTTTTTGGGCCGGTTAGTACTGCTAGTCTAGGAGGAAAATCTTATGGATTTGTAATAGTGGATGACTTCTCTAGGTTTACTTGGATAAAATTCCTAGCTCATAAGAGTGAGTCATTTGAAGAGTTTAGAATGTTCTCCACTTAGATTCAAAGAAAATTAGGATGTGAAATTAAGACAGTTCATAGTGATCACGGTGGAGAATTTGAGAATGATAAGTTTGAATCATTCTGTAAAGATGTTGGAATAGAACATAATTTCTCTGCCCTTAGAACTCCTCAGCAAAATGGAATAGCTGAAAGAAAGAATAAAACTCTAGTTGAAGCTACTAGGGCTATGTTAGCTGAATACACTCTTCCTAGATATTTTTGGGCAGAAGCAGTGAATACTGCGTGCTATGTTTTAAATAGGATAAATGTTAGATCCAAACTTAATAAGACACCCTATGAGTTGCTTAAGGGAGGACACTTAATCTTTCCCACTTACACATTTTTGGTTGCAAATGCTTCATCTTAATTAATGGCAAGTCACCCTTAGGAAAGTTCGATCCTAAATCTGATGAAGGGGTTTTCCTAGGCTACTCATCTGTAGGTAAAGCCTATAGAATCTCTAATAAGAGGACCCTAGTAGTAGAAGAGTCTACCCATATGGTATTTGATGAATCCAATAAGTCCTCTGAATCTAATCATGAAGAAGAAGAATTTGAGGTTATAAGGGGAGTAGAGACCATTACCATAGAGACTAGAGCGGAACCTCAGGAACATCTACGTAGAGATTGGAAATTTTCCTCTAATCATCCTAGAGAACTGATCTTAGGAGACCCATCAGAAGGGGTTAAAACTAGGCATGGACTTAGGAAAGAGGTTAGTAATTCTGCATTTATATCTATGATTGAACCCACAAATATAAATCAAGCCTTAGGATATGAATTTTGGATCCTAGAAATGCAAGAAGAATTGAACCAATTCGTTAGGAATGATGTATGGGAATTAGTCAAATGACCTAAAGAACAAAGTGTGGTTGGAACTAAATGGGTCTTTAAAAATAAGATGAATGAATCTGGAATAGTAGTGAGAAACAAGGCTAGGTTAGTAGCAAAGGGGTATAACCTTTGCTCCGGAAGCTAGACTAGAAGCCATCAGGGTACTGTTAGCCTTTGTTTGTTTTAGGGATTTTAAGCTATATCAAATAGATGTCAAGAGTGCTTTCCTAAACAGGGTAATCAAAGAAGATGTTTATGTGGAGCAACCCCCGGGGTTTGAAAACTCATAATTTCCAAACCATGTGTTCAAACTAAAAAAGGCACTATATGGGTTAAAACAAGCACCTAGGGCTTGATATGAAAGACTTAGTATGTTCCTACTAGATAGAGGCTTTGTTAAGGGTAGTGTGGACACCTCCTTATTCCTGAAGAAGGTAGGAGTTGAGATACTCATCGTTCAGATTTATATAGGATGACTTCTTGTTCGGATCGACAGAGAAAAACTTATGTAATGAATTTTCAAAAATAATGAGTGATGAGTTTGAAATGAGTATGATGGGAGAACTTAGTTACTTCCTTGGGATTAGTGTAAAATAGATGGAAGGTGGACGTTCCTTAGCCAATCTAAGTACATAAATGATATTTTGAAAAAATATGAAATGGACAATGCTAAGGCTATGAATACACCCATGAGCTCTAACATTCAATTGGATAAAGATCGCAGTGAGAAGTCTGTAGATCAAAAGAGGTATAGGGCAATAATTGGATCACTTCTCTACTTGACTGCCAGTAGACCAGACATAATGTTTAGTGTGTGTCTCTGTACCCGCTTTCAAGCTGACCCGAAAGAATCTCACATGACTGCTGTCAAAAGAATTCTTAGATATCTACTAGGCACCCCGAACTTAGGAATTTGGTATCCTAGACACAGCACTACTTTTAAAATCTTAGGGTACTCAGATTCAGACTTTACAGGATATAGGGTAGATAGAAAAAGCACTTCTGGTACTTGTCAATTCATTGGACAATCATTAGTTTCATGGTCCAGTAGAAAATAGAATTCGGTAGCCCTATTAACAGCCGAAGCAGAATATATAGCGGTAGGTAGCTGTGTTGCACAAGTTTTGTGGTTAAAATAATAACTTTTAGATCTAGGACTACCTGTAGGAATCATTCCAATCATGTATGACAACACTAGTGCTATTTGTATATCCAAAAATCTAATTCAACATTCACGAACAAAATATATAGACATTAGACATCATTTAATAAGAGATCACGTAGCCAAAGGAGATATTGAACTGCACCACGTTGCTACTGAAGATCAATTGGCTGATATTTTCACAAAACCATTAGATTATGACACCTTTAGCACCTTAAGAATAAAATTCGGTGTCATAGACATTCAAGCCAAAAATAATAAAAAAAAAGGTTTCCTGATCCTCTTACCTTGCTAATGACAAACCTTGAATTTATCTGCACATCGTACTGTACGATCACATATCGTACTGTACGATTATCCCAAAATCACTCAAATCTCAGCCGTCCACTCCCACTCATGATCCAGATCTCTCCTAGCTTGCACATATCGTACTGTATGACTCACCACTCATACCGTATGATACACATTATTGGCCATCGTACTGTACGAACCACATATTGTACTGTATGATCCACGTGTCAAATGGATTGGGATGAATTTAAACCCGATCGGTATGAAAATTATTGCCTTTCATATTGTACGAACACATATTCATATTATATGATTCTTTTGGTCAAAGGTCGTTCAGACGACTTCTCGGGACTAACGCCTCTCACTCACGTTCGTACAGTATGATTCTGATCGTACTGTATGATTTGACTCCCTTTTTTGAACGGTCGTCCAGACAACATTATTGCACCTATCATACTATACGATACTCGATCGTACTGTATGATATATACAAAATTCTATAAAATGGAGGGCTTCTTTGGCTTAACTCACTCACTCCAAATTTTCTCACTCTCTCAATTCACTTCTTCCACAATGTCTGGTGCAAGTAAGCACGGCCGAATGATCGTCGGGAGCTCTTCCTCCTCTCGGTGATTCGACGATCACTTTCTCTCTGCTGCAGATGAGAAAGCATACAATAAACTCAAAGAAGCTAAAATCACCACATCTCGAATGTTGAATCAAGCCGCTCTGAATTTTGAGGTGATGAACCTTTTCGCCTCCACCACTCTTCAATTCCTATTAACTCTAGCATTTCCTTTCCACTCTGAACTACTTTTTGACTTTCTTGCCAATGTAAAAATCGACCTAAAGAACACCACTTTCACTTCCTATGTCTGCAAACAGCATGTCGTTATCACCGTCAACGACATAGCTGCACATATTGGGCTGTCCACTGACGGCCCTCATCCCCAATCTATGATCTCACATGATTATGATTGGACCTCAGTTAATATGACCCTTAGAGGTGTCCCATCCAATCAACACCTGCCCCTTGTCCAAACCCTGAATCAGAATGCACGCGTTATCCAGCATGTCCTTCGAACGTCCATCATACCCAAAGCTGGAGACCACATCCATATTACTCCACTACTGTCTATGGTCACGTATCTAATAATGTCTAGAACCAAATTCAATGAAGCCCAAATAGTTTTTGATTATATCCATACCCTGTCTGCATACCGATATCTCGGTGCCCGCCGAAAATTGAACCTTGCTTTAGGACATGTCATAGGATACATCTTAGATGCTAAGTATCAAATTCATTATCCGCTACCTCCAGATCATCTTCCTATCTTCTACTCAGATGCCTCTTTTCGTATCTTATTCCATCGGGGGGCCGCTCACGCCGATCCTGAGTTTGATGATGAAGAGGCTGTTGCTCCTGCTGACGCCCCTCCACCGCCACCAATCCACCCACCTAGTCTTCCTCATCCTGACTACCCTCACGATGACATCATTCAATGCCTTGATCGATTGGAGACTAGCCTGGATTCCCACATTGCCCAATAACATTAGGAACATGAAAGTAATATGAAATGGTTTAGAGAGCGCTTCACCTGAATCGATCACCAGTTTGCGTCCCTCCATCAGTACTGCCAATTGTTTCCATGACCTCCACCACCATCTCTAGATCAGGATCCAAAATTTTGAGTTATTGTAATTGTTTATATTATTTTTTTTAGTTTCGTGTCATTGTAGTTGTTTGTTTGTTCTTCCCTTTTTGGTGCTGTCAAAAGGGGGAGACATTTCTGTGTTCTGTGTTGTTCTTTTTTTCTTACTATTAATGATATCAGTTATTTATGTTTACTCTTCTATTCTCACTATATGTTATTCTCTTGTTATGTTTTTTTCTATATGTTATAATAAAAAGAAAAGAAAATTTTTTCTCTCCTCCTATTTAAAAAAATAATAAGTTATTCTTCTGAGGGGGAGCTAAGGAAGTCAGAACAACTGTGGCCATCAGAAAATACTATTTGAAACCATCAAAAAGGGGGAGATTGTTGAAATCCAGGATCCCGAGCACTTAATTTTGATGGTGACAACTAATACTTACTGAATCCATATAGACTTCCTTAAGATTACAAATGCTTATCCTTGTATATGAGCACTAACATTTCAGGTCAGATGCACACTGCTCTAGGTTACTGGAGACTCAAACTGGGTAGAATAGGATGTTGAAAATTCTCTAATCTTTATTTTCTTTATGTTTTATGTTCTTGAGTCTGCCACAGAAGCATGTATGTAAAAAGAGCAACCATGCACACACAGAGGGGGAGATTTATTTTTATGTTTAAATTTTTTTTTAAAAAAATATCATACTATATGATTTTAAATCGTACTGTACGATTAATTAATAATACTCAGGCTAACTGCTATTTTTCAGATGATTAACTTTGTAATCTAATCATACTATATGATCATTATCGTACTGTACGATGAGATTCAATTAAAAAACCCTAGCCACCAGAATAAGTTTAATAAGTTTATAATTTTGATTTCTTGAACTGTTCGTACTGTACAATCATGATCGTATGGTATAATTAATTGAATACTTACCAAAATTATCTCCCGTAATCAGGAAATAAATGTTAGTTTCTTATTTAAAGTCGATCGTACTGTACGATAGATAGAGACGATTACATTCATCCCTTCGATCGTACCAGACAGAACCAAGGTTTTTTGTTCAGTTCATCCTGGATGATATTCATTTCATACAGGACGATATCCTGAAATGAACTAATCGTACTGTACGACTAGTGGAGTGCTGGACGACTGACAGAGACGATTTTATTCGTCCCTTCGATCGTACCAGATGAAACCAAGGTTTTTTGTTCTATTTGTCCTGGACGATATTCGTATCGTACATGACGATATCCTGAAACAAACTAATCATACTGTATGACTAGTGGAGTGCTAAATGACTGGCAGAGACGAATTCTTTCATCCCAAGGATCGTCCCACAGATCATCCTGTACGAACAGTAAAAATCAACATTATCATCATGTACAATATACATATCGTATAGTACGATATGTATAAACTTCGATAACTGTACGTCTGTGCTCGTACTGGACGGATCTGTACTTGAACTGATCGTACTGTACGATGATATATCATACTGTATGAACAGAAACACAAGAGTTGAAATCTTTAGGGTTTTCTGAAGCCTGATATAAAAACAACTTAAAATTTTTATGAGTTATTGTTGATCCATCCTCTTGCTGTGAGAGGCTTGGAGGGAGGAAGGTTTTTCTTGAAGGAGAAGTTTTTCTTCAGAGAGATCCAGGGCTTGCAAGAGCAAGGTGAAGGTGAGCTTGAGCGTGAGAGAGAAGTAGTGTGAGGGGATCACACGGTGGCTCCAAGCTAGCTGCATGCTTTGCTCCTCTTGTGGATTTGGGGAGTCTCGGAAAAGTTCTCAAGGGAAGAGTCACTTCAAGATCAACATCGTAAAGGTACTCTACGATCTCCAGGAGGGAGAAAAAGGAGAAGGTCCGCTGCCATCACTAGGAGGGTGACATAGCATTTTGTATTCCGCCGCACCGAGGGAGGTGAAAGTGAGTATTGTAAAGGTTTCTCCGCCTTGCTATGGGAGAAAAAGGAGAGTCAACTTTTACTAGTGCGAATCCCGGAGTAGAGGACTCCGGGGAGTGGATGTAGGTCAAGTGATCAAACCACTACAAAAATCTCTGGTGTGTTATTTCCATTTTACCATACTTTATTTTTCATGCGTTTAATTAGTACTTTAAATTACTTGGCGAAAAATTATAATTTAAATCTTGTATTGTGAAAGTTACAATTGTATTACCAATATCGTCGTTGTGAATGTTTTACTTGCTTCCGCACTTTACTCGTTAAGTTATCCGTTAAAAAATAAAAGAAAAAATAGAACTCTTGTTTAGGATTGATTTTTTTTAAAATACCAATTCACCCCCCCCCCCCCCCCTCTTGGCGCATCTCATACTTTCACCTAACACCCTCACCAGGCTCACCTAAAATTAATTCCTTAGGGTGATTTTTAGAAAATTTCCATTCTCTAGGAAAAGGGTTTTCTTTTTCTACAATCTCATCCAAATTTATCTTTTCAATTTCATGAGAGATATTTTCAAAATGATCTTCTTCAAACTTTGCTCCTCCGTAGTCCCTGATTCATGAAACACTACATATGTGATCTCCTCAACTACCAAAGTTCTCTTGTTAAAAACTCTATAGGATTTACCAATACTAGAATAACTAAGAAAAATTTCTTCATCAGATTTAGCATCAAATTTTCCTAAAGGAGTTTTTCCATTATTATCAATGAACACCTTGCATCCAAAAACATGCAAATGTGAAATATTAGGTGTTCTTCCCATAAGAAGTTCATAGGGTGTTTTATTCAATTTGGATCTAATGTTCACCATATTTAGAACATATCATGCTATACTAGCTGCGTCAGCCCAAAAATATTTTCAAATTTCTCATTTTCAAATTCTCCTCCATGATCACTTTGAATTGCTAAGATTTCACACCCTAATTTTCTTGAATCAAAGTAGAAAAACTTTCGAATTCATCAAAAGATTCACTCTTATGAAATAAGAATTTAACCCGAGTGAATCTAGAAAAATCATCAATAATCACAAATCCAAATGCTTTACCTTCTAAACTTACAGTGTTAATAGGTCCAAAAAGATCCATATGAATAATTTCCAATGGTTTGCTAGTTCTAAGATCCTTAATGGAATGAATGGAGTACTTCACCCATTTTCATAGTTTATATGCATCACACAGGTAATCCTTAGTAAAGTCTAGTTTTGGTATTCCTCTAAAAAGTTCTTTTTGGATAATTTTTCTAAGATTCTTCATGCTAGCATGATAGAGTCTCCTATGACATAATCATGATTCATTAGAAATTATTCTTAAATAAAAAGTATTAGAAGATTTAATACAATTCAAATCAAGCGTGTACACATTATTTACCCTAATTCCATTCACAACATTAATTCCATTTTGGCTTATTATCTAACTAGTGTGAAACAATTTTACATTATAACCCTTATCACACAGCTGACTAATACTCAACAAATTATTCTTTAAGCCTTCTATATGTAAAACATTCTCAATGAAGAAATTGTTCAAGTTTCTAATTATACCTATCCCAACCTCCTTCCTTATGGTATTGTCTCCAAGTATAACTTTGCCTCCATTTCTGGCTTCCAGCGATATGAACAGTGTTGTATCTCCTATCATATGCTTCGAACATCCACTGTCCAGGTACCAAATACTCTCACGAGGTTTTGCATGAGAGTGTTTCTACTAAAAGATCAAATGTTAGACTTAGGAACCCAAATAAGTTTGGGTTCTCCTCTTGGCAAAAATAAACTAGATGCATATGTGATATGCTTTGTTTTATGCATCTTAGATCTCCACACTAGATATGTTCTACTATGAACGGTGCAAGTGAGGGAGATGTGTCCTAACATTCCACATGTAAAACATTTCACACTAGGAAAGGATTTCTTAATCTATATGAGTTATAATATCTCTTCCTAGGTGTTGAACTCATATTCTTTTGCTTAGACCTATAGAATTATTCAAGTGTGGGTGTCCGTCTATTTTCTTTAATAATCTTTAATTCCAATTCAAGATATGAGTTTCTATCTTCCAATATAGAAATATCCATTCTCAAGTCAATTTCTCTATGTTCTATTTCTTCCAAAAAAACTTTATAATCATTTTCAAGTTCTGTGTAAGATGATTTCAATAATTAAAGCTGTTTATTTAAATCTTTAAATGCATCCAATAAAATCATTTGGTTGCTATCAATTAATGCATGATCTTTCCTAGGGATTTCATGCTTTTTTTGTAAATCTAAAAATTCAATGTTTAGCTTAGCATGTAATTTTCTAAGTTTCCTATATGCTATATGAACTTTCTCAGAAACTTCAAATAACTTATCATAGGTTAAGTCACATACATCCTCTTGATCCAAGTGATCAAGGTTGTTCACCATGAAGCATAAATTAGTGACTTCTTCCTCTGCTTCTATTTTTGAGGTATCTAAAGCTGAGTTTGCCCAAAATGCTTTCTATAATCTCTTCTTGCCCTTCCTAACATTGATCATCTCCTCGACCTTCTCTTTACTAGGATTAGCTTTGAATTCTAGCATTCAGACTTGATGTGTCCAAGCTTCCTACATTCATAGCAAATTGCTTCATTAGAAGACCTAGCATTTTTATGGAACTTACCTTTATTCCACTACTGACGTCTCCTTTGCTTCCTCTTAAGGAAACTTTTCAATTGCCTTGTCATTAAGGCAATATCCTCATCATCCTCAGGCTGAGATTGTTCACTCTCTAAGTTATCCACTTTTAATGCAATATTCTTCTCCTTTAACTTCTCACCTGCATCAATCTATCTTTGAGTTACTCCTTGCTCGTAAGCAATTAGTGATTTAAGAAGATTATCAAATTTTAATTTTTGAAAGTAGGCTTTGATTCCAGTTGAAAATTCTGAATAGGTTGTTAGACCTAATACAATTATCCTTAGGCTATCCAAAGGGGCGTGAATTGGTAATTTAAAAATTCTCTCAGAAATTTAGAAGAACTGATTTATAATTTTTATCAATTTAAAAATTTTCAACCACAAAAAGTTAAACGCACAAAAAAGTAAAAATACAGTAAAATAAGAACACAAAAATTTATATTAGTTCGGTCCAACTAGACCTACATCCACTCCCTGAAGACTCCCTCTTCAGGTATTGCACTATTATCAAAGTAACTCTCCTTTTACTCCCACAGTAAGTTGGAGAAGCCTTTACAATTACCCTTTCTTCCACCTATCCCCGATGTGGCAGAGTACCATCATCCTTTCACACCCTCCAAGTGTTGGTAGAGTACCATCATCTTTCATACTCTCCAAGTGTCGACAGAGTACCGTCATCTTTCACACTCTCCAAGTGTTGGTAGAGTACCAGATCTTCTTCAAAGATATCCTCTCGAGCGTCTTCAAAGAAGTAAGGAAGAGGTTTGTCCCAAATACAAAGAGATTTTCACCTTTGAGTAACCTTGTGAACCCTTCACACTCTCCACTTGCAAGAACTCTCTCTCAAACACTCTCCAAAATCACTCTTACAATTTCTCTCCAAGAAAATACGAAGAAGTCTCATTCCACAAATAGTTTATAGGACTTTATATAAAAAAGACACAAAAAATCGTCTAGAAAACTAAAATTTTCAAATTGATCGTCCATGATCGTACAGTATGATCGATAATCATACGTACAAACAGTTCAAAATTTGTTCATTCAATCCAGTATGAACCGATTTCATACTCAGAATAACATATGTATGAAGTGACATCGTATGGTATGATCAGTTCAAAATTGAACAGATTCATTCGGTACGATTCAGTATGAAATGATTTTGTACTCTAAATAATGTACTATATGTAATAAATATCATACAGTATGATATGTTTTAATCAAACCATGTTTCATCTGGTATGAAAATGGACCCAACCATTTCATACTCAGGAAGTCACCTGTACGATCCTATGAGCATATAGTATGAACAATTCAAAGAATTTACCTATTTGTCTGGATGAAACTATATGCAATCACTTCATACTTTGGAAAGTGTACGTATGAAGATAACTTCATACAGTATCAACAAGACTTAGAAAATTTTCCTGCCAAGGTTTGATCAACTGCTTTCTGGAGGTACGCAAATTCCAAATCATCCAGTACAATCTAAAATCATACAGTACGATTAGTATTTAAAATTTTTCAAATTTTTACACTCCCCTAATGTGTGTGTGCACGGTTACCTAATTACAATCACACACTTTCTCAGACTAAAGAAAAGTATAAAAGTACAGACTCAAAAAATAATAAACTCTAATCTATTCTAACTTGAAGTCTTCAACTAGCTGGAGTATGATTTCCCTAAAATATTAGTACACACAAATAACAAAAGCAATGTATTTAATACATGTTAGGAGAAACAGTAGTCAATAAAATAATATTTTGGAATCATCAAAAAACACACATAATAAGAAAATATAGGTATGAAAACAAAGTTGCAACAGTAAGAAATACTTCCTTCCCACACAATCATTAAGTTTTCTTCTCCTTAAGGTTAGATGTGAGTCATCATGCTTTATTGCCTTAGGATTAAAAGTCTTAGTGATGGAGCACACCATTTGTGGCATAATCCTAGTTTCAAATTCTAGATCTTATATCTATGGTAAGCAATGCTTCAGTCCCACACAATCATCTAGTTTTTTTTTTCCTTAAGGTTATATGTGACTCATCTTACTTTCTTTTCTTAGAATTAGATCCACTAGTGGTGGAGCACACTCTTTGTGGCACCATTGTAATTTCAAATTTTAGATCTAATCTTATGTGGGAAGCAATGCTTCCTTCCCACATGATTATCCAACATTCTTTTCCTTAAGGATATATGATAGATATCATCCTTTCTCTCCATAGGATTAGATGCACTAGTGATGCAGCATGACCTTTATAGCACTATCCTAGTTTGAAATTCAAGACCCGATCCTCTATGGGAAGTAATGCTTCTTTCCCACATGGTCATCCAGTTTTCTTTTTCTTAGGATTAAATGCCAGTCATCGTGCTTTCTTGCCTTAGGATTAGTTCCACTAGTGTTAGATAACACCCTTCATGGCACTACCCTAGTGTCAACTCAACGTTGATTCTCTAAGCTTGGATGTTTCCTTCCCTTAGGATCAAAAATCAAGATTTGACCATTCTATTTGGTCAACACCAATATGTGCTGTAGAACTTCATTGTACTATACATGTTAGGGGTTCATTTATTGACCTCATTTTTGTATAAGGTCCTCAGGACCTATCCAGACTCCTACATATTGATCGTATATTTGATAATCATATAGTTATCAATCATCAATATAAATCCATACTTAAATCAATCATTAATCTAGATTTTAGTTCAATTTTAATCAATAAAAAACTAGAATGTAGATCAAATATAGAATTCCAGATCAAAATCTAAATATACAAAGCCCTTATCTAAAAACCCTATTTAAGTGATTATTCAATCACTTTAATGCCAAATCAAAAAACCCCCAATTCATGATCTATCAATTTTATATTAACTAGGCTTGTCCCTATAGTCAACCCTCCAAATTTCAGTCCAATTTGAGGCCTCCAACCTCAAAAACTCAATTAAAATCAAAAGGCTATAAAACCTTAAAATTTTTATAGCCTATAACATTGGACTTGCCACCATATAGAATTTGACCTTGGGACCTTCCCAAAGTCCTTTGACCATGTCCATAACATTTGTAATTATATGTTGAACATAAAAATATATTTTGGTGGACCCAGTTTGACCCTTAGTTAACTAGGGACCCAAATGACCAAAATGCCTTTTAAGGGCAAAAAAAATGAAGTTTTCTTCAAACTTCAACATGGCCCAATCAAATTAAACCTTTAAACCTCCTCTAATGCATCCTAAACACCATTAGGAGTGTATTGGACTTTAATTCCAACGTTGGTCAACCATGGTTAACCAAGTCAACCCATATTGTTCAAATTGCCCTTTTACGGTTTAAATGGTCATTTCAACTCAAATGACTTCACCATTGCATGGGACCACCTCCTTTGGGTCCAAAATGTCATTTCAAACTTTTTGGACCCAAACCTAAGCATTGGTCTGACCTGATTGACCAGTTCAACCATGGTTGATCAAATGGCTCCTTTGGGGTAAAAATAGCCATTTTTAGCCCAATGATCATTCTAGTGTAGGGAACCACATCCATTGGTCTCCAATAATCAAGTCAAACTTATTGGGTAAACCCAACCCTTAATTTGACCAGGTTGACTAATTCAACCATGGTTGACTAGATTAACCATTAACCCTTATTTACCGTCAATCAAGTTTTAAATTTACCCAGAACTTTATTCAAACATCCTCATCACCCCTCCTATTAATTTGGACTTAATTGACCACTTTCACCCATTTAAAAGTTGACTTGGTCAACTAGATCAAAGACTGGTCAAAGTTAGTCCACATAACATAATTTGATGCATTCAATCAAATCAACCAAACCAAACTTTACAAGACCTCCCCAATAAGTTCTCCTAGTGATTTGAGTCTCACTGGCCACTTTAGATATACTCATAATTGAATTGGTTAATTGAACCAATGATGGGTCAAACTTGATCCAAATGAGTCAACTCATTTAGATCCAATCAAATAAAACTTTTTAAATTCCATCAAACCTTTGAATCTATGTATTTCAAACATCAAATGCATTCAAAACTAGGGTTGCAAACGAACCAAGCCGAGTCGAGTATGTGAGTGTTCATGTTTGAGTTTGTTTATCATTAGCTTGTTCAAGTTTGATTCATGTTTGATTCGAGCTTTATTGTTTGTGTTCATGTTTGGTTTGTTTAATTTATGAGTGTTCATGTTTGGTTCATGTTCGGTTTGTTTAGTGTTTATCGAGCTTTAAACAAATAAGCCTTAACGAGCTATGTTCGTGAACATATTTAGCAAATAATCTATCGAACAAACAAACCTTAAATTTGTTCATGAATAGTTTAAACAAACAATCTAATAAACATGGACAAATATGAAATGTCTCTTGTTCTTGAAATTAAATTTATAATAAAAATAGTTGTCTATTTAAAATGAAAATATGATTAATCTATATGAATATATCTTCAAATGAAGCTTATATGTTGCATTTCTTTCCATTTGGTACAACAACTGAAAGATTATCTTATGTGATCATAGCAAGACTTCAATGGTTTTATCAGAACTATAGAAATTAAATATTAATCGAGTTTTTATTGAGCTTATTCAAATGTTCTGAATCAAACATGAATCGAGCTTAATGTTGAGCTTGTTCACGAACATTAAATGATGTTATTCATGAATATAAATGAGCTAAACACATTAGTATTCAAGCTTGTTTATTTAAGGATCGAGTATTTAAAATGTTGTTCAAGTTTGTTTGTTTAGTTAGTTAAACGATCACAAATAAGCTTTAATCGAACCGAACAACAAGTAGCTCGTCGACTGATTGGTTCGCTTGCAACCTTATTCAAAACTATTGATAACTTAAGTTTGACATGTTTGACTTGGTCAAATCCATATGCATGGTCAAATTAAGTCAAAATGGGTTAGTTCAATTATCTTAATCAAATTGAACCCAACAAACACTCTACCCCACTTCAATATATGATTCAAGAGCCTTCATAATCATTGGGAGTCAAACAACCATAGGTTATGACTTAGTTAAACCTTCATTCATGTTCAAATCTCCGTATACATGCATTCCTTCATTCATGCAATGGAATTTAATCATTAAGAATCCTTGTAACCTATCCTATTGACACCTAAACACCCCCTAAACTAGTCAATAAATGTCCAAGAAATCATTAAATGGTCAAATCACCTAGCCAAATTTATTCCACTCCAAATTAATCAACTCTTACTATTTAAACACCATCTAGAAGGTTCCTAAGCTTCATTTAAGCATAACTTAAGCCTTAATTTAATCCTAAACCCATTCGATTTGGCTTTATATGCATGTGAGGACAAATAGGCCTTTCCACTTCATTATTCTTAGTCCTTTTGATTTCCTACCCTCATAACGACCTGAGGACACTTAGCAATCATCATAATAAGCTTCCAAAGAAATTGTACTTGAATTAGGCCAAAGACACCAAATAGGTCTCAGTCCTTGACCTAGCACTATCTCTCCACTCTCAAGCTCTCCAAACAAAAAAAACATTTAGTTCTTGCTCTAGATATCCTCCTCAATATTTCCCAAGTCAAACTCAGCTGGTCAAAGCTCGCCAGCGATGATCTTCTAGCCACCCAAACACTAATTATGTCCAAGGCTTGGAACATACAATTTGTGGCATCTCATACCACGACTTTAACTAAAAATGTGAGCGTGGGCAATCTACAAGCTCAATCATTCCTTAAATAGTCCAAATTATCCATTAAATCGAGGTAAAACCTAAATCATAATTTTGGACACTTAGGTTTAAATAACTTTTCAATAAGTGCATTTCAAAGTATCAAAATTACTCCCCATTGATTTTGTCCATGCCTTTAATCTCTGTTTGAAATTTCATATGAAATGGTTTTATATTTTCCAAGAACAAGCATATTTTTGTTTTTAGGTTTTGATATGTGTTATGCATGAACTGCATGTTTTTTGGTTTTTCTGCTGTTAATCGTAACTGCGCGGTCCACTTTACTGTAAGAATCACCATCAGCGTTAATCAAAGATATCCTTTTGGAATAGCAATTGATCAAAAAATATCCATGCATCGCTAATGTGGATTAGTAAACGTGCATGGACCCCACTGCCATTGCACATTAAGTGTAAATGATTGCAGGTGGCATAATCATCAATATTTAATACTGCCACTGGTAGTGATTGCCACGATTTTATCTCTGTGAATCTGAAGCCACCATAAATCATGTCATCTTTATTTTAAGTATTACTTAATTTAATTAATTTAAATTGTTTTTAATTAACAGAACTTTTAAAAATCCATATAAAATTCATTTTTTATCAAAACATTAAGTAAAAATATCATTTCTTTTAGAATTTGGAGTACTTTAATTTAAAAATAATATTAAATTAAAATATTATATATATATATATATATATATATATATATATATATATATATATATATATATATATATATATATATATATATATATATATATATATATATATATATGTATAAATTACATAATTTCAAATATTAATTATTTTGTATTTAATTAATATTTTATTAAATAAAAATCCAAATAATTAAAATTTTTTGGGAAAATTAGTTTTAACACATATTTGAGTTCTAGTAATTTTCTTAGTATTATTTGAATTTTATTTTGATAATATTTTGAGTTTATAACATTTTAATTTATATTTTAAGTTTTGCCTTTTCTTTAAATTTTATATAAATAATGTTTTTAAATCCTTTGCATACATTTAGACAGGGTTTGTAATTTTTTTAATAGAGATTTATCATGACTGAATGGATTCAGTGGGGAGTGATCAATGAGCAATTACATTTTAATTGCACATTAATTAAATTTCCTAAAAATGTACATACACCTATCTCCAGGTTTCTTGATTGATGTGGTGTCATTCACTATGCTTGTTTTAAGGGTTAGAGAATTTTGATTCAAAACCCACACAACCTAGTGACATTTAAGGATAATAATTAAGGTCAAGTCTTAGCAATTTGGGAAAAATCCTAGAAAATTAAATATGCATCTAATACGGGTAAAATTTAAAACACATAAATCAAGACACATCATCCAACATAGACAAAACTTTCACTTATTTTAAAAATCATTAGGTTAGAAATTTAATCAACTTCAAATTAATTCTTTAATTTAGCCTAAAATTTATAAAAATCAAAATAAATTCAAATTAAATCCAAAAAATACAAAAAATAGATCAAATTATTTATAATTTAATCCTCAGCTTAAGAAAATCAAAAGCTCTATGATTGGACCCTAAATTCAAGCATAATTTAAGTTTTTAATGAAAATTAATATTTAATTAAATTAAAAATTTAAAAATAATTAAAAATTTGAAATAATTATCAAATACTTGAGAACACTCTCATGGGTCATTCCACACCTCTAGGAGTAATTTTATGAAGTGTGATACTAGTTTGGATCAAAATTATAGAAAGCCCCTTTAATTAATTAATTAAAAATTTAATTAAATACCCAAATTTCAAAAATTCATAACTAATGCCAAAAAATTCCAAATTGAACAAACTCAAAGGCATTAGACTCCATTAAGGGTCTATAATTTAATCAAAATGTTAAATCACTAGAAATAAGTCAAAGTCAAAAAGTCAACTTTTTGCTCAATTATTGTTCAAAAAGAGGTAAAAAATTCAAAAATTTATAATTTAATCTAGAAAATTTTAATTCCAGCAAACTTTGTGTTTAATTACTCACTTTAAGGTCTAGTATTTTGGAAGAATATCAACATTCTAGAGTTTAATTTAATATAAAAAGTCAAATTTTGATCCCTTAATTTAATGCATTAAATAATTCAAAATTCCAAAAAATTCAATAATTGACTTAAATTCTAAAAAATATTAATTTAATAATTAATATAAGGAACCAATCAACTCTATTAAATGTTATCAATTCCATAAGCTCTAATCAATTAAATTAACTTAATAAAATTATTTACTATTGGGTAACCTGGGCCTACGTGGCTATTAACTTTGCCCTAAGGCTATCAACAAAGCTATGGAATCAACACTATAGAGAGAGAGTGCCAGATTTTAGTGAGATAGAGTGCTAGATTTTTTGAGAGAAAATTCCATTTTTTTTCAAAAAATTCCTTTCCTTAATTCCCTGTTTGTTCCGTTATGGTGGCAAAGGGTCGCCGGTCATCTTTTTCTGATGACCAGAATACCTCCATTGCCCTTTCTACTAGGAATCCTAACCTTCGTTGGGAATCCAAAGTCAGAAGCAATGTGAATCAGGATGATTTCAGTAATTCAAGTTTTAAAAAACATCCTTTGGTGATTAATGAAGGATGTATTCCTCCTGCTCGTGATCCAGTCCTGGTGGATGGAAAGGGTAAAGGAATTGTAGCTGCTCAAATCCCAAGTGAGAAGGAGAAGTTTATTTCTCCTAAGGAATTTCATTCATCACATCACCATTGGAGGGTGTTGTATTGAATGCTTAAGCAAATGATTTTGAAGCTTCAACATCTTCATGTTTTAATTTAAAAGTTAATCGCTTCTTGATTCCTTCTTATATTCCAGAAAATTAGGATAGTTTACCAGTAAATCAGGAGATTTTGAAAACAGATATTGCGGTTGACGGTTTTCATTCTAAAGTTATAAATTATTTTGATAAAAATATGGATAATTCTTCTATCCATAGGAATGATTCAAGAAATGTGTGGTTTAAAACTTAGCATATCAGAATTAATAATGTGGAGGTTGATGTTGATGATTTAGAAGATGCAAATGTCATTAAACTTAATTTTTATAAGGAATGTGAAAACTATCAATTACTCCAGAAGTCACTTGTGGTTAAGGTCTTTGGTAAAAAGATTCCTTTTTCTCTTTGTAGTATTGAATTGAGGCATCAATGGAGTAAATTTGGAAGCTTTTATCTTACTTCATTTTGCCTTGATTGGATATTGTGCTCTTTCCATTCAACTCAAGCTATGGAAGAAATATTTAGTGGAGGATCGTGGTATGTGGGTGGTCATGTTATTACGATTGATAAATGGACGCCTCAATTTTCCCCTATGTCATTGAATGGACTATCCTCTCCAATTTGGATTCGGTTGCCTCATTTACCATTACATTGTTGGGATGAAATTAATATTACTAAGATTGTGTCCAAGATAGGGGTTCCTATGTTTTTAGATTGAAACATGTTTAAATGGGGAAGGCGAGAATTTTCTAGAGCCTTTGTTCATATTAATCTGGACTCTAAATTATCTCATGGAGTTTGGATAAAAGGTATATATGGTAAATTCTTCCAGAAAGTAGAATATGAAAAGATCTCTTCATTTTGTTTCAAATGTTTTAAGATAGGTCATGTTATTGGACTGTCTGCAGATGTCAATATTGAAGGTTAAGTGAATGGCATTAAGGAAGTGAAGAGTAATGATTACCAAGGAAATGTGGAGGCTTCTGGTAAGCCTGCGAAGGGCTTGGAGGTGAAATCTGGTGTTACTAATTCTGATAACATGTATGGTCCTTAGATGCATGTGAAGTTTAAAAAACATAGTGGTAATGTTTGGAAAGTTGTTAAGAATGTTGATTCATTGAATCTGAGGTATTCTGCGAAACCTCAAGAGCAGAATGCTAGTGCAAAGATGGTCTCTACTAACATGTTCAATGTATTATCTCAAGACAAATCGAGTGATATGGCTAAAATTTTTGAAGGAAATATTCAGGATTCAGCAATGCTCAAAGAACTAGTTGCTGGAGCTAGTTCTGTTGGTGATTCCAAGAATTCTAAAGAGAATAAGATGAATTTATATGAATCAGATGTAATAGAAGGCAGAGTTTGAACTACTATGGACGATGGCTTCAGGATGGTATCTAAAAAGGTAGTCCCTAAAGCTGAAGGTAATTTTGCAAATTCTAAAACTATTGTTAAAGATATTGATAAGGAATTGAAAGTATTAGTGGAATGGGATCTTAGCAGAAAGATTTGGTGTCTTCTCCCAAGTGTGAAGTTCCTAAGATAAATTTAACTTCTTCTTGTCTTATTGATAGCAATAAGGAGATAAGTTTGTTTAGTGTTTAACAAAAAAGCACAAAATAACTTAAATTCTTAGGACCTATTGAGGATTGTCCAAGGAAAAGGAAAATTTTTTTGAAGCCTATTGCGGGTGGATCTTTTAATATTTTGCTGGATGATGGATATTACAGCTTGGCGTGGGGAAGGAGCTTTTAAGAGGGAAGCTTTGGTTTATTTCAGAACAATGGTTATTTGTTTAATTGAATCTCAATCTAGTGTTTTAGATTTGGTTATTCAGACCGTCTTGGGTCAAGAAGATCTCAAGCATATATTTGAAGACATGGTTCTTAATTATTGTTGTATATTTCTATTTTCAGTTACTTAAGACACTGAGATACAGGAATGTATCTCTAATCTAAAGCGAAACGTGAATTCTCTGGCTACTAAGGATGTTGGCAGAGGCTCATTAGGAGTTTTTCTGGTTGTAGTTGGTGTTATTTCTATTTTTTTGTTATTTGTTTCTTATTTTTTTGTTTTTATTGTAGGTTTTATTGCCTTTTTGGAGTTATTATAATGTCATATGCAATTCTCACTAGTTATCATTTTTTATCTTTTGTGAACTCTGGGATACTAACCAACCTTTTAGATTGTTTAAATATTTGGTGTCCCCATAACCCTAATGGGTTTAAAATGGGAATTAGTAAATCACATATCCATTATGATAGGTTTGAAGGGCTTGTTTAGGTTTTTGCTTTCTAGTTTGTAATAGTTATTTTTTCCTTATTATTAATGCTATTTTCATCTGTTGAAAAAAAGGAAGGTGAAATAAACTTCATAGCCCTGATGTAAACAAATGTAGTAATCACTAAACATTTATAACAAGCATTAAAACTAACATAAAAAAATTAATACTTAAACTAAAACTAAAAATCTCTTAAGCCTATAAAGATAAATTAAAACGCTAGACAACTTTAATAAATTACCCAGCATAGGACATATCCAAGCCACACTGCCTGAAGCACACACTTTAACTGGTTTGCTAAGAAAGCAAACTCTAATTCTAGGCTAGTGTGGCATTCACTCTTCTTCTATTTGTGTGCCAAATTTTTTATGGTTTTTACTACATGCTATTTATAATTTATTGATTGATGTGTTAACTTTATGCAATCTATGAATTTATGTAATGGGAGTTAGATTACTCTTAGGTTAGGCACGATCTGGATGCTCACAAATTTTTTTGTAGGTGGCCATACTCATGTAGAGCTATAAAATCAAGGGGACAAATTAAAGCATAAGACTGATAAATTTTATACATGTACTAAAATGTTAAGTCCCCATGAAATCAAAAGAGCAAGGTCAAGGGTAGCTCTGATTTAATTTGAGAAAAATATATAACTACTTGAGTTGTTTTGATTATATAACTTCCTAGGGTAGCCATGGAAGTTGTTTAGAGTCTTTTATAATTTTGAGATGTAATGTATTTTAAAATAATTGAGTTATGAAAGTTGATTTTGAGATAGGATATCTACCATCCTACTTGAAATCCAAAGAGAAGGTAACATCCCTTAGGGGAAGTTCATCTTCATTTGGAGATGCAAATTAGGATGACTTGAAAATCCAAAGTGAAAAGACAATACCCCTTAAGAGAGGAGTTTCTTTTCATTTGGATATCTGGACTCAATAAATCCAAGAGGCTCACAAAGGGAAAGAATGTAAAGAAGTGAAGACAAAGAATATCCTACTCAAGGTCACTTGCATCATTTCGAGGATTAGAAATTGGATTGTTGTCAGTGGTACCAAACCACTTTTAATTTTTTTTGCAGACCCTGAGTTGTAATTAAGTGGCATTTGGCACATGGACTTTACATTTAATTTGATGATATAGTTGATTTCTTTATATTACTTACTCTATAGAAATTACATTCTTTTCTAGTCTTTTTTCTTACAAGTCAATTTTGTTTTAGCCTGGAAATGCATGGAGGCTCATGAGGCATGTTAAAAATTTTTATATTCAAATTAAATTAAAAAATATCAGGCTCACATAGAAATCTAACAATTTTAAGAAGTAAGCCTGGGAACGACTTGGGGGTTTGCATGCATTCTTTTTTAATAATTTCTTCTTTTTTTGGCACCTCCATGCCTTTGTGTTCTGGTAGATCACCTGGCCGATTAGGGTGCAGTTTTGTTATGGGGATGTTGTGCAATCTCTTAGGAAAAATCTACTTTATGCCTTTTTAAAATTGCTTTATTCTAATTTATATATACATGGTCAACTAGCATGAATTGCATTGGAAATAAAATAAAGATTCAAATTTTTAATTGCATCTCTTTGACACATAATTACCCTACATAAGTCTAGGGGAAAATTACGATCTACTCTAGATGTTGACCCAAATTTCTCAAAACTTAATTAACACCGCATTAATCTTTCATAAGAAGACCAGATTCATAGTTTTAAAGCACCTAGGTGATTAGCTGCTCCCCAATCCAAGCAAAGATAAGTCCAGATTTAAACTACATTTGTTAGGTTCAGGCTACTATTATTGATAATTCAAATTAAAATTCTCTTTAAACCAAAATTTAAAGCCCAATACATAGGGAAGACTGAGGCATTTCTAAATTATTAGAGAATCCCAAAATACCACCTACTTTTCCACCATTAACCTCCAAAAATAAACACTCAAATTTGATCCAATCTCATTTGAAATTCAAACCTCACTCCCTTTGATCTAACTCATTAAAAAATTCAAAATAAATAAATTTTTTTTCATTATTTAAATTGAGATTTTTAATAGGAAAACTCATGTTTGCTACGATGTAATATACTACAAGGGCTTGCAATCATAGGATATTTAAAGACCCTTGATCAATTTTTAAAATTCAAATTAATTCTCTTTGGCAAACTAAAAAATCAATGATGATCATTATCATCATATTTAAATAATTGATAAGCGATGATATTTTCTTCCCTCGGGGAGATATATCATTTGTTGTCATGATCTCAAATTTGAAATTAACGATAGCTCATTCAGATTATCATAGCTAAATATTTGATTGAATATCATTTTGACGATTCAGGGTCATATGAAGTTTATCCATAAATTTGGCTATGATATTAAAGATGAAATATGTAATACTAAATCTGAACCCCACTATGAAAACTTATTTCCATCCCTCAAGGTGGTATATCATTTCTAACGGTGTGTTCATTTTAGAATTAAAATTCAAAAGACAATGACAAATTTTCCCAAAGGAATTTAATTCCAATTTTTTTTGCACTGTTTCTAAAGTAAAGCAAAGCCTTTTTAAACCTCAACCATAATATCCATCCAAAGAGGTTCTCCAATCATTACTGCCGTATGGGCAATATTGGAAGTATCCCAGTATATCAGAGGAAGGGATGGAAACTGGACCCAAATTGGCGAGGGTAACCCCTTCATATCTTCAAGAGGAAGGGAATATCACCACCGGTATGGGATAATAATTCTTCTGGCTACAATCTAAGGTCCTCCCCTGAGGATAATATTGTTGTGATTTGGGTGAATCGGTTTGTTCATGTGAATTCTAATCCAAGTTTATGTTATTTAGATTTTTGATGATTATAAAAACTTATTGTTAGTCTAATTCATCTTCAAACATATATTTGAGTTTTTTTTTGTATTGTGTGAACTAAAATATTTTTCAAGAAATTCACACTCTAGATTGTTGAAGACTTCAAGTTCATTTGTTCACTATAAATTGAGTCTGTAAAATTTTCTTTTTCTTGAGTCTGAGAGAGTGTGAATGTAAGTTGGATAATTGTGCACACACACACAATGGGGGAGTAAATAGTTTAAATTTTTAAACTGATCGTACAGTACGATTTGATATCATACGGGACGATCTACAGAATGTGTCTTCCATAAAGAACCCGCATGCCTAGAAAATTCTTCTAAGTCATATTCGTACAGTATGAATATGGTTCATACATGGGTTTTGCTGTACGAACTAGTCAAAATTGGGTTCGTCCATATGTTCGTATGGAATGAAATGTTCGAATGAAGCTTACTGACTTGATCGTCCAAGAGTTCGTACGGGATGAAATGTTCGGACGAAGCTTACTGACTTGATCATCCAAGCGTTCGTACAGGACGAAATGTTCGGATGAAGCTTACTGAATTGATCGTCCAAGCATTCATACGGGACGAAATGTTCGGATGAAGCTTACTGACTTGATCGTCCAAGCATTCGTACGGGACAAAATGTACGGACGAAGTTCTATGACTTGTTCGTCTGATAAATCATACAAGATGGATTGTTAAAAATTCTGAACTCTTCGTATGGTACCATCTTAGATCGTACGGGATGATCGACATGGACTTAACTTGAAATTTCAGTTTTTGAACGGTTTTTTCTGTCCCAAGTATAAAATTGACTCAAAACTGTTTGAAGGAAAAATCCTTCTACGAAAATTCTTTTGGGAAGTGAAAGGAGAGTGATTGGGAGAGTGGTTGGGAGTGAGTTTAGAGAAATCTTTCAAGAGAGAACTGTGAGGAGATTCACAAGGTTATCCAATTGAGAGTATTTCTTTTACTTGTTCTTCAAGCATCTTCCTAGTTCCTTGGAGGCTTTTGCAAGAGGATTGTTTGAGAGGATTCTAGTTCTCTGCCGCACTTGGAGAGTGAAAAAGATGGCGGTTCTCTGCTGCATTTGGAGGGTGAAAAGGACGACGGTTCTCTACTGTACTTGGAGGGTGAAAAGGATGACGGTACTCTGCCGCACCGGGGTTGTCGTAAGAGAGTTTGTAAAGGCTTCTCCGCCTTGCTGTGGGGGAAAAAGGAGAGACACTTGAGTTTAGTGCAATACTTAGAGAAGGAGTCTCTAGGGAGTGGATGTAGGTCGTGTTTGACCGAACCACTATAAATTCTGGTATTTTCTGTTCACTGTTTATTTTCTGCATTTTTATTTTTCCACAATATATTTTCTCAGTGGTTGAATTTATGTATTGAACAAAAGAGCAAAATATTATCACAGTCCGTACTGTACGAATTGATATCATACAGTATGATTAGCATTAAATTTTTTCAAAATATTTAGTTTTTTTTTTTTTTTAAAAGGGTGCCAATTCACCCCCCCTCTTGGTTAGCCTAGGGATGTATGTAATAGGTCTAACAACCTATTCGGACTTTCAAGTGGTATCAGAGCCAATTTCAAAATAACTGTTTTAAATACTATTTGAAATTTCGATCATGGCTAATTTTGGAAATAGAAATACTATGGAAGGATACTCGATCACTAGACCACCGTTGTTTGATAATATCCCTTTTGATTTTTGGAAAACTCGCATGTCTACTTTTCTGCAATCTCTAGACTATCGCATGTAGATGTTAGTTCATGATGGTTATACTGAACCTACTCGGATTGTAGATGGAATAAGAGTTCAAACACCTTTTGCAAACTGAACTGTAGAAGAACATGAATTAGCTCAATTGAATGCTAAGTGTTTGAATAGTTTATTTTATGCTTTAAAGTCAGAAGATTACATGCATGTGTCTACCTGTAAATCAGGAAAAGAAATCTGGGATAGACTTTGCATCACATATGAAGGTACCAATGAAGTGAAACAAACTAGATTGAACATTCTCTTGCACGATTATGAACTTTTTTGCATGAAACAGAATGAATCAATTTCTGACATGTACACTCATTTTACACACATAGCCACTTCATTGCATGCTTTAGGTAGGGAGTTGACAAATGCAAAGAAAGTTAATAAGATATTAAGTTGTTTACCTCCTGCATATGATGCAAAGATAACTGCAATAACTAAATCTAAAGATTTGAATGTTTATTCCGTTGACAATCTTCTTGGATCACTAATTGCTTACGAGCAATCGGTGACTCAAAGACAGATTGATGCAGGTGAGAAACAAAAGGAGAAGAACATTGCTTTAAAGGTGGATGACTCTAAAAGTGATCAGTCACTAACTAAGGATGAAGAGGATATTGCCCTGATGACGAGGCAATTTAGAAGTTTCCTAAAAAGGAAGCAGAGAAGACGCCAGCATTGGAACAAGGGTAAGTTCCAGAAGAATGTTAAGGCTTCAAATGAAGTCATTTGCTATAAGTGCAGGAAGCCAGGACACATCAAGGTAGATTGCCCCAATCTCAAAGAAAATCCTAGCAAGGAGAAGACCGAGGAGAAACCAAAGGATAGAAGGGGTAAAAAGAAAGTACAACAAGCTTTCTGGGCAGACTCAGCTTCAGATTCATCAGAAATAGCACCAGAAGAGGAAGATACCAATTTGTGCTTAATGGCTGATAATCTTGACCATTCAGATGAGGATGAGGTATGTGATTTAAGTTATGAAGAATTATTTAAAGTTTCTGAACGCGTACACTCTGCATATAGGAAACTTAAGAAACTGTACGCTAAGTTAAATTTGGATTACATAGAGCTGCAGAAAGATTATGAGATCCTCAGAAAAGATCATACATTAATTGACAGCAACCACATGACTTTGTCGGATGAATATGATGATTTAAACAAACAGCATAATCTTTTAAAATCATCACATGCTGAACTTGAAAAAGATTTTAAGACTTTTATGGATGAATCGGATTCTAGAGAGCATGAGTTAAAAATTAATAATTCAATTTTAGAAAGTGCCAATGCTTATCTTGAAGTTCAGATTAAAGCACTTAAGGAAAATAAAATACCACCTAAACTTGAAGAGTTTCATGAATCTTACTACAAGAACATTGACTTAA
Source organism: Dendrobium chrysotoxum (assembly GCA_019925795.1). NCBI lineage: Eukaryota > Viridiplantae > Streptophyta > Magnoliopsida > Asparagales > Orchidaceae > Dendrobium > Dendrobium chrysotoxum. Next base: position 53,248,780 of record CM034314.1, on the reverse strand, counting down.
GATCTAAAAAGAAAATCTTTAGGAAGAATAAATTAGTGAATCCCTTTCCAGGGATGTAGTGTTTTTCTTGTGGTAGTTTAGGACATATTTCCCATACCTGTACTTTGAAGTTTAGAATACATTTAGTATGGAGACCTAAGGTGCATAAACCACAGCATATCACACATGCATCTGTTTTAAAGTTGTCAAGAGGTGAACCCAAACTTGTTTGGGTTCCCAAGGCTAACATTTGATCATTTTACAGAAACGCTCTCACAGAAGACCTCGTGAGAGTATTTGGTACCTGAACAGTGGATGCTCAAAGCATATGACCGGAGATACAACTCAATTTATATCACTGGAAGCCAGGAATGGAGGCAAAGTGACACTTAGAGATAATACCACCAAGAGAGTGGTAGGTACAGGTATAATTAGAAATTCAAAAAATAATGTTATTGAGAATGTACTGTTAGTTGAAGGCTTGAAACACAATCTGTTGAGTATTAGTCAATTATGTGACAAGGGCTATCATATTAAGTTTTTACCTACAAGTTGTGTTATTAGTCTAAATGGAACTGTTGTTTTGAATGGTGATAGGGTAAATAATGTTTACATGCTAGATTTTAATTCTGTTAAAGCATCTACTGCCTTCTGTTTGAAAACTGTATCTGATGAATCATGGTTGTGGCATAGAAGGCTTTGTCATGCTAGCATGAAAAATGTTAGGAAAATCACTCAAAAGCAACTAGTTAGAGGAGTACCCAAATTGGATTTTACTAAAGATCACTTGTGTGATGCATGTCAACTAGGAAAATAAGTGAGATGCTCATTTATTTTTATCAAGAAAATTAGGACTAGCAAGCCCCTAGAAATTCTTCACATGGATTTATTTGGACCTGTAAGTACCTTAAGTTTAGGAGGAAAAAGATTTGGGTATGTTATTGTGGATGACTATACTAGATTCACCTGGATTAGATTTTTGAATCATAAGAGTGAATCATTTAATGAGTTCAGAGATTTTGCCACTTGGATTCAGAGAAAACTTGGTTTTGAAATAGTTAGTATCCAAAGTGATCATGGGGGAGAATTTGAAAATGAAATGTTTAATGATTTTTGTAAATCTCTTGGAATTGAACACAACTTCTCAGCACCGAGGACACCTCAACAGAATGGAGTTATAGAAAGAAAGAACAAGATATTAATTGAAACTGCTAGGGCCATGTTGGCAGAATATTCACTTCCTAAATATTTTTGGGCTGAAGCAGTTAGTACAGCATGTTATGTATTGAATAGGGTGTACATAAGGTCTAAATTGAATAAGACACCCTATGAACTTCTTAAAGGTAGAAGTCCCAACCTCTCACATCTACATATTTTTGGATGTAAATTGTTCATTCATAATAATGATAAAACTCTTCTAGGAAAATTTGATCCGAAATTAGATGAAGGAATCTTTCTAAGATATTCAAGTGTTGGAAAATCCTATAGAGTTTTTAATAAGAGAACATTGGTAGTTGAAGAGACCACACATGTTGTTTTTGATGAATCCTATGATAGTAAAGGGTTTAAGATGGATGTAGATGAGGTTGAGGTGATAAACCAAAGACTTGAAAATCAAAAAGTTAAAGAAAGGGTTGAAAAAGAAGAGGAAAACTAATTGCCTAGAGAATAGAAATTTGTAAGGAGTCATCCAAAAGAATTGATTTTAGGGGAACCAAGTGAAGGAGTTAGGGCTAGGCATGGTTTGAGGAAAGAAGTGAATCATTCTGCATTTATTTTAATGATTGAACCCACGAACTTAGAACAAGCACTTTTGGATGAATTCTGGATATTGGCCATACAAGAGGAGTTGAATCAATTCAAGAGAAATGATGTTTGGGAGTTAATTGAAAGGCCAAAAGATCAAAGTATAGCTGGGACTAAGTGGGTGTTCAAAACCAAGATGAATGATTCAGGAGTAATTATTAGAAATAAGGCTAGATTAGTAGCTAAGGGGTATAATCAAATTGAAGGAATTATTTTTGAGGAGACATTTGCCCCTGTAGCAAGACTTGAAGTAATAAGAGTTTTGTTAGCCTTTGCCTGTTTTAAAGATTTTAAATTGTACCAAATGGATGTTAAGAGTGCCTTTCTAAATGGGGTGATAGAAAAGGAAGTGTATGTTGAGCAACCTACAGGCTTTGAAAATTCTAAATACCCTAATCAAATTTTCAAATTGAAAAAGGCATTATATGGACTAAAACAGGCACCTAGAGCATGGTATGAGAGGTTAAGCACTTTCTTGTTAAACCGATCATTTGTTAAAGGAAGTGCTCTGTTTATGAAAAGACTTGAAAATGAAATACTCATTGTACAAATATATGTGGATGATATCATCTTTGGATCAACTGATAAAGCTCTATGTGATGAATTTTCAAAAATAATGAGTAGTGAATTTGAGATGAGTTTGATGGTTGATTTGACTTATTTTCTTGGCTTTAGCATAAAGAAAAATGAGGAATGGACTTTTCTTTGCCAATCTAAATATGTTAAAGAAATCCTCAAAAAGTATGAATTGGATAATGCTAAACCAGTCACTACACCCATGAGTTCCTTAGTCCTATTAGATAAGGATCCAAAGGAAATATCTATTAATCAAAAGAAGTTTAGAGGAATAATTAGATCTTTGCTTTATTTGAATGCTAGCAGACCTGACATTATGTTTAGTGTTTACTTATGTGCTAGATTTTAAGCTAATCCAAAAGAATCACATTTGACAGCAGTAAAAAGGATCTTAAGATATCTTTTGGGCACTTAGAATTTAGGAATTTGGTATCCTAAGAATAGTTCTTCTATTGATATAATTGGATACTCATATTCCGATTTTATAGGCTGTAGGGTGGATAGGAAAAGTACTTCTGGAACATGTCAGTTCATTGGAAATTCATTAGTATCTTGGTCCAGTAAAAAACAAAATTCAGTAGCACTTTCTACAGCTGAAGCAGAGTACATTGCCTTAGGGAGTTGTGTATTACAGGTGCTTTGGTTGAAACAACAATTGAGTGACTTAGGATTAGTAGTTGGCACCATTCCAATAGTTTGTGACAACACTAGTGCCATTTGTATTTCAAAGAATCCTATTCAACATTCTAGAACCAAGCATATTGATATAAGACATCATTTTATAAGAGATCATGTAGCAAAAAGGGAAATTGAACTACATCATGTGGCTACTAAAGATCAGCTTGTAGATATTTTCACAAAACCCTTAGCCTTTGACACATTTAGCATGTTGAGGACAAGGCTAGGTGTGATAGATCTAAATGCTTGATTGAAATTTCTACAAATGTATTTCTATTTGTTTGTGTTTGTTAGTTTGTTCGTTGATTTGTTTTCATTGTTGTGTTTTTGTTTCTTGTTTGAATTCTGAATTGTATTTTTGTTCCTTGTTTGAATGTTGAAAGACTTGCAAGTTTTTGAAGTGATGGGGGTTTATAGTGTTTATTCGTACTGTACGATATGTCATCGTACTGTACGATCACATCATCGTACCCACACTTCCTCTGTATGAACGTAGAGGAAACACGGTTAGGAGCAGTTATTATTGGTAATCATATGTACGAATATGTCATTCATCTGTACGATCCACATGTCATTTCACGTGAGGGACGAACCTAACCGTCGCCTGAACGAACTTAAATTTTTTGATCATCCTGGATGAATACGTCATCGTCTGTACGATCAGGAAGTCAAAAAGCCTATATGAAAGGACGCCTCGGGACGAGCAGTTTACGAAAAACCATTTCATTTTGACTGCTTTCGTTCATCTCGGACGAACTTTCATTCGTCCCGGACGAATCAAGGTTCGTCTTGTACGAACTTGATTCGTATAGTACGATAGCAGATTTTTTCTATATAAAGGCTAGTCATTTTCTTTCATTTCACTTTCTATCTAGAACCTTTAGAGCCTTGAGAGAAAATGTCTGGCAGTGGAAAAAGGGTACGGGTTGCTAGGGCTCCAGCATCTAGAAGGAACTGGGATGATAACTTTCTTAGTGAAGAGAATGAGGAAGCATACCTTAGGTATGCAACATCTAAGGTTACTCCTTCCCGCATACTACTGCAAGAAAATATTCATTATGCATTTATTCCCCTCTTTGACTCGACCCACTTTTCTTTTCTATTGACCTTGATCTATACCTTCAATAAGGATTTGTTTCATGTGTTCCTAGCCAACATGACCTTTAACGAGGATCACACAGCCATTTCTTCTTTTTTCCTTAAACAAGAAGTTGTGATAACTAAGGAGGATCTAGGAGATTATGTTCATCTTAGAACTCAAGGGACTAAAGCTCATACCTTCTCCACAAGACCTAAAAACGGTTGGTCTGAAATTAACCAAGTTCTTAGAAGTGCAAGCATACCCACACATGTTTCTCGGGTAGATACATTGAATCAAAATGCTAGGATAATTCAACATGTACTTAGGACATCAATTATTCCTAAAGCAGGAGATAGGGTTAATATGACTCCACTTCTTTCCTCAACAACTTTTCTAATTATGTCTGGTCAACCCATTGATGAAGAACAATTGATCTTAGACTACATCTATTATCTTTCAGATATTGGTTTGGTTAGTGTAAAGAGGAAGAAAATATTGCTTTAGGACATATTATGTGTTACATTCTTGAGAGGAAGTACAACCTAGTTCATCCTTTCGGTCCTTCTCAACTCCCACTGTACTTTACTGACGCTTCCTTTAGAGCGTTATTTGGGAAAGAGGGTATAACAGACAGCTCTGATGATGAGCCTCCTTCAACTTCTGCTCCTTCAGGTGCACCTTCAACTGCATCTAGACCTTCGCAGGATTTCTATCAAAATATGGTCCAACGTTTTGATAGAATGGACCAAAGGTTTGATGACATAGAGGCTCATTTGAAAAGGCAGGATGATCAGTTTGATGCTGTAAACACAAATATTGCTACTCTAAACAGCTACTTTGCATTGTTTGGTGCTCCACCACCTCCTCCAGATCAGGGCCCTTCTCAGTTCTAGCTTGACTTGCTATGGTTTAGTTTGGATGTGATTGTGTTACTCTTTGTATGTTTTAGACTGTTTTTATGTTGTGGTGAGTATTCGTTTTGGATATGATAGCAAGTTTTTTTTTTAAAAAGATGTGCTTCAATATATAACTTGCTATGTTGTATGTTATAAATTGTCTAGTAATGAAATGTTCCAGTGTTTCTATGCTTATTCTTTTTGTGTTAGTGAATGGCCTTGTTGTATTTTTTTTCCCTTCAATTCACTTGACTATAGTTGATTATTGATCTAGAATGTTATTTGACTTCAAATTACAATTGAAAATACTATGCATAACTTTAAATTTTCAAATTTTTTAGATTTCATTATGTTTTTGGTGTGGATTAGAAGATCTTACTTAAATCTTATTTAGACATGTATTATTTAGTCTAAATTAGTATATTTTTGATGTTTTAACATTATTCTCACTGTCTAAATCTATGTGTTTGTTATTGTATTTGTGACTAAGAGATAATGTTCTTGGAAAGAATCTTACATTTAAAGTAAAGCTTGAAAAGATGCACAAAATGTGCCACACAAGAAAAGATACGCAATGGCGCCAAATATAAAAAGACACACAAAGTGTGTCATATTATAAAAGATGCGCAATGTCGCCAAAATCTAATAAGGCACAAAATTAGCCTACATTTTGAAAAGATGCGCAAAGTCACCAAATTTTCTTTCCTTTAGCATTTTTTTCTCTATTTTCACAAATCAATAATTGTCACTATAGACTTAGAATTTTGGTAATGTTATCTCATCTTCTCTACAAAATTGAGACTGGTAATATGTCTAATACATTACTACTTAAGATCAACTTTTCTTCTCCATAACATACTATGCAATCTAACATTTTATTTGAGAATTTAGGATTTGCATCTCAATTGAATATTGTAGTTAAAACTTCATTTAACATTATTCCTCTTCTCAACTACTTTTAAGTGACCTTTTTGCTGTTGGCAAAAGGGGGAGAGTTTTTATTGTTTGACTTATGTATATTATGTGGTGATTTGTATGTGTTATTCTGTATGTTATGTATATGTGTTTGTGCTATTTGTGTTTGTGTTATGTATTTGTGTTATCATTTCTACACTCTTTCCACTCCTTCCTTCCCTTCCATTGTGTATTCCATGTAAAATGCTCTATCCTCATATATCTTGATAAGTCTTTAAGGGGGAGCTTAGGGATAGGATGAGTCACCTTAGGGATCTTTTATTTTGGGGGAGTGTAGTTTTTTTATTTAGGGGAGTACATTTAGTGGATGTTAGAAGATTTATTGTTTTATGTATTTCATTTCAAACAATAGTTGTTTTGCCATCATCAAAAAGGGGGAGATTATTGTGATTTGGGTGAATCGGTTTGTTCATGTGAATTCTAATCCAAGTTTATGTTATTTAGATTTTTGATGATTACAAAAGCTTATTGTTTGTCTAATTCATCTTCTAACATATATTTGAGTTTTTTTGTGTTGTGTGTACTAAAATATTTTTCAGGAAATTCACACTCAATATTGTTGAAGACTTCAAGTTCATTTGTTCACTATAAATAGAATCTGTAAATTTTTCTTTTTCTTGAGTATGAGAGAGTGTGAATATAAGTTGGATAACTGTGCACACACACACAATGGGGGAGTAAATAGTTTAAATTTTTAAACTGATCGTACATTACGATTTGATATCGTACGGGACGATTTGCAAAATGTGTCTTCCATAAAGAACCTGCATGCCTAGAAAATTTTTCTAAGTCATGTTCATACAGTACGAATATGGTTCGTACATGGGTTTTACTATACGAACTAGTCAAAATTAGGTTCGTCCATATGTTCGTAGGAACAAAATGTTCGGACGAAGCTTATTGACTTGATCGTCCAAGCATTCGTACGGGACGAAATCTTCGGATGAAGCTTACTGACTTGATCGTCCAAGCGTTCGTATGGGATGAAATGTTCGGACGAAGCTTACTGACTTGATCGTCCAAGCGTTCGTACGGGACGAAATGTTCGGACGAAGCTTACTGACTTGATCATCCAAGCATTCGTACGGGATGAAATGTACGGACAAATTTCTCTGAATTGTTCGTCTGATAAATCATACAAGACGGATTGTTAAAAATTTTGAACTGTTCGTATGGTATAATCTTAGATCGTACGGGACGATCGACACGGACTTAACTTGAAATTTCAGTTTTTGGACGGTTTTTTCTATCCCAAGTATAAAATTGACTCAAAACTATTTGAAGGAAAAATCCTTCTGCGAAAATTCTTTTGGGAAGTGAAAGGAGAGTGATTGAGAGAGTGTTTGGGAGTGAGTTTAGAGAAATCTTTCAAGAGAGAATTGTGAGGAGATTCACAAGGTTATCCAATTGAGAGGATTTCTTTTACTTGTTATTCAAGCATCTTCCTAGTTCCTTGCAGGCTTTTGCAAGAGGATTATTCGAGAGGATTCCGGTTCTCTTCCGCACTTGGAGAGTGAAAAAGATGATAGTTCTCTGCCGCACTTGGAGGGTGAAAAGGGTGACGGTTCTCTGCCGCACTTGGAGGGTGAAAAGGACGACGGTACTCTGCCGCATCGGGGTTGGTGGAAGTGAGTTTGTAAAGGCTTCTGCGCCTTGCTGTGGGGGCAAAAGGAGAGACACTTGAGTTTAGTGCAATACCTAGAGAAGGAGTCTCTAGGGAGTGGATGTAGGTCGTGTTTGACCGAACCACTATAAATTTTGGTGTTTTCTGTTCACTGTTTATTTTTTGCATTTTTATTTTTCCACAGTATATTTTCTCAGTGGTTGAATTTCTGTGTTGAACAAAAGAGCAAAATATTATCACGGTTCGTACTGTACGAATTGATATCGTACAGTACGATTAGCATTAAATTTTTTCGAAATATTCAATTTTTTTTTTAAAAGGGGGCGATTTCACCCCCCCTCTTGGTTAGCCTAGGGACGTGTGCAATAGGTCTAACAATTTATTTGGACTTTCAAATATCACAAGCATCATGGCTTTAAAAAATACAAATGAATAAATTTGGAGCAATGGTGATCAATTAAAACTGCCAAACATGTGACCATCTGCCTAATAATTCACCATGCTTGTGGAGAGTTCTAAACACATAGTTGTTAGCTACTGTAAGCTGTTCCAGTTCTCAGAACTCTTAGATCCTGGGGCTTTATGATCCTGATCTTCTCCTCTCTATCTAAATGCTATTTGGGATTGAAATATTTGTCTGATTCCATTCCTTTCATTGGTAACATTTACTGTTCAGTGGTCTTTGGGTGTTGGAAGAGTAGGAACAAATTATTTCACGGTGGCAAGGAGGATAGTTTCGTGGTTATTGCAACTAATGCAATCAGCTTGGCTGCAACATCCTTTGGTCTTAATCATCATTTGGACAACTGGGATTCCAACAAGCATTCACTATTTTCTCATTGGTTTCCTCCTCCTCCCGATGGATTAAGGTAAATATCGATGCTTCTCTGAAGAGCAACTATCAAGCAGGTGTAGGAGGCATTTATCATGATCATAGAGGCAGATTTCTATCTTCCTTTGGAGTTAATGGGGTGCATTGGGACTCATCTCAGCTGGAATTCTCTTTAGTTTTGAATTTAGGAAGTATGTTCAAGAATGGATGATGGACTTCAAAGGCATCATCATTGAAGGTGATAAATAAGAATGTTATGGATTACATTCATAAGCTTTTCAAGAATAAGTCATTCAAACAGGATGGCATTCACAATCATAATTTTTATTTTCTTCTAGACTTCAATCAAGTCTTATTTCCTTCTATGAATAGGAAGTGTAATAAGTTGGCAAACTTTTGTGCCAACTTGGCTTGCTCTTTTGATTTTTTCTGTGATGACTTACATTGTAATAATGTTCCTCCTATTTTTATTTCTTTACTTAGGGAGGATTGTGATTGTGGACCAATAACTTAGCTGTTTGTATCTTCCTTTTCAGCAATAAAATTGCTTTATGCACTTTATAAAAAAAACCATCCCTCAGCTCCTCCATTTATAAATAAGGCCCCTCCAGCCTTTCAAATTGTTGTTGCAAAGCTTGAGAGCCTAATTTGTGAAGAGAGAGAGAAAGTGAGAGAAAAGAGAATTTTAATAGCAGATTTAAATCCAGTTGTTAAAAATCCTTGAGGTCATCATCAAAGTCATATATAATTTAATTATCTTTCCAACAAGGCCAGGAACATCAAAATCTACCGAATGGATTGTAAGTTATCTCAACTTTTCTCTCAAACTTCAATTTAAAACAATAGAAAATCAACAACACATGAAGCCTCCAAACTTTAGGTGTTGGAAGATTATGTTGACATAAACCTATGTTTCAAATTTCATCCAATTTGGATGAGTATTTTGAAAGTTATGACTATTTAAAGTTTTAGTTCAGTTTGAACTAAACAACTCTAGATGAACTAGAGTTGTCTGATCATTCCTTCTGTGTGATTGGTTGGCACAGATGCAGCCATGTTACCCTAGTCTGAAAAGGGCCCACCGCCGAATTTGTTTAGTTAAATTGATTTAAAAAATCAATTTAAGCAATCAGAACTTCTAAAATTCATAGAAAATCCAAATCTTCACCAAATTGGGTGTTCTTGGGCACGTTGGAAAGATCTTGAGTCCAACTATTTATTAAAATTAAAATCAAAGTATTTTTACCATTAAATTGGGTGTTATTTTGGTTTGTTCAAAATTTAAATTTCTTATTTTTCTCAAAATCCAATGGTTAAATTTAGCCCAAATTTAGGTGAAATATTTTTTAGCATCTTAGGTATTCCTTGCATTTTTCCTAGGACCAGATGCTCGAGGGATTGCTATAAGATGAATTTAAAAATAACGGGTCCATTTTGGACCCTAAACTTTGATAATTTATAAATCTCCAAATTAGTAGAATTAGGTTATCTGATTGATGTGGTATGTTTGCATATGTACCATGGTAAGGTGACCAAAATTTCCATCCCATTTGGATACTAGAGACACCTAGGAGAAATAAATTAGGAAAAGGTCTAGTTAACTTACAAAAATTCTTGGGAATTGTACATATATCCAATAAGGATGAAACTACATAATATTGAACATAGTGATATTTTATACCTTAGGCCCAAATTTCGCTGGATTTGGAAATCATTAGGTCAGAAAATGAACTAAGTCAAAATTCAGCCTTTTTTAAGACTAAAAAATTTTAAGAAAATGTAATAAATTAAAATTAAATCCAAAAATTACAAATTATATATCAAATAGACTAAAATTTGATTCTTTATTTAGGAAAAATAAAAGCCTCATTACTGAAATTACAATTTAACTTTAATTTAGTTTTGGGTAAAATTAATAATTAATTATATAAAATAATTAAAAATTATAAACATCCCAAGTATATTATAAACTCCTGAAAACACTTCTATGGGTCATCTTTGACCTTTGGGAGTGATTCCATTCTGTTTAGAATAAGTTTGGATCAAAATAATCAAAACCTTCATATTTAAGTAATAAAAAAAACCTATAATTAACCAAAATTTGAAAAATTATAATTAATTCAGATTAAAACCAAAAATTTTAAATAATATATCAAATTAATTAGAGTTCAGTCCTTAATCAAAGAAAATTAAAATAAATTTAATTTGACTTCAATTTTGAGTATAGTTTAGTTTTAAGTAAAAATAAATATTTAATTAATTTAATTAATTAAAAATAATTAAAAATTTCATAAAATTCCCACACAATTGGAAATTTCTCCTTAGGTCATTCCTGACCTTTGGAATTGATTTCTAAGCATTAGGAGTTTATTTGGAGTAAAATCATTAAAATGACCTTAATTAAATAAAGTAAATAATTCAAATAAATACACAAACTTTAAAAAATCATAACTATTTATAGAAAACTCCAAATTGAGCAAACACAAAGGCATAATACTCTATGTATGGTCTAATATTTATTAAAAATATCAGATTATCAAAAATCACTTAAAATCAAAAAGTCAACTTTTTGGTCAACTTTAGTTCAAATTTTCATTGAAACTTCAAAAATTCATAACATTCCATAGTAAACTCTAAATCCAGGAAACTCAAAGTCTAGTTACTTATTAAAAGGTCTAATATTTAGTAAAAATATAAAAACTCTAGAAATCTCTTTGAATATAAAAGTCTAATTTTGACCCCTTAATTAATACATTAAAAATAATCCAAAAAATTTCAAAATTTGATAATAAATTTTAAATTCTAGAAAATGTTAAGTCAATGTTAAAATTACTCAACAAACCCATTAATACACAGCAACCACTCCAAATATGAAGTTTTTAGGATGGACTACTCCGGGCTACGGGGCTACATGTCCTAAGGAGGCTTTATTCCTCAAGCCTAGGGCACAACACCACGAATATATTCAATGGAGTATTAAAACTTAAAATAAATTGATTACTAATTATCTAATAAAACTTCAAATCATTATTCTAATTATATCAACTAAGTTTTTAGGATGGACTACTCTTGGCTGCGGGGCTACGCGTCCTAAAGAGGGTTTATTTCTTGAGCCTGGTAGCACAATGCCACTAATTAGTTGATAACAAACTTAAATTAATTCAAACTTTTAAAATTAGCAAAGAATCTATTTATTAAAATATGTTGGTCCTTTAATTTCTAACTACTTAAATTCATTTGATTAATCAACAACAAAAATACATTTAAAAATACACCTTAACACATTAATATTTGAACTCTAACCAAATTTCCCCTCTAAACTTCAAAAAGACTAAACCATAGACAAATTAAACTAATTAATTAATATAAGACATATCCAAACCACACAGCTTACTATAAACACTTAGATGGTTTACTAGGGTGCCAGTTCTAAGATCCAGGCTAGGTTGGTGTTTACTTTTTTGTAATGTGCTGGGATTTTTGAGCTTTCACTATATATACTGGTTGCTAATATTATTGTGATTATTTATTTAATTTTTGCACTCTATGATGTGATTGATGGATTTTAGATTTACCCTTGGGATAGGGGTAATTTAAATGCTGATACAATCTTATGCAGGTGGCCATGCTCATACAGGACATAAAAGTTAAAGGGGCAAAATAAATAAAGCTTTAAAAATTGATGACATTTTCTGCAGATGCTTCAGAAACTATTAAGTCCTCCTCTAAAATTTAAAGAGCATGGCCAAGTGTGGCTGTGAATTTGAGTATTTTTAAATATTAACTGATTAAGATTAATTAAAATTGGTTGGGATGTTTTAATTATAACTGCTTAGGATAACCCTACAGGTATTCTGAGTTTAAGATTTTCTCTTTTATTAAATGTAATTTGAGATATTTTTGAGTTATAAAAGTGATTTGGGATGGATATAAACATATCCAACTTAGATTCCAAAGAGGAGAGGATATCCCTTAGGGGAAGTCTTCCTCCATTTGGAAGCCTAAGTTAGGATACTTTGATTATCCAAGGAGAAACGATAACACCCATTTTGAGGAGAAGTTTCTTTTCACTTGGATATCTGGACCAGATGGATCCAAAAAACCCATAGAAGGATGAAGAAGTGAAGAGTGAGAAGAATCCCAATTCTCACAGTCACTTGAGTCTTAGGAGTAGAATCTGGGTTATTAGTGGTACCCGGGCACGTTGCTTTCTGCAGACCCTGGTTTATAAAATTAAAAGGCACTTGCTTTTGGATATTTTATTTATTTAATTAATTTAATTATCCAATTAATTATTTGATATTGATTGTGATATAGGATTGCATACTTTTAGTAGTTTTTTAGAGCTCTTGCATGTTGATCTTTGACTTTGTCTGAAACCCTATGGGAAACTCATAAGGGATGGCTAAAACTTTTGCTACTTTAATTTAATTAAAAATTTTTAGGATAATATAGAAATTCTAACACTTTAAAAAGTAAGCCAGGGACCACTGGGAGTTCCCATAGCATATTGTTGCACTTTCTTTCCATTTTTAGGCACCTCCCCACCTGCGGGTTCTTGCAGACCACCTAGCCTATGAGGGTGTAGATTTGTCAAGGGGAAACTATGCATTTTAAGATAAAAACTATTTTTAAGCTTTTTTAAAATTGCTTCATTTCAAATTTTAAGCATTTGAGTCAACTAGCATGTACTGCATTAGAAATAAACTAAAATGAGTCAAAAATCTAATTGCATTTACTTTAAGCCTCATACTATCCAATATAAGTCAAAGGGCCAATTAAGGACTGCTCAAGATGTTGGCCCAATTCTCAAAAACTTATCTTAAATAATGTCCCTACCACTCTATATTAAATGAGCAGATATATGGTTTTGAAGCGCTTAGGTTGTTTAGCTGGCTCCCCAATCCAGGCTAAGGTAAGTCTAGATCCTGCATTGCATTAGCTAGGTTCGGGTTACTAATTTTTAGTACCGAATTTAAACTTAGGTTCTAAGGCAAGTTTAGATTATTAGACCTCAACTATCTAGGAATATAATGCCAACATTCTAATAAAATTGATAAATCAAAATTAAATCTCTTTCAATCCAAATTTAAGCCCAACAAATAGGGTAGATTGAGGTGTGTCTGAATTATTTTAGAATCCCAAAGTACCTTCTACTATTCTACCTTTGGCATTTAGAAATAAGTGCTCATCTCGAGCCAATTCTAATTAGATTTTCAATCCTCAACTCCCTCGATATCAAACTTTGAAATCTCAAAATAAAATTTTTATCGCTATTTTAATCAAGAGTATTCATAGAAAATTTTAGTTTAATACGATGTAATTAACTACGAGGGCATGCACTTGTAGGAGATTCAGAAACCCAGATCAAATTTTCATAATCAATTTTTTTAAACTTTAATTAATTACCTTTAGGAAAATTTAAGTCAAAATCAACGATTATTATCTTCATTTTCAAACAATCAATAATCACATATTTCTTCTTCCCTGAAGAACGTATATCAATTATTATTGTAACTTTGATTATAAAGTAAATGATAACTTATCTAAATTATCATAGTTAAATACCTGATTGATTAATCTTTTTGACCCTTCAGGGTCATATGTAGTTCTTGCTCGATTTTGATTATGATAATGAGGATGAATTTTTAATCCTATAAATTGAACTCGTTAGGGAATGGTATGTTTGCCTCCTTAGTTGATATACCATTTATAATAAAATCTAATAGCTACCCCATTCTGCTGAGGGGTCCTAGGAGCTGAAAAATTGTGACTAATCACTTGCTCCTCACAGAAACTTCCAAACTTCACATTTTCAAACTCTCCACCATGATCACTATCAATAGTCAAGATCTCACAACCTAACTTCCTCTGAATCCATGTGGAGGAGGACTTAAACTCATCAAATGACTCAGATTTATGTGACAGAAATTTAATCCAAGTGAACCTCGAGTAATCATTAATAATCACAAAACCATAGACTTTCTCCCCTAAGCTGGCAGTGCTAATGGGTCCAAAGAGATCCATGTGAAGGACTTCTAAAGGTCTAGAGTTGCTAATATCCTTAACAGAGTGAATGGAGGACTGGACTTGCTTCCCTAATTGACAGGCATCACACAGGTGGTCCTTAGTGAACTTAAGCTTGGGGACACCTCTAACTAAGTCCTTTTGGGTGACTCTCCTAAGGGTTTTCATACTGGAATGATATAATCTTCTGTGCCGCAATAAAGACTCATCAGTAACAGTTTTTAAGCAAATTGAATTATCAGCTTTAATGCAACTTACATCCAGCATGTAGACATTATTGATCCTTTGTCCCTGTAAAATAAATTTGTCATTTAAGCTTAAAGTGCAGTAACTGGGCAGGAATTAGATGTTGTATCCTTTGTCACAGAGCTGACTGATGCTCAGTAGGTTGTGTTTCAATCTATCTACAAGTAAAACATTATGAATCGTAAAATTTTTTGAATCACCAATTATACCTGAGCCTACCACTCTCCCGGTGGTGTTGTCTCCAAGTGTAACCTTACCTCCAGCCCTGGCTTCCAGCGAAATGAATTGATTTGCATCTCCAGTCATGTGTCTTGAACATCCGCTGTCCAGGTACCACATGCTCTCACAAGGTCTTGTGTGAGAGCACACCTACAAAATTATCAAATGTCAGATTTAGGAACCTAAATAGGTTTGGGTTCCGTCTTATGAAAAGAAAAATATAATGCATGTGTGTTATGCTGTGAAACAGGTAATTTGGCCTCCACACCCAATATGTACTACAGTAAATAGTGCAGGTATAAGAAATGTGTCCTAACATGCCACAGGAAAAACATCTAACACCAGGAAAAGGGTTAACTAATCTATATGGCTGATAGTGCCTCTTCCTAGGTTTGTATGACACATGCTTTGATGATTTTGAAACAAATTCTTCAAAAGGTGGAGGTGCATAAATTTGTACAAAAGTAGGAGGTGTTTCACTTTTCTCAAAAGCACTGATTTTAACTTTTTGAAATTCATTTTCTTTGTTAAGACTTGCAATTTCAAATTTTAATGCTCCATTGCTACTCTCCACTTCACATGCCAGATTATCTAATTCTTTAAAAGCTTTCTCTAAATCAACATGAGAGGTTTTCAGTAAATCATAATCAATAATTAAATCAGAATGCTTTTTGTTCAGCTCATCACATTCATCAAGTAAAGACATGTGATTGCAATCAATAGTAGAATGATCTTTAATCAAAATTACATGCTCTTTTTGTAATTTTAGAAGTTTTAGTTTCAAGCTAGCATGAGTTTTCTTGAGCTTCCTATACGATGCAAGAATTCTTTCAGATACTTTAAATAATTGATCATAAGTAAGCTCACATACCTCTTCCTGATCAGACTGACTAGGATGATCATCAGCCATCAGACACAAGTTGGTTTCCTCCTCTTCAGTTGCAGTCTCAGAGTAGTCAGATGTAGAATCTGCCCAGAACACCTTCTAAATCTGCTTCTTATCCTTCCTAAACTTGTGTTTCTCCTCACCCTTCTCCTTGCTTGGGTGAGCTTTAAGTGTAGGACAATCAGCTTTAATGTGTCCAGGTTTCCTTCATTCAAAATAAACAGTATGAGATGAACCTTTAAAATTTTTGCTGGCCTCTCCCTTGTTCCACTTCTGAAAGTTCTTGTATTTCTTCCTTAGAAAGCTTTTGAATTGCCAAATGATTAAGGAAACGTCATCGCTATAAGACCCAGAAGTACTAGTATCACTATCATTGGCCTTCAGTGCCACTATTTTCTCCTTCTTCTTCTCATCTGCATCAAGCTGTATTTGGTTCACCCCATGCTCGTAAGCAATGAATGATTCAAGTAAACTATCAATAGAGTAAGTATTCAAATCTTTAGATTCAGTGATTGTAGTTATCTTAGTATCATATAAAGAAGACAAACATCTAAGAATATTATTCACTCTTTCATAGTTTGTAAGTTCTCTTCCTAAGGCATGCAAAAAAGTTCATAGTCATGAAGTAATATGTTTAACCTAGACTGCTAGACTTCAGTTGTATATTCATAAGTGATGCACAACCTATCCCAAATTTCTTTACCAGTTGTACAAGTAGAAACACGCATGCAATCCTCAGATTTTAAGGCACAGAAAAAATAGTTCAAATATTTGGCATTCAGTTGGGCTAAGTCACGATCATCAAAAGTCCGATCTGTGAAAGGCAGTTCAGTTTTATGATTATTAATTATTCTAAATGGTGGCTAATAGCCATCCTTAACAAGCATCCACATACGATAATCAATTGATTAAAGAAAAGTGGACATGCTAGTTTTCCAAAAATCAAAAGGTATGTTATCAAATAATGGCAGTCGTGTAATTAAGTAACCTTCAGCAGTATTACGATTACCAAAGTTAGCCATGGATCAAATTCAAAAGTTTTTCAAAACAAGAATTTATGAATTTCGCTCTAATACCACTTGAAAGTTCGATAGGGATGTTAAGCCCTGATGAACTAGTCCCGAGGCTAACTAAGAGGGGGGTGAATTGGTTATTTAAAAATTTGAGAGCAACAAAAAAAAAATATTTTTGATGATTTGCAGCAGAAATAAGTAAACACATAAACGAAAAGATCAACCACAGATTTCACCAAAGCAGATAATCATAGAAAACTAAAGTGCAAAAAATAATCAGAAAGAACACACCAGATTTTATAGTGGTTTGGTCAACTTGACCTACGTCCACTCCCTAGAGCCTCCCCTCCATGTATTGCACTAACTCAAAGTGACTCTCCTTCTGCTTCCACAGCAAGGTGGAGAAGCCTGTACAAAAACTCCTTTCCACCGACACGGTGAGGCAGAGAACCTAACCTCCTTTTGCTTCCTCTTGAAGCAGGCAGAGAACCTCGGACTCCTTTCGCTTCCTCCTGAAGCAGGCAAAGAACCTGAACTCCTTTCGCTTCCTCCTAAAGCGGGCAGAGAACCCGGATGTTCTTGTCAACAATCCTCCCATAATGAACACCAATAAGACGAGAGATGACGAATGGAGAAGATGACTCTGATCCTTGCTTGGAGCAACCTTTGTGAATCCCTCACAAACTCCCCCTCACAAGACCCTCTCTCTCTCCCAAACTCTCTCTAGGGTTTCTCTGGAAAGGAAAGTGGCAAAAGTATTTTCTTATTGGAACAAAAAGATCTTTTATAAGAGGGCTAAAAATTTGCCCTAAATCTCAACTGGTCGGCCAAGATTGCCCTAGATTATCCTGTACGATCAGCTCAAAATCACCTATTTTAGCCTGGATGCTCTGGCCCTTCTAGATGATCAGTAGAAAAAATTATTCAGATCGTCCCATACAATTCTGCCATCGTCCGTGATGATCAGTGTAAATTTAAGAATTTCATCCAGAAGATTGCTCTGGTCGTCCAGAGAAACTTGTGCTGGACGACCTAAAAATGACTTGATCGTCCAAGATGATATGGATATCGTCCTGTATGATTAGTTCAAAAAGTGTCAAATTGTCCTGATCACCGCTCTAGACGTACAGCTGAAACACACTAGATGATCATGATTATCCCGGACGATCTTGTGATCATCCCGGACGATGTGATCGTATCAATTAAATATTAATTACTTTCCATAATCACCATACTAATTTAGGCATGATTATACTATATCATCCAGGATGATACACGTATCGTTCGGGATGATCAGACCAAATATCTAAAAGTAAAACTTGCCTAACTTGATCTGGCGGCTGAGAATTTTTTATTTGAGCCTATCGTCCCATACGATGTATGGATCATCCAGGACGATCGGCTTAATTTGACAGACTTAACTTGGTCGCCCTAATCAGGGTTTCTATTTTCACTTGATCGTCTAGGACGATGTGAGTATCGTCCAGGACGATCTGAATAAAAAATTAAACAGAAACTCTAATTCACTCAAGCTCTCCCCCTGAGTGTGTGTGTGTAAGGTTACTTAGCTAGGGGATCTGTTACATTACAATTGACTCAAGAAAAGGAAAATAGTACATTTAGACACACTTGGACCCGATCTTGACTTGGCTTGAGTTGCTTTTGATCTTTTATACTTGAAATAGGTTAGCCAAGCAAAACAAAATACGAACAAGTTTTTCATCATCAAAACTATACTCTTTGAAACCAAAATTTGCAACAATCTCCCCATTTTTTATGATGGTAAACATTTGTGCAGTAGTTTAAAATAAAAGAACTAGGAGTAAACCAACGCACATCATAAAATAAATTTATTTCCAAGTTTCATTGAACAACTAGAACAGTACAGGAAAATAACTACAAAGGAAATAAACAACAAAAAACTCGATCAATCATAAAACAAAAATTACTACAACCAACTCCCCCTTTTGACATCACAACAAGGAGGAAGAACATAAATAACAGAAGAAACAGAAAATAGCACAAAACACAAAACTAAAATGGAGGCGGATCCTGATCAGAAGGAGGAGGTGGTGGTGGCGTAAAGTAACTGTGAATGGCGGTGATGTGGTCTCTAATCCAGGCAATGTCCTGGTCGTGCTGCTGTTGCTGCTGAGCAACATAGTCATTTAAGCGCTGCTGATCCTCAGTGGGCTGCCGCTCCTGGGCAGCAACATAAGAATCGAATCTAGCCTCCCACTGATCGAACCACTACACTAGATGATCAAATGGAGAAGCAATACAAAGGGGAGTAGGTGCATCAGTTGCAGTAGGAATAGGAATAGCTTCTTCCTCTTCCTCCTCAACATCTGGGGCGGGCTCCGGATGTAGTCGTGTACAGTGGAGTACATGGAATGAATTATTGGTGAAGTAGGAAGGAGGGATATTGGGAGAGACTGGATACTGCAGGTCATATTTTATCTCCAAGGTATTTGCGATGATGTGTCCTAAAGTTAGATTTGGACGTCGTCTATTTCCCAGATCTCTAATGGTGGTGAGATGCTCGATATATCTGAAAAGAAGGTCAGTGGCATTGAAGTCATGGTGGGCCATGATGTAATAGGTGGTTAGAGATAGTAATGGGGTGATGTGAATTTGATCCCCAGCCTTTGGGATAATGGAGGAACAAAGGACGTGTTGAATGGTACGGGTATCTTTAAGGAGTGAAGTGCAAGCGTTGTCATTGGTAGGGTGCGTTTGTATTCCTGAGGAAGTGATTGGCAACACTCCAATCATAGTCAGGATCAGAAATAAGCGTGTGAATTTTGTCGCCAGTCACAGAGAGTTGAAGTATATTATGAAAGTCCTAGGCTGTGAGTTCTACTGGATGTTGATTAACATAGGAGCGAAGGGTGGACTAGTCTGCGGAGATGCGAAGATTGGCGAAGAAGACTTGGAGAAGTTCAAGGCTAAATGGAAAGGTGAGGGTAACGATGAAAGTGAGGGAGGTGTGAGCAAAACGATAGAGGATAGGGTAGGTAAGGGTGCAGGGGTTTACGATTTTGGACTGTGTGATGCCCACCTCAAGATATCGCTCGAAGGCAGCCTGATCGGTTGCATTGGGAATGCGGGGATCTACATATCCCAGCTAAGAGCTCACACCCTTTTTCCTAGAACACTTCCCACCAGCCATTTGAAAACACAAGAGAGGAATATGAAAGGAAAGGTCTGAAGAAAAACCGAAGAAATCGGCTATTTAAATAGAAATCGGCCGGATCGTCCCGTACGATCGCATGATCATCTAGGATGATATGAGCAATTATGACGGCAGGACAATTGGTCAAAAAGGCAGTCAGATCGTTCAGGATGATTTGAGATCATCCAGGATGATTAGAGACAGGCGATCGTCCAGAGGAGTCAAGCTAGATGACCGTTGACGAAAAGTATCATCCAGGATGATTAGGTGGATCATCCAGGACGATATGCAATAAATGTATCAGACGGGCCGAATTTGAATCATCCAACTGCTGACACGTGGATCATCCAGGATAATGTGGTGGATTGTCCAGGACAATGAATAATAATTGGACAATTCTCAACCGTTCGATCAGATCAGGAAAATATGGATCATATCGTCCAAGACGATGTAAGGATCGTCCAAGACGATGTAAGGATCGTCCAAGACGATGTAAGGATCGTCCAAGATGATGTAAGGATCGTCCAAGACGATCACCAATAATTGGTGTATCTCAGTAGTATGATCAGAGTGGGGATGATTTGAATGGATCGTCTAGGACGATTTATGGATTGTCCAGGATGAAGAAGATCATCTAGGACGATGTGAGGATCGTCCAAGACGATGTGAAGAAAATAAAAAAAAGATGGAGGATGGAGATAAAAGATCTGGGATCCCAAAAAACACATACTAGAAAAGAAGAAACAAAAATAGAGGAAATAAAATTCGAAACGAGACGTACAAAAACATAGATTTTTGAATTTTTTTTTTGATTTTTTTTTGAATCGATCTGCTCTAATAAATCAGAATTTTTCCTTGATTTTAAATCCAAAAACCAATATGTAGACGATCGACAGTGCTGAAATCCAGAAAAGGTTAGAAAATTAACTTTCGTAACTCCCACCTCAAACACCTTATAGATGCAAATCCCTTTCAAAACAAAAATCCAATTCAGAAGAAAAGAAATTAGATTTGAAAAGGGATCCTTTCAAGCCTCGTTTCAAAAAAATATCTGATATAATAGTGTTCCAAAGTAATAAATCAGAAATCAGGATTTCCAAACTCAAGCTTTTGAAAATATTAAGTGGCGCACGGATTTTTATAAGACATTTAACGATTTGAAAGGGAAGAAAGCTTGATTTGGGCTCATTTTATGCCTCTTTTTCAATTTGTTTAGCACTTTGCGCATCTTTTGATTTTTGATACACTTTGTGTATCTTTTAGTTTGGCGACATTTCGCATCTTTTTAGCTTTGGGTGTATTTTATGCCTCTTTTTCAATTTATTTGGCGCACTGCGCATCTTTTATAAGCTTTCGTCCTCTCAAAATCGTTATAGGATATTAGCTGTAAAATTACCTTCTAGACATATAAGACGCCAAAGCTTACTCTCTCCAATAAGGAAGAGTAATTCACAAAATAAAAACCAAACATCGTTTGATAAGTGCAATCACTTGGTTTACAAAATCATAATAATGACTCAAGACTTTAAAAATACTATTCATATGAGGTAGATTATTATAGGAAGATAAAATAAATCTCTATTTGAAAGATTAATATTTTAATTTTGAAGAATATTTTTATCCAAATAAAATAATACACCAATAAAGTAGTTAGAGGAAGAGAAACAATCATCAATATTTCTTCCCTTTAACAGATCCAGTGGAATCAATCACTGCTTACTAGCTTCCAAATAAAAACAAGGCAAAACTCTCAGTCAGAAATCCAGTTTATCAGCATTAGTGAGCAGTGATTTGATTTTGAAAGAGATAAAATAGTAAACAAAAGAGATGAACCAGTAAATAAAAATAGGTAGAAAATCACATCAAAATAAATGGTCAAGTCAAACTGACACCTAGGTTAAAATAGAAATCAATAGACAAACAAAAATAACAAAAAATAAATAATCAAATAAAATAGCTAACTAACAGAAATAAAATGAAAAATAGACAAATCAGAAATCAGCAGTCATCAGAATCAAGCACTTATGTCAATCACACCTAATCTGGTCCTCAAAATACTGAATGAGTCAAGGGCCAGTGGTTTAGTAAATATGTCAGCCAACTGATTTTCAATTGCTACATGATGTGGTTCAATGTCCCCTTTCATAACATAGTCTCTAATGAAGTGATGCCTTATATCAATGTGTTTGGTTCTAGAATGCTGGATTGGATTCTTAGAACTGCAGATGGCACTAGTAATATCACACAGAATAGAAATTATGCCCACAGGTAATCCTAAATCAAAGACTTGTTGCTTCAACCAAAGAACTTGGGCCACACAACTTCCCAAGGCAATGTACTCAGCTTCAGTAGTGGAAAATGCAACTGAGTTCTATTTTCTACTAGACCAGGAGACTAAAGACTGTCCTATGAATTGACGAGTTCCAGAAATGCTCTTTCTATCCACCATACACCCTGCAAAGTCAGAATTAGAATATCCAATGATCTCAAAAGAGGTGCTGTGCCTAGGGTACTAGATTCCTAGGTTTGGAATCCCTAAAAGATATCTAAGAATTATATTAACATCAGTCATGTGGTACTCTTTAGGATCAGCTTGAAACCTAGCACAAAGATAAACACTAAACATGATATCAGGTCAGCTAGCAGGTAGGTAAAGCAGTGATCCAATTATTCCTCTATACTTCTTTTGATCAACCGATTTTCCACTTGAATCCTCATCTAACTGAACAGAGGAGCTCATGGGAGTGTTGATTGGCTTGGCTTTGTCCACTTCATATTTCTTCAAAATGTCCTTAGAGTATTTAGATTGATTGAGAAATATTTCATCATCCATTTGCCTAATGCTAAACCCCATAAGGTAGGATAATTCTCCTATCATACTCATCTCAAACTCCTTACTCATTGTTTTAGAAAACTCATCATATAAATATTTATCAGAAGATCCAAAAATTATATCATCAACATAGATCTGGATAATGAGTAAATCATCCCCTATTTTCCTCAAATAAAGGGTGGTGTCTATGCTCCCCTTAACAAATTCTCTTTCAAACAGGAATGTGCTAAGCCTCTCATACCAAGCTCTGGGTGCCTATTTCAATCCATATAAGGCCTTTTTAATTTGTAAACATGATTTGGATATTGGGAACTCTCCAAACCGGGGGGTTGTTCTACAAAAATATCTTCTTTTATTACCCCATTTAAAAAGGCACTCTTGACATCCATTTGAAACAGCTTAAGTCCCTTATAACAGGCAAAGGCTAGTAGCACCCTAATGTCTTCCAATCTAGCTACAGGGGTAAAGGTCTCCTCAAAATCAATCCCTTCAATTTGATTATACCCCTTAGCCACCAATCTTGCCTTATTCCTAACCACCACACCAGAGTCATTCATCTTATTCTTAAAGACCCACTTGGTTCCCACTATACTTTGATTTCTAGGTCTTTCTACAAACTCCCAAACATCATTCCTTACAGATTGATTTAGTTCCTCTTACATAGCTAAGATCTAGAATTCACCAGAGAGGGCTTGATTGATGTTGGTGGGTTCAGTCATTGAGAAAAAGGCAAAGTGGTTTACTTCCTTCCTAAGTCCATGCCTAGTTCTAACACCTTTAGAAGGGTCTCCTAAGATTTGTTCTTTAGGATGACTCAAAGAATATCTCTAATCTCTAGGTAGTGTGGTTTGAGGATCTACCCTTTCCTCTAGATTTACATTTTCAACCCCTTGGGTAATCTCTTCGACCTCTTCTTCTTCCTCAACTCTAGTCACCTTAGGATCAGATTCATCAAACACCATATGAGTTGTCTCTTCCACCATCAATGTCCTCTTATTAAACACCCTAAAGGATTTGCCCACACTAGAATAGCCTAAGAATACTCCTTCATCAAATTTATGGTTAAACTTTCCTAAGGATGATTTCCCGTTGTTTAGAATGAAAACCTTATAGCCAAAGACATGGAGGTGGGACAGGTTTGGAGTTCTACCCTTAATGATCTCATAAGGTTTCTTATTCAGATTGGATCTTACATTCACCCAATTCAACACATAACAGGCAGTATTCACCGCTTCAGGCTAAAAGTATTTTGGAAGTGAATATTCAGCAAGCATGGCTCTAGCGGCTATCACTAAGGTCCTGTTCTTCCTTTCAGCTACCCGTTCTGCTGAGGGGTCCTAGGAGCTAAAAAATTATGACTAATCCCTTGCTCCTCACAGAAACTTCCAAACTTCACATTTTCAAACTCTCAACTAGGATCACTATGAAAAATCAAGATCTCACAACCTAACTTCCTCTGAGTCCAAGTGGAGAAGGATTTAAATTCATCAAATGATTGAGATTTATGTGACAGAAATTTAATCCAAGTGAACCTCGAGTAGTCATCAATAATTACAAAACTATAGAACTTTCCCCCTAAGATGGTAGTGCTAATGGGTCCAAAGAGGTCTATGTGAAGAACTTCTAAAGGTCTAGAGGTGTTAATGTTCTTAACAGAGTGAAAGGAGGACTGGACTTGCTTCCCTAATTGACAGGCATCACACAGGTGGTCCTTAGTGAACTTAAGCTTGGGGACACCTCTAACTAAGTCCTTTTGGGTGAATCTCCTATGGGTTTTCATACTGTCATGACACAATCTCCTATGCCACAACTAAGACTCATCAGCAGTAATTTTTGAGCAAATTGAATTTTCAGCTTTAATGCAACTTACATCCAGCTTGTAGACATTGTTGATCATTTATCCCTGAAAAATAATTTTGTCATTTAAGCTTAAAATGCAGCAAGTGGGCAGGAATTAGATGTTGTATCCTTTGTCACAGAGTTGACTGATGCTCAGTAGGTTGTGTTTCAGTCCATCTACAAGAAAAACATTGTCAATCATAAAATTCTTTGAATCACCAATTATAACTGAACCTACCACCTTCTTGGTGGTGTTATCTCCAAGTTTAACCTTGCCTCCAGCCCTAGCCTCCAACAAAATGAACTGATTTACGTCTCTAGTCATGTGTCTTGAACATCCACTATCCAGGTACCATATATTCTCACGAGGTCTTGTGTGAGAGCACACCTAAAAAATCATCAAACATCAGATTTAGGAACCCAAACAGGTTTGGGTTCCTTCTTATGAAAAGAAGAATACAATGCATATGTACTGTGCTGTGAAGCAGGCAATTTGGGCCTCCACACCCAATCTGTACTATGGTGAACAGTGCAGGTGTGGAAAATGTGTCCTAACATGCCACAACAAAAACATCTAACACCAGGGAAAGGGTTAACTAATCTACGTGGGTGATAGTGCCTCTTCCTAGGTTTGTTTAAAACATTCTTTGATGATTTTGAAATAGATTCTACAAAAGGTGGAGGTGCATAAAACTATGCAAAAGTATGAGGTATTTTATTTTTCTCAAAAGCACTAATTTTAACTTTTAGAAATTCATTCTCCTTGTTAAGACTTGCAATTTTAAATTTCAATGCACCATTGCTACTCTCCACATCACATGCCAGATTGGCTAATTCTTTAAAGGCTCTTTCTAAATCAACATGCAAGATTTTCAATGAATCATGCTCAGTAGTCAGATCAGAATATTCTTTGTTCAATTTATCAAACTCATCAAGTAAAGACATGTGATTGCTGTCAAGTGTGGAATGATCTTTAACTGCAGAATCATGCTCTTTTTGTAAATTCAGAAATTCTAGTTTCAGGCTAGCATGAGTTTTCTTGAGCTTCCTATATGATGCATGAATTCTTTCAGACACTTTAAATAATTGATCATAAGTAAGCTCACATACCTCTTCCTGGTCAGACTGACTAGGATGATCATCATCCATCAGACACAAATTGGTCTCCTCCTCTTGAACTTCAGTCTCAGAGGAGTCAGATGTAGAATCTACCCAGAATGCCTCCTGAATCCACTTCTTGTCCTTCCTGAACTTGTGTTTCTCCTCACCCTTCTCCTTGCTTGGGTGAGCTTTAAGTGTAGGATAATCAGCTTTAATATGTCCAGGCTTCCTGCATTCAAAACAAATAGTATCAGATGAACCCTTAAAATTTTTACTGGACTTACCCTTGTTCCACTTCTGAAAGTTCTTATATTTCTTCCTCAGAAAGATTTTGAATTGCCTAGTGATTAAGGCAACATCTTCGCTATCAGACCCAGAAGAATCAATGTCAGTTTCATTGGCCTTTAGCGCCATAGTTTTCTCCTTCTTCTTCTCACCTGTATCAAGCTCTCTTTGGTTCACCCCTTGCTCATAAGCAATGAGTGATCCAAGTAAACTATCAATAGAGTAAGTATTCAAATCTTTAGATTCAGTGATTGCAGTTATTTTAGCATCATACGAAGAAGGCAAGCATCTATGAATTTTGTTCACTCTTTCATTGTTTGTGAGTTCTCTTCCTAAGGCATGCAAAGAAGTGATAATTTGAGTGAACCTTGTATACATTTCAGAAATGGATTCAGTAGGTTTCAGCAAAAAAGTTCGTAGTCATGCAGCAATATGTTTAACCTAGACTGTTTGACTTCAGTCGTACCTTCATAAGTGATGCACAATCGATCCCAAATTTCTTTGCCTGTTGTACAAGTAGAAATACGCATGTAATCCTCAAATTTTAAAGCACAAAAAAATAGTTCAAATATTTGGCATTCAGTTGGGCTACGTCACGATCATCAAAAGTCCAATCAGTGAAAGGCAGTTTAGTTTTCACATTGTTAATCATTCTAAAAGATGGTTTGTATCCATCCTTAAAAAGCATCCACATGCAATAATCAATTGATTGAAGAAAAGTGGACATGTGAGTTTTCCAAAAATTAAAAGGAATGTTATCAAACAATGGAGGTTGTGTAATTAAATAACCTTCAGCCATATTATGATTACCAAAGTTAGCCATAGATCAAATTCAAAAGTTTTTCAAAACTAGATTTTATGAATCCCGCTCTGATACCACTTGAAAGTTCCATAAGAATGTTAAGCCCTGATGAACTAGTCCCAAGGCTAACCAAGAGGGGGGGTGAATTGGTTATTTAAAATTTTGAGAGCAATAGTAAAAATTCTTTTCGATGATTTACAGCGGAAATAAGTAAACACATAAATGAAAAGATCAATCACAGATTTCACCCAAGCAGATAATCACAGAAAACTAAAGTGCAAAAAGTAATCAGAAAGAACACACCAGATTTTATAGTGGTTCTGTCAACTTGACCTACGTCCACTCCCCGGAGCCTCCCCTCCGGGCATTGCACTAAACCAAAGTGACTCTCCTTCTGCTCCCACAACAAGGTGGAGAAGCCTATATAAAAACTCATTTCCATTGACATGGTGAGGCAGAGAACCTAACCTCCTTTTACTTCCTCCTGAAGCAGGCAGAGAACCTCAGACTCCTTTCGCTTCCTCCTAAAGCAGGCAGAGAACCTGAACTCCTTTCGCTTCCTCCTGAGGCGGGCAGAGAGCCCGGATCTTCTTACGAATGATCCTCCCACAACGAACAACAACAAGACGAGAGACGATGAATGGAGAAGACGACTCTGATCCTTTCTTGGAGCAACCTTTGTGAATCCCTCACAAACTCCCCCTCACAAGATCCTCTCTCTCTCCCAAACTCTCTCTCTCTAGGGTTTCTCTGGAAAGGAAAGTGGAAAAAGATTTTTCTTATTGGAAGAAAAAGATCTTTTATAGGAGGGCTCAAAATTTGCCCTAAATCTCAGCTGGTCGGCCAAGATCATCCAGGACGATCGATAGATCGTCTTGTACGATCAGTTCAAAATCACCTATTTCAGCCTAGACGATCTGGCCCTTTTGGACGATCAGTAGAAAAAAATGTTCAGATCGTCCCATACGATTCGACGATCGTCCGGGATGATTAGTGTAAATTCAGAAATTTTGTCCAAAAGACCACTCTGGTCGTCCAGAGAAACTTGTGTTGGACGACCTAAAAATGACTTGATTGTCTAGGACGATACTGATATCATCTTGTATGCTTAGTTCAAAAAGTGCCAAAATCATTCTGATCACCGCTCTGGACGTACAACTAAAACACACTAGACGATCATGATTGTCCCGGATGATCTTGTGATCGTCCCGGGCGATGTGATCATATCAATTAAACATTAATTACTTTCCTTAATCACTAGACTAATTTAGGCATGATTGTACAAGATCGTCCAAGTTGATACATGTATCGTATGGGTCGATCAGACCAAATATCTAAAAATAAAATATGCCTAACTTGATTTGGCGGCTGAGAATTTTTGATTTGAGCCTATCATCCCATATAATTTATGGATCGTCCGAGACGATCGGCTTAATCAGACAAACATAACTTGGTCGCCCTAATTAGAGTTTCTATTTTTACTTGATCGACCAAGACGATGTGAGTATCGTCTAGGATGATCTAAACAAAAAATTGAACAGAAACTCTAATTCACTCAAGCTCTCCCCCTGAGTGTGTGTATGCAAGGTTACTTAGCTAGGGGATCAGTTTCATTACAATTGACTCAAGAAAAGAAAAATAGTATATTTAGACACACTTGGACCCGATCTTTAGTTAGCTTGAGTTACTTTTGAGCTTTTGTACCGAAAATGGGTTAGCCAAGCAAAATAGAATACAAATATATTTGTCATCATCAAAATTGTACTTTTTGAAACCAGATTTGCAATAAGAAATTCTTTGGGTATGTGATTGTTGATGATTATTCAAGTTTACCTGGGTAAGATTTCTTTATCATAAAAGTGATTCATTCGAGGAATTTAGATCTTTCTCCATATGGATTCAGAGAAAATTAGTCTATGAAACTCTTACTATTCATAGTGATTATGGTGGAGAGTTTGAAAATTAGAGGTTTGAAATCTACTGTAAGGAGCAAGGGAAAGATCACAATTTTTTAACTCCTAGGACCCCTCAGTAGAACGAGGTAGCTAAAAGGAAGAACATGACCCTAGTAGAAGCTGCTAGAGCCATGTTAGCCTAGTACTCACTTCCTAAATACTTCTGGGTAGAAGCGATGAATTCAGCCTATTATGTTTTGAAAAGGATAAATCTTAGATCTAAGATGAACAAAAAACCCTATAAAATTCTTAAGGGGAGGACAGCCAACCTCTCTCACCTTCGTGTCTTTGGATGTAAAGTGTTCATTTTGAATAATGGGGAGCCTCAACTATGAAAGTTTCACCCAAAATCTGATGAAGGAGTGTTCTGAGGTTACTCAAGTGTTAGGAAATCTTATAGAGTTTTAAATAAGAGAACCTTGATTGTTGAGGAGACCACTCATGTTATGTTTGATGAATCTGATTATTCTGAAGGGTATAGGGTAGAAGAAGAGGAGGTTGAAGAAGTCACTTAAGGAGTAGAATCTTCAAATCTAGAGAAAAGGGTAGAACCCAAAGTTTCACCGCCTAGAGAATGGAGATGTTCTTCGAGTCATCCTAAAGAACTAATCTTAGGAGACCCATCTAAAGGTGTTAGAACTAGGCATGGACTTAGAAAAGAAGTAAACTACTCTACCTTCATTTCAATGACTGAACCCACCAATATTAATCAAGACCTTTTTGAAGAATTTTAGATCCTAGCCATACAAGAGGAACTAAACCTATTTGTTAGGAATGATGTCTGGAAGCTGGTAGAAAGACCTAAGGACTAGAGTGTAGTAGAAACCAAATGGGTCTTTAAGAATAAAATGAATGATTCTAGCATAGTGATTAGGAATAAGGCAAGATTAGTGGTTAAGGGGTATAACCAAATAGAAGGGATTAATTTTGAAGAAACCTTTGCCCTTGTAGCCCGATTGGAAGACATTAGAGTACTACTAGCCTTTACCAGTTATAAGAGATTTAAGCTTTTCCAAATGGATGTCAAAAGTGCCTTTTTAAATGGGATAATAAAAGAAGATGTATTTGTAGAGCAACTCCTGGATTTAAGAATTCCCAATTTCCAAATTATGTTTTCAAATTAAAGAAGGCTTTGTATGGATTAAAAAAGGCACCTAGAGCTTGGTATGAGAGGCTTAGCACATTCCTACAAGAAAGAGAGTTTGTTAAGGGGTGCATAGACACCACCCTTTTTTTGAGGAGAGTAAGAGATGAATTACTCATTGTCCAGATCTATATTGATGATATACTTTTAGATCTTCTATTAGAAATGTATGTGATAATTTTTCTAAAATAATGAGTAAGGAATTTGAGATGAGTATGATGGGAGAATTTTCCTACTTTTTGGGATTTAGCATAAGGCAAATGGATGATGTAACTTTTCTTAATCAATCAAAATATTTTAAGGACATCCTTAAGAAATATGAAATAGATAAATCCAAGCCAATCAACACTCCCATGAGTTATAGTGTCCAGTTAGATAAGGATTTAAACAGAAAATTAGTTGACTAAAAGAAGTATAGAGGAATAATTAGATTACTTCTTTACCTAACTACTAACAAACCTGATATTATACTTAGTGTTTATCTTTATGCTAGATTTGAGGGTGATCCAAACGAGTCTCACCTGATTGCAGTTAAGAGAATCCTTAGATATCTCTTAGGAACCCAAAACTTAGGAATTTGGTATCCTAGGCATAGCACTACCTTTGAGATTATGGGATATTCTGATTCAAAATTTACAGGATGTATGGTGGATAGAAAGAGCACCTCTGAAACATATCAATTCATAGGACAATCCTTAGTCTCCTGATCCAGTAGAAAATAGAACTCAATTGCATTGTCTAATTTTAAAGCAGAATACATAGCCTTACGAAGTTATTAAGCCTAAGTCCTTTGGTTAAAGAACCAAATTCCTTATTTAGGACTTCATGTAGGTACAATTCCTATCCTTTGTGTTAACACTACTGCCATCTATATTTCAAAGAACCTAATCTAACACTCCAGGACCAAACACATCGACAACTTGCACCACTTCATTAGGGACCATGTTACCAAATGTCACATAGAGCTACATCATATAGCCACTGAAAACCAACTGCAGATATCTTCATAAAACCATTGAAATATGAAAGCTTTAGCACCTTAAGAACTAGATTAGGCGTGATAGATATTCATGCTTGAAATTGATGCTATCTATTTATGTTTCTACACTTAGTTTTGTTTGATTTGTTTGTTTATTTCTTTTTATGTTCTTTTTTATTTCCTGCTGATTTTTTTCATTTTTTTTGTTAGATTTGTTGGTTATTTCTTCTTATATGTTTGCTGATTTCCTACTGTTCTTCAGTTTCATAAGAATCAGATCAATGCTCACTATTGTTGATGAACTTGTTTTTAAATGAGATTTTTGCCCTATTTTTGTTTAGAAGCATGCAAGCAATGATTGACTCCTCTAAAATAGTTAAAGGAAGAAACATTGATGATTATTTATCTTCTTCTAACTCCTTTAATGGTGTATTTTTTTTTGAATAAAAATATTATTCAAAATTAAAAAGTTGGACTTTGAAATAAAGATCTATTTTATCTTCTTACAGTAATCTATCTCATATGTGTAGTGCTCCAAATCATTGAACCAATTTCATATTTTCATAATTAGGTGGTTGTAATTATCATATGGGAATGAATCTATTTTATGGTTTACTTTTCCTTATCAAAGAGAGTGAGTTTTTCTTCTCTTATATATGGAAGATAATCTCACAACTGAGAGTCTTTGGAGGTTTGGAAGAAAGAAAGCTCAGAAAAGACGCAAAATGCGCCAATCAACTAAAAAAGAGGCACAAAATGAGCCCTATACTGAAAAGATGCGTAATGTTCACTAATAAATTGAGAAGATACACAAAGTGTATCAGAAATCAAATAATGCACCAAGTGCGCCAAATAACTGAAAAAAGAGGCACAAAATAAGCCCACAAATAAATAAGCTTTCTCCTCTTTCAAATCATTAAAAACCTTAGAAGAATTCATGTGCCACTTAATATATTCAAACACTTGAGATTGAAAATCATGATTTTTTATGCTTTACGTTACAATACTATTTATCAAATATTTTTCTGGAACGAAGTTTGAAAGGATCACTTTTCTCATCTAATTTCTTTTGTTGTACATTAAATTTTTGTTTAAATGGAATTTGAACTTGTAAGGTGTTTGAGGTAGGGTTTACAAGAATCAATTTTCTAACTTTTTTTGGATTTCAGCATCAACTCATTCTTATTGGTTTTTTAATCCTAAAATCAAGGGAAATTTGTCATTTATTAGAGTTGATCGATTAAAAAAAAAATTCTTTGTCTTTCTTTTTAATTTTCTTTTGTTGATATTATTCTCAATATTTTGTTTTGATTTTTTATATTTAGGACTCCTCTGATCTTTCCTCTCTATCATTTAATTTTTTAAAATTTTTTTCACATTGTTCTGGATGATTTACATTATCCTAGATGATATGATCAAATCACCACTCATTATATATCAAACGGCTGATTTGAACCAATTATTGGTAATCATCCTCGACGATCCACGTTGAAAACATGCTGGATGATTTAAATTTGGTTGGTATGATCCATTAATGTTAATTGTCTTGGATGATCCAACTAATCATCCTGGATGATACTTTTCATCAACAATCATCCAGAATGACTTTTCGGGATGACAGCCTATTTCTAATCGTCCTGGATGATATCTGATCATCCTAGGTGATATGACCGCCTTTTTGACCTATCGCTCTGGATGATAATAATTTCCCTAATCGTCTTGGATGATCCCATGATCG
Source organism: Dendrobium chrysotoxum (assembly GCA_019925795.1). Taxonomy (NCBI): domain Eukaryota; kingdom Viridiplantae; phylum Streptophyta; class Magnoliopsida; order Asparagales; family Orchidaceae; genus Dendrobium; species Dendrobium chrysotoxum. Next base: position 53,216,091 of record CM034314.1, on the reverse strand, counting down.
TCTTTGATGTTATTCTCAAATCTATTGAAACAACCATTTGAAACCATTTCTTCACCACACCCTTTAACTCTTCTCTCACTCAAGCTCTCCACTTCTTGATATGGCTGGTGGTGGCAAAAGATCTCGTGCACTTGAAGGTAGCTCTTCCAGGAGCACTGTTGATCCTCATTTCCTTGAAGTAGCAAATGAAGCAGCATATGCCCACTTCAAATCTGCTGGCATTAACCCCTCAAAAATCATAAATCAAGCCACCCTCCATTTTCAGGTATTACACCATTTCGCCAACACAACCCTTGGTTTCATTATCACTCTAGCATACTCTTTTAATTCTAACTCTTGTTTGAGTTTTTTACAAGTCTCTATTTCAATGCTGATTTCACCACCCTTTAGTCCTACATTAATCTACATCTTGTCGAAATAACATATAAGGATTTCTATGAATTTCTTTGACTGTCCACCATTGGAGACAAGTTTCATCTTCTAGCAGCCAATCCTAACTTTGATTGGACTTGTGTCAACAACACTCTTAGGGGTACCAATGCTCCCTTTCATGACTCATCTGTTAGTTCCCAAGTTAATAATGCATGAATAAACCAGCACATCCTTCACAACTCAATTATTCTAAAAGCTGGAGTCAAGATTCACATCACTCCCATCCTTTCTCTCACCACCAACTATATCATGACCAACCACCAATTTAATGCTGCTGATCTTATTATTAGATACATTGAGCACTTATCATGCATCAGGGATCCAAGATACAAAAGAAAGCCAAACATAGCCCTTGGACACTTATTTGCATATATTCTTGAATCAAAATATAACCTTCAATTCCCTGCTCCACCAGATCACCACTTGATCTTCTACTCAAATAGCTCCTTCCACACCATCCACAGTACTCGTCATCCCTGTCTCCATGAGGAGCATGGGGAAGAAGAGGAAAGTTCTATTCATTAACCTGCCCCTATCAACTAGCAACCTCAGATTGATCAGCTAGCACAGAGGTTCGATCAGTGGGACGCAAGATTTGATACCTTTATAGCCCAATAACAGAAGCAACATGACAAGGATATGACCTAGTTCAGGGGGCAGTTTGCTCCATTCATAAATTCTTTTCTCCATCACCACCTCCAAATGATCAGAGTTCTTCTTTTTAGTTTTTATCTTTGTTTCTGAGCTTGTACTTATTTCTGTACTATATTTTGTTTAATGGTTTCTTTTGTATTTCCTCCTTTTTGTGATGTCAAAAGGGGGAGTAGTGTTGTTAGTGTTGTACTTTTTGCTTGTTTTAGTAAATTTTGCTTTGCTTTGCTTATATTATTCTTCTTTGCTTTGAATTTCATTTTTTTTAATATCTACTTGATTGACATTATCCAACAAATGTTTACCATCATCAAAAAGGCGGAGATTATTGCAAATCTGGATTCTAGCATTATAATTTTGACGATAACAAACATTTGTGTCACTACTACACATCTATTTTAGTTGCCCTGCCCACTAACTTTCTAGGTCCATAACATCAATTGCAATACAAGCCAGCTCAAGATAAGATGGATTAGGATTGAGTTAGTCTGTAATTTTAAATTTCAATAGTTTTTCCTTTTCTTGAGTCAAATGTAATATGGTGGATACTGATGCTAAGTAACCTTGCACACATATAGTCATGGGGAGAATTTTGGTAAGTTAGAGAGTTTTCTGATCAGTTAAAAATAAAAACCCTAATTAGGGCATCTGGGTTACGTAAAATTGATTAGGTAAGTCATCCTAGATGATCCTCCCGTCATCTTGGATGATATGTTTAAATTCAAAAATTAGCTGCCAATCACATTTTAGGTAATATTTTATTTTGTATTTTTTAAACTAATCATACAGGATGATCCTGGACAATTCATTACAATCATTCTAAAATGATCCCTTGATTAGGAGACTAATTATGGTTAAATTGACCAATCACATCATACAGGACGATCATCTTGATCATCCATGATGATCCTTTATATTTCCCGGGATGATCTCCAATCATCCAAGATGAAAACCATGATATTCTTCTAATCATCCAGGATATTCTCCTAGATGTCCCAAACTATTGGCAGGACAATTTGACAATTTCTAAACAAAATGAACTGATTATCCTAGGTGATTGTTTAATCATCCCGGATGAAAACCCTATTTATCTTCTAATCGTCCAAGATATAATCCTGAATGTCCCGAACATTTGCTAAGATGATTTGTCGATTGCTACTTAAATTGAACTAATTATCCCAGATGATTGAAGAATCATCCTTGATGATATGTTGAAATTATTTTTTCTAATCATCCTGACTATGGAAATCGTCCTGGCTTAAAGGTTGTGTTTTGTACTTATGGTACAGGATGATCAATAGATTATCGTAGAGGATCTTTGATAGCAAGTTAAAATTTAGGGCTCTTTTTGTGCCTTCTTATTGAAGTTCTTCTAGAGTTGATGTAAAATATCTTTTGTTATTATCCTGACCAGAAAGAGCTTAGAGAAGGAGAAGGAGAGAAGGAGAGAAAGAGAGAATCTTATGAGGGAGAGTTTGTGAGGGGTTTACAGAGGTTGCTCCAAGCAAGGATTCAAGTTATCTTCTCTAATCATCATCCTTGGATCCTTGGGGGCTCTAGGGAGGTCTTTATCAGCACGAGATCAAGGTTCTCTGCCTGCTTCAGGAGAAACCAAAAGGAGTTGAGGTTCTCTAGCTACTTAATGAGGAGGCAAAAGGAGTTGGGGTTCTCTTCCTGCATTAGGAGGAAGCAAAAGGAGTCTAGATTCTCTACCTCACTAGTGTCAGTGAAAAGATTTTGTAAGGGCTTCTCCTCCTTACTGAGGGAGAAAAGGAGAGTCACTGTAGTTTTAGTGCAATACCTGGAGGGGAGACTCCGAGAAGTGGACGTAGGTCAAGTTGACCGAACCACTATAATTTTGGTGTTCACTTTTCATTTACTTTTCTACACTTTAATTTCTGCATATTTTTTTGATTTTTTCTGTATTAAAATCTCTATTTTTTTATTTGCCTCTACTTAAATTATTTGTGATTGAAATATTCAAAAAGATTTAAAAAAGTTTTTATTTTTGTTTAAGAATTTTTTAAAATAATCAATTTACCCCCTTCGTGGTTAACCTCGGGACTAGTTCTTAAGGGCTCAACAACCCTAACAAACTATTACATCTTTATGATTTAAGAATTGTCTTCGAGCGATTGCATCATTACAACCTTAAGATGAATCTTTTGAAATGTGCTTTTGGGGTTACTTCAAGAAAATTCTTAGGTTTTGTAGCGAGGCATCGCGGAATGAAATTGATCCCGCTAAAATTGAAGCCATCTTAAACATACCACTTCCTAAGAGCCTTACTCAGTTAAGGTCTCTCTAAGGTAAATTAGCATATATAAGAAGGTTCATTTTAAATTTACTTGGAAGATATCAACCATTCTCTATCACTATTAAGAAGGATTCTAAATTCATTTGCGATGAGAAATGTCAATTAGCATTTGAAAATATCAAACAATACATGACAAATCCGCTAGCTTTGGCTACCTCTATTCCAGGAAAACCCTTAATCCTTTACACTGTAGCCCTTGACGAGTCTCTCGGTTCCCTTCTAGCTCAAGTCAATGACAAGGGGAAAGAAAATACTCTCTTCTACCTAAGTCGGAGACTTCTTACATCAAAAATCCCATACCCTGAATTCAAGAAATGTTATCTTGCCTTAGCCTTTGCAGCACAAAAATTAAGGCATTATATGCTTTCTTATCAAGTCAATTTGATTTTTAGTATCAATTCATTATAATACCTTATGACCTAGCCTATATTGTCTGGATGTTTAGCTCACTTGTCTATGATATTGCTTCAATTTGAAATCACTTGCATTCCCCTATGTATTGTGAAAGGATAGGCCATTGCCGACTTCCTTGTAGCACACCCGATGAATAAATCATGAGTTTTGAGGAATCCAATAATCAAGTCTTGGAAATGTATTTTGATGGTGTAGCTTCCTCCCTGCGGGGTAATACACATCAATCCACTATTCTTAAAAAAACCAGAATTGGCTTAATTTTTATAACACAAGATAAAGGAATGATGCATTTTTCTTAGCACTTATCAGAGCCTTACATGAACAACAAGGTGAGTATGAAGCTCTGATAATTGGCCATGCACTTATAATCCTAATGGAGATTAAATAGATAAAATCTTTGTTGACTCTCAACTGGTGTTCAACCAAATTGTAGGGACCTATAAGGTTTTGAATCATAAACTCCTGAAATACAACCAATACACTATGGACTTACTCGAACAAATTACTATTGTAACTATTTATTGGATTCCTTATGGCAGTAATTCTTTAGTGGATGCCCTAGCAAAGCTTGCAAATGAATTTGTATGTTCAGAAGATGACTCCATTCCTATAGAAGTTGAGGGTCGAAAAACTCTGTCTCCTATAGATTTGGAGTACATAATTAAATAATCTCCCTATATCCTTTTGGCCTCTTTAATCAATGAAGAAGGTGATTGGAGAAAACCATTGATCGATTACCTCAAAGAAGGAAAGCTTCCCCATGGTAGGTCACTTATCAATCAAATCTGGAAACATGCCCTATCCTATGCACTAGTCAATAATACATTGTACCGTCGATCATTCATTTAGATGTAGCTCCATTATTTTGATAAATAAGAGGCCTTAAAGATCTTTAATGAAGTCCATATTGGACTATGCCGTGCTCATCAATCTGGCCCTAAGATGAAATAAAAAATCAAAATACTTGGTTACTTCTGGCCTACGATGATTGATGATTACATCAAAATTATAAAATGTTGTCATCAATACCGGATGCATGGAATGGTTTTACATCACCCGCCTAACATGCTGCATCCCATGATAGCTTCATGGCCATTTAAAAGCTGGGGCATGGAGGTTATCGGGCCTATTAACCCTCATTCAAATGGTCATCTCTTCATTTTAGCAGTGACTGATTACATTTTAAAGTGGGCGGAAGCAGTTCTCCTATTAAATGTAACAGCACACCATATTATGAAATTCTTCCGTGACTATATCATATATTGATTTGGCGTGCCCCACAAAATCATATCCAATAATGGATTCGCTTTCCAGTCTACAAAACTTAATAATGTTTTAAGGCATTATAACAAATATTGGAGATACTAAGCATTCTATTACCCGTGAGCTAATGGATTGGCTGAGGCCTTCAATAAAACTCTGGTATAAATCTTCAAAAAGACCCATCATCATTTTAGCATTCTATCACTGGGATGAGAGCTTGGTGGAAGCCTTGTGGGCCTACCAGACAACTTATAGAACCCCAACCCAATCTACACCGTTTGTACTAGTGTATGGGTCCAAGGCCATACTCCCTCTAGAAGTTTAAATCCCCTTCACTCAGAATTGCAATCTAGAACCAAATAACAACAGGAAAAAATGCTCAACTACTGTTAGAATAACTTGGAGGCTTTGAAGAACACCGTATCTAAGCTTAACAAAACTTAAAGTTGTATAAAGCCTGAATGGTTCAAGCTCATGATAAGTTAGTGTGACCTAGAACCTTCCAAGTAGGAGACTTGGTCTTGGTTCTTCGAAGGCCTATATTAGCTTACCAAAAGATCGATGGAAGTTTGAACCAACCTGGGAAGAACCCTCTGTTATAGAAACAACCTATCAAGGAGGCTCGTATCGTCTAGTAGATTGTAAGGGAAATCACCCAACGTTACTTGCTAATGGGAGATTCCTTAAGAAATACTTTGCTTGATGTAGCTCGATCTATCAATCAACAAAACTTTTAAATTTTGAATCAAGTTGACTGAATTTCATTTAAATTTTAGAATCCTATTTTTTTTCCTTAAGGATAGATGTGAGTCCCCATGCTTCCATTCCTTAGGATTAGATCTGTTAGTGATGGAATAAGCCTCTCGTGGCACCATCCGAGCATCCAAAATCAAATTTAGGTTAGATAGTTCTTACCAAAATCCTTAGAGGTTTAGGAAAACTATTTCCTTGGCTAGTCTCCCTGGTTAGATGTGAGTGCCCATACTTTCTAGATAGATTAGTCATTAAAAACCCAACAGAAATTTAATCTTTTAGGAGTAGTGTGAGTCCCCGTGCTTCCTAACTCCTAGGATCTTGACTAAATAAGTGTGGATTTAAGCCTATTGGGCCCCATCCTAGTTAGTCATCCTCCAGTTTTTTAAGGATATGTGTGAGTCCCCGTGCTTCCTTTCTTTAGGATTAGAATTAAATCGGGTTAGATAGTTTTAGCCAAATCCTTTAGAGGTTTAGGTAGACTATCTTTTAGGCTAGACCCCCTGGTTAGATGTGAGTCCCTATGCTTTCTAGCTAGGTTAGCCATTAAAAACCCAAAAGAAAGTTGACTTTTTAGGAGTAGGTGTGAGTCCCCGTACTTCCTACCTCTTAGGATCTTGACTAACTAATGGTGGATTTAAGCTTGCTAGGCCCCATCATAGTTCAATCACCTTCTTATGTTTAAGGATAGGTATAAGGCCCCATGCTTCCTTTACTTAGGATTAGACCCACTAGTAATAGAGCACGCCCTCTATGGCACCATCCTAGTTTTAAAAACTAGTTTTGATCCTCTATGTTGAGCAAGTTTTCTCCCCACATGATCACCCACTAGTGATAGAGCATGCCCTCTATGGAACCATCCTAGTTTTAAAATCTTGATTTGATCCTCTATGTGGAGTAAGTTTCCTCCCCACATGATTATCCACTAGTGATGGAGTACGCCCTCTACAATACGATCCTAATTTAAAATCTTGATTTGATCCTCTGTGTGAATCAAGTTTCCACCTGACATGATCATCTACTAGTGATGGATTTGCCCTCTATGGCACCATCCTAAACTTCAAATTTAAAATCCCATCCTCTATGGAAAGCAATACTTCCATCCTATAAGATCTATCAAATTTTCTTTTCCTTAAGGACGGGTTTTTTCCCATTAGGATTAGATCTTCTAGTGGTGGAAAATGCCCCTTTGTGGAACCATCCTAGTTTTACTTTCAAATTATAAAATCAAATCTTTTCTTCCTTAAGGTTAAGTTCTTCCTTCCTTTAGGATTAAATCTGCTAGTGGTGCAGAACTCCCTTCTTGGCACCATTTTAATTTCAAACATTAAATTCAAAAATTCAATCTTCTTTTCCTTAAGGATAGGTTATTTCCTTCTTCAGGATTAGATCCACTAGTGGTAGAGTATGCCCCTTGACACTACCCTAGTGTTAATTCACTCGATTCTTTAGGAATAGTTTCTACATTCCATTAGAATTAAAATTACATTCTTAACTTTTTAATTTGGTCTCCACGAATATGTGTAGTGGAACTTCATTCTACTATAAATATTGGGGGTCCATTAGTTGACCTCATTTTTGTATGAGGTTACTAGGACATTCGAAACCCTAGGATCTACCTAGATTTTAGATCAATCCAGATCAAATCAAGATTTCCAGACTAAAAACTAAGTTTCCAAAGCCCTATCCCTAAAGCCTTTTCTAGTGATTTTTCAAATACTTTCAATACCAATAAAATGACATTTGATTCATGATCTATAAATTGCATATTGATTAGGCATGTTCCTAGGGTCTACCATCCAAATTTGAGCTCATTTTGAGGCCTCTATCTTTAGAAACTAAATCTATTTCTAAAGGTTGTAAAATCTTCAAATATTTATGACCTACGCCACTAGACCTGCTACCCAATGGATTTTAATCATGGAGCCCTCTCCAAATCCTTTGATTACATATAAACCCTTGATTATGACTTATTAAACATTATACTACATTTTGATGAAACCATTTTGACCCCTAGTTGAGCAGGGGTGAAAATGACCAATATACCCCTTTAGGGCAATTTTTTGAGTTTCCTCTAGATTCTAATGGAACCTTTTCTAATCAAATCCTAAAAACTCTTCCAATGCATTCTAATCATTATTAAGAATTTGTAGGATTCAAATCCAAACCCTCATCAAGCCTGGTTGACCAGGTCAACCCAAAATGACTAAAATACCCCTTAAGTGGTATAAAGAGTCATTTTGAAATTAAATGACCCTATCTTTGGATGGAACCACTTTTGTTATACTCCCAATACTAAAACAAATCTATTGGACAGAATCCCAGTCCTTGGGTCAACTTAACAACTGGAGTTGACCCAAATGCCCTTTAAGGGTTCAAATAGTCATTATGCCTAAATTAAATTCTCCAAGCCTTGGGACCACCTCCAATAGACTCAGAATATCATAACACTGGTTAAGCCCAAACCTAGACCTTGGGTCGACCTGGTTCACTAAATAGTACATTAAAGGTTTAAATGGGTTATTTCAACCCATTAAACTTATCCAACCCCTCTAATAAAATAAATATCTTCAACCATTCAAATCTACTCCATTTAATGCCTCAAATATTTCAAAACCCACCATTTGAGTCATATCACCATAGGTTGACCAAGTCAACTTTCCAAAATTTGGTCAAACTTTCTTCCATACACATATATACATTCAAATCTTAAATATTCAATTTTAAACCACATTTAAATTAAGAAAATCAGCTCATAAAACCTTCCCTTATGCCCCATAAGCTTATTCATTAGTATGACTAGTCAATGTATTAAAAAAGGGCCAAAGTGTATGCTTAGGTGGCTTTGCCACCTTGAAAAGTCAAAGTATCCTAATAACTCCATAATTATATGCATTTGATGGCTGGGAGGGTTAGTTGGAAGTAGCCTAATGCCTCTCTCTCTCTCTCCAATTTAAACTAAGTAATCATTAGGAAGAAGGATAATGGCACACCTAACTCAAAGCCTCGGCCTCACTCTACCTCTTCCAAAAGTTCTAATTCTAGTAGCCTCAAGCTCACATCAAGGATAACTTAGCTTCCCCATCTATAAATAAGCCTTCTCTAGCCATTAGAATGGTTGTTGCAAGTTTGAGAACTCAAATTTGGGAAGAGAGAGAGAAAGAGAGAGAAATGATAGTTGCTATAGCAGATCCTAAACTAGCAACCAACATCTCTTAGACCCTTGAAGAAAGTTATAGAGGACTCAAATACCATTCCAACAAGCCTAAGAACACCAAATTTCATTCACTGGATTGTAAGATATCTCAACTTTTCTCTAAAATATCAATTTAAAAATTGCAGAAAGTCTACAACACATGAAGCCACCAAACTTCAGGTGTTGGAAAATTAGGTTGCCATAAACCTGTGTTTCAAATTTCATCCAATTTGGATGAGTATTTTGAAAGTTATAGGCGTTTGAATATTCAAGTTCATTTTGAACTAGTTTTCTCTAACTGAATCAGAGCCGTCCGATCTTTTCTTAAGCAAGATCGGATGACTTCTATTATGCCACATCAACCCACATAATCGCACGACTTATTTAAGGCTTGAACGCAGGTCTTTTGGATGTTCTACATGCTGATGTGGCACAATCAGCATTGTGTACACTTTTTGCCATCAATCTGACTGTCCAAATCTGAGCTGACTCTGATTAAAATGACGGCGACGGCCCACCGCAATCAGCAATGATTACACCTTAGGTCCAAATTTCATTAGATTTGGAGGTTATTAGGTCAGCAAATTAACCAAGTCAAAATTTAGCCTTTTTTAGGACCTAGAAACTTCAACAAAAATGTGGTAAATCAAAATTAACTCCAAAAATTACAAATAATATATCAAACTAACTAAAACTCGACCCTCTATTTAGGAAAAATAAAAGCCTCATCATTGGACTTTTAGTTTAACTTTAATTTAAGTTTTAGTAGAAATGAATATTTAATTAAATAAAATAATTAAAAATTATGAAAATCTCAAATAAATTCTAAATGCCTGAAAACACTCTGATGGGTCATCCTTGACCTTTAGGAGTGATTCCATGTAGTTTAAAATAAGTATGGATCAAAACAATCAAAACCTTTATAATTAATTAATTAACTAAATTTTGAAAAATCATAACTAATTCTAAAAAAATCCAAATTGATCAAACTTAGTGTCATTCAACTCCATTTAAGGTCTAGTATGTTTTAAAAATAACAAACCAATAGAAATAGGTCAAACTCAAAAAGTCAACTTTTTGGTCAAATTTTGTTCAAAATATGGTCAAAACTTCAAAAATTTATAATGTAATACCCCTTTCGAGGGATAGTTTCAAATATCCAAAGGGAAATTAAAATACCCCTTTCGAGGGAGAGTTTCTTTTCATTTGGATATCTAGACCTGATGAATCCAAGAAGTTCAAAAAAGGATGAAGAAGTGGAGATCAAGAAGAATCCCATTCTTAAAATCACTTGAGCCTTACGAGTAGAATCTGGGCTATTGTTAGTGGTATCGGCCACTTTACTTTCTACAGATCTTGGGTTATAATATTAAGTGGCCCTTGCCACATGGACTTTTACTTTGAATATTAATTATTTTGACTAATAATTGATGTGTTGATTTGCGATATAGGATTGCATGCTTTTATTAATTTTTTTGTGATTTTGCATGTTGATCATTAATTTTTCCTGGAACCCGATTGGAGGCTCGTGAGGGATCGCTAAAAATTTGGCTACTTCAATTAAATTAAAATTTTTAAGATAACATAGATATTCTAAAATTTTAAGAAGTAAGACCGAGATCATTGGGAGTTCACATTGCATTTTATTGCACTTTCTTTCCATTATTAAGCATCTCCCCGCCTGCGAGTTTTGGCAGACCACTTGGCCTACAAGGGTTCAGATCTATCAAGGGGAATATGTGCAATCTCTATGGAAAAACCTATTTTTTAAAGCCATTTTAAAATTTCTTCATATTTAATTTAAGCATTCATTGAGTCAACTAGAATGCACTTTATTAGAAATAGACTGAAATGACTCATAAATTTAATTGCATTTACTTTAAGCTTCATACTATCTAACAGAGGTTAAAAGGCCAATTAAAGATTGCTGTAGATGTTGGCCCTATTCTCAAAAACTTATTTTAATCAAATGTCCCTACCACTCTAGTATAAAAGACCGAACTCATTATTTTCAAGCATTTAGGTGGTTAGCTAGCACCTCAATCTAGGTCAGGATAAGTCCAGGTCCTGCATTACATTAGCTAGGTTCAGTTTACTGATTTTTAGTATCTAATTTAGATTTAGGCTCTGAGGTAGGCTCAGGCTAAAAGACCTCAATCTTCTAGGAATCTAATTCAAACTTTTTATTAAAATTGACAATTCAAATTAAAATATGCTTTAATCAAATTCAAGCCCAACACTTATGATAGGCTAGAGCTCGTCTGAAATATTTTATAATCCAAAAGCACTTCCTACCTTTCTTTCTTTAGCCTCCAGAAATAAATGCTCACTTTTGATCCATTCCTTATAAAATTTCCAATCCTTACTTCGTTTGAGATCAAGCTCTGAAATCTTATAATAAAATTTCTGCCATTATTTTCTTCTAGAGTATTCATAGGAAATTTTAATTTCCTATGATGTAATTAACTACGAGGGTTTGCGCTCATATGAAATTAAGAAACCCAGATCAATTTTCAAATATTTTTTTTTTCAAATCCTAAATTTGAAAGTACGAGATGCGCCAAGAGGGGGGGTGAATTGGTATTTTAAAAAAAAATTCAACCCTACACAAGAGTTCTAATTTTTTTTATTTTTAAAAGATAACTCAACGAACAACGTGCGGAAGCAAGTACAACATTCACAATGATGATATTGATAATTCAATTGTAAATTTCACAACACAAGATCTAAATCATGATTTTTTACCAAAAAAATTTAATGTACTAATTAAGAGCATGAAAAGTAAAGTACGGTAAACAGGAAAAAACACACTAGAGATTTTTATAGTGGTTCGGTCACTTGACCTACGTCCACTCCCCGGAGTCCTCTACTCCGGGATTTGCACTAGTAAAAAGTTGACTCTCCTTTTGCCCCCACAGCAAGGCGGAGAAGCCTTTACAATACTCACTTTCACCTCCCTCGGTGCGGCGGAATACCAAACGCTATGTCACCCTCCTGGTGACGGCAGCAGACCTTCTCCTTTTTCTCCCTCCTAGAGATGGCAGAGTACCTTAACGATGTTGATCTAGAAGTGACTCTTCCCTCGAGAACTTTCTCGAAGCTTCCCAAAGCCACAAGAGGAGCAAAGCATGCAGCTAGCTTGGAGCCACCGTGTGATCCCCTCACAAAACTTCTCCCTCACGCTCAAGCTCACCTTCACCTTCCTCTCTCAAGCCCTGGATCTCTCCAAAAAGCTTCTCTCTAACGAATCCCCTTCTTTCCTCAAAGTCTCTCGCAGCTAGAGGATAGATCAACAACCCTCTAGAAAAATTTTTAAGTTATTTTTATATGAGGCTTCAGAAAACCCTAAAAGTTTCAACTTTTAGATTTCTGTTCGTATAGTACGATCTATAATCGTACTGTACGATCAGTTTAATTACACCTCTGTCCAGCACGAGAACAGACGAACAGTTATCGAAGTTTATGCATATCATACTATACGATATGTATATCGTACAGGATGATGCTGTTGATTCGTGCTGTTCGTATAGGACGATCTGTGGGACGATCCCTAGGATGAAAGAATTCATCTCTGCCAGTCGTCCAGCACTCCTTTAGTCGTACAGTATGATTAGTGTGTTTCAAGATATCGTCCTGTACGATATGAATATCGTCCAGGATGAATAGAATAAAAAATCTTGGTTTCGTCTGGTACGATCGATGGGACAAATGAAATCATCTCTGTCGGTCGTCCAACACTCCACTAGTCGTACAGTATGATTAGTTCATTTCTGGATATCGTCCTGTACGATATGAATATCGTCCAGGATGAACAGAACAAAAAACTTTGGTTTTGTCTGGTACGATCGATGGGATGAATGAAATCGTCTCTGTTAGTCGTACGGTATGATATATGATCGTACATTACGATCGACTTTTAAATTAGAAACCAACATTTATTTCTTGATTAGGGAGATAATTTTGGTAAGTATTAATTAATCGTACAGTACGATAAGAATCGTACAGTACGATCAGTTCAGGAAAACAAAATTAAGAACTTACCAAACTTATTCTGGCGGCTAGGGTTTCTCAATTGTATCTTATCGTACAGTATGATAGGTATCGTACAGTACGATCAGTTTATCAATTTAATCATCTGAAAATTAACCGTTAGCCTGAGTATTAATATTTAATCGTACAGTACGATATTAAATCGTACAGTACGATATTCTTAAAAAAAATTTTGAACATTTAAAACAATTCTCCCCCTGTGCGTGTGCATTGTTACTCCTTTCACATGCATGCTTCTGTGGCAGACTCAAGAAACAAAAAGAGAAGAAAAAAAATAAGGAAATAAAAATTACAGACTTTTCAACATCCTATTCTACCCGGTTTGAGTCTCCAGTAACCTTGAGCAGTGTGCATCTAACCTGAAATGTTAGTGCTCATATACAAGGATTAAGCATTTGTAATCTAAAGGAATTCTATATGGATTCAGTAAGTATTAGTTGTCACCATCAAAATTAAGTGCCCGGGATCCTGGATTTCAACAATCTCCCCCTTTTTGATGGTGTCAAATAATATTTTCTGATGGCCACAGTTGTTCTGACTTTCTTAGCTCCCCCTCAGAAGAATAGTTTATTAATTTTTAAATAGGAGGAGAAGAAACAAATATTTTTTTTTATTACAACATATAAAAAAAACATAACAAGAGAGAAAAACATATAGTGAAAATAGAAGAGTAAACATAAACAACCAATATCATTAATAGTAAGCAAAAAATAGAACAACACAGAACACAGAAACGTCTCCCCCTTTTGACAGCACCAAAAAGGGAAGAATAAGGAAGCAATTACAATGACAAGAAATAAAAAACATAAATAACTATAATAACTCATAAATCTTGATCCTGATCCGGAGGTGGTGGTGGAGGTTGTGGAAACAGTTGGTGGTATTGATGGAGGGACGCAAACTGGTGATCGATGGATGTGAAGCGCTCCCTAAACCATTTCATATCAGTTTCATGTTCCTGATGTTGCTGAGCAATGTGGGCATCCAACCTAGTCTCCAGGCGATCAAGGCGTTGAATGATGTCGTCGTGAGGGTAGTCAGGAGGAGCAAGACCAGGTGGGTGGATTGGTGGTGGTGGAGGGGTGTTAGCAGGAGCAGCAGCCTCTTCATCATCAAACTCGAGATCGATGTGAGTGGGCCCCCGATGGAATAAGATATGAAAAGAGGCATCCGAGTAGAAGATAGAAAGATGATTTGGAGGTAGCGGATAATAAAGTTGGTACTTGGCATCTAAGATGTATCCTATGACATGCCCTAAAGCAAGGTTTAGTTTGCGGCGGGCACCGGGATATCGGTAGGCAGATAGGGTATGGATATAGTCAAAAACCATTTGGGCTTCATTGAATTTTGTAAGCAGTGGAGTAATATGGATGCGGTCTCCAGCTTTGGGTATAATGGACGTACGAAAGACATGCTGGATAACGCTGGCATTCTGATTCATGGTTTGGACTAGGGGTAGGTGTTAATTGGAGGGGACACCCCTAAGGGTTATATTTACTGATTTCTAATCATAGTCATGGGAGATCATAGATTGGTGACGAGGGCCGTTAGTGGACAGCCCGATGTGTGCAGCAATGTTGTTGACGGTGTTAATGACAATCTGTTTGCAGACATAGGAAGTGAAAGTAGTGTTTTCTAGGTCGATTCTGATATTAGCAAGAAACTCAAAAAGAAGTTCGGAGTGAAAAGGAAAGGCAAGAGTCAAAAGGAATTGAAGGGTGGTTGATGCGAAAAGGTTCATCACCTCAAAATTGAGAGCGGCTTGATTCAGCATGCGAGATAGAGTGATTTTGGCTTCTTGATTTTAATGTATGCTTTCTCATCTGCAATGGAGAGAAAGTGATCATCGAAACACCGAGAGGAGGAGGAGCTCCCGATGACCATTCGGCCGTGCTTACTGGCACCAGACATGGCTGAAGAAGGGACTTGAGAAAGAGAGGAAACTTGGAGTGAGAGAGGGTGAGTGAGTGTAGTCAACGAATCCCTCCTTTTTATAGAATTAGTGAACTATCGTACAGTACGATTGAGTATCATACAGTACGATAGGCGTAATAATGTCATCTGGATGACCGTTCAGAAAAGTGAGTCAAATCATACAGTACGATCCGAATCGTATTGTACGAACGTGAGTGTAAGGCGTTCGTCCCGAGGAGACGTCTGAACGACCTTTGACAAAAATAATCGTACAGTACGAACAGGTGTTCGTACAGTACGATAGGCAATAATGCTCGTACCGTCCGAGTTTAAATTCATCCTAATCCATTTGACACGTGGATCGTATAGTACGATAGGTATTTCGTACAGTACGATGACCAATAATGTGTATCGTACGGTACAAGTGGTGAATCGTACAGTACGATAGATATAAGACATGAAAGATCTGGACCGTGAATGGGAATGGACGGCTAAGATTGGAGTGATTTGAACCTTATCATACTGTACGAACGATATTGGATCATACAGTACGATTGTCGGAGAAATGCAAGGTTTGTGAGCAGCATGGTAAGAGGATCAGGAAACAATTTTTTTTATTATATTATATTATATTTTTTTTTATTTTTTTTGAACAAACTAATCATAACAAACACAAAATTTTTTTTTATTTTTTATTTTTATTTATTTTTTGTTATGGTTTTTTTTTGTTTTAGGCTTGAATGTCTATGACACCTAATTTTGTTCTTAAAGTGCTAAATATGTCATAATCTAATGGTTTTGTGAAAATGTCAGCCAATTGATCTTCAGTAGCAATGTGGTGCAGTTCAATATCTCCTTTGGCTATGTGATCTCTAATGAAATGATGTCTAATGTCTATATGTTTTGTTCGTGAATGTTGAATTAGATTTTTGGATATGCAAATAGCACTAGTGTTGTCACACATGATTGGAAAGGTTCCTAAAGGTAGTCCTAGATCTAACAGTTGTTGTTTTAACCACAAGACTTGTGCAACACAGCTACCTACCGCTATATATTCTGCTTCGGCTGTTGATAGGGCTACCGAATTCTGTTTTCTACTGGACCATGAAACTAACGAATGTCCAATGAATTGACAAGTACCAGAAGTGTTTTTTCTATCTACCCTACATCCTGCAAAGTCTGAATCTGAGTACCCTAAGATTTCAAAAGTAGTGCTGTGTCTAGGATACCAAATTCCTAAGTTCGGGGTGCCTAGTAGATATCTAAGAATTCTTTTGACAGCAGTCATATAAGATTCTTTCGGGTCAGCTTGAAAGCGGGCACAGAGACACACACTAAACATTATGTCTGGTCTACTGGCAGTCAGATAGAGAAGCGATCCAATTATTCCCCTATACCTCTTTTGATCTACAGACTTCCCACTGGGATCTTTATCCAATTGAATGTTAGAGCTCATGGGTGTATTCATAGCCTTAGCATTATCCATTTCATATTTTTTCAAAATATCATTGATGTATTTAGATTGGCTAAGGAACATTCCACCTTCCATTTGTTTTATACTAAATCCAAGGAAGTAACTAAGCTCTCCCATCATACTCATTTCAAACTCATCACTCATTGTTTTTGAAAATTCATTACATAAGCTTTTCTCTGTCGATCCGAACAAGATGTCATCTACATAAATATGAACAATGAGTACCTCAACTCCTACCTTCTTCAAGAATAAGGTGGTGTCAACACTACCCTTAATAAAGCCTATATCTAGTAGAAACGTACTATGTCTTTCATACCAGGCTCTAAGTGCTTGTTTTAACCCTTATAGTGCCTTTTTCAGTTTGAACACGTGGTTTGGAAATTGTGAGTTTTCAAACCCCGAAGGTTGCTCCACATAAACATCTTCCTTGATTACCCCATTCAGAAAAGTACTCTTGACATCCATTTGATACAGCTTAAAATCCCTAAAACAAGCAAAGGCCAACAGTACCCTTATGGCTTCTAGTCTAGCTACCAGAGCAAAGGTTTCTTCAAAATCTATCCCTTCAATTTGGTTATACCCCTTTGCTACTAACCTAGCCTTGTTTCTCACTACTATTCTAGAGTCATTCATCTTGTTTTTAAAGACCCAATTAGTTCCAACCACACTTTGTTCTTTAGGTCTTTTGACAAATTCCCATACATCATTCCTAACGAATTGGTTCAACTCTTCTTGCATTGCTAGGATCCAAAATTTATCTCCTAAAGCTTGATCTATACTCGTGGGTTAAATCATAGATATGAATGCAGAATGACTAACCTCTTTCCTAAGCCCATGCCTAGTTTTTACCCCTTCTGATGGGTCTCCTAAGATCAGCTCTCTAGGATGACTAGAAGAAAATTTCCAATCTCTAGGCAGATGTTCCTGAGGTTCCGCTCTAGTCTCTATGGTAATGGTCTCTACTCCCCTTATAATCTCAAATTCTTCTTCTTCATGATTAGATTCAGAGGTCTTATTGGATTCATCAAATACCACATGGGTGGACTCTTCTACTACTAGGGTTCTTTTATTGAATATTCTATAGGCTTTACCTACAGATGAGTAGCCTAGGAAACCCCCTTCATCAGATTTAGGATCGAACTTTCCTAAGGGTGACTTGCCATTGATTAGGATGAAGCATTTGCAACTGAAAACGTGTAAGTGTGAAAGATTGGGTGTCCTACCCTTAAGAAACTCATAGGGTGTCTTATTAAGTTTGGATCTAACATTTACCCTATTTAACGCATAGCACGCGGTATTCACTGCTTCTGCCCAAAAATATCTAGGAAGAGTGTATTCAGCTAATATAGCCCTAGCAGCTTCAACTAAAGTTTTATTCTTTCTTTCTGCTATTCCATTTTGTTGAGGAGTTCTAGGAGCAGAGAAATTATGTTCTATTCCAACATCTTTACAAAATGATTAAAATTTATCATTCTCAAACTCCCCACCGTGATCACTATGAATTGTTGAAATTACACATCCTAATTTTCCTTTGAATCCAAGTGGAGAAAATTCTAAACTCTTCAAATGACTCACTCTTATGAGCTAGGAATTTCACCCAAGTAAACCTAGAGTAGTCATTTAATATTACAAATCCATACAACTTCCCTCCTAGGCTGGTTGTACTAACAGGTCCGAACAGGTCCATGTGGAGAGTTTCTAGTGGCCTAGTGGTGTTGATATCTTTGATTGCATGAAATGAAGATTTAACTTGTTTTACTAATTGGCAAGCATCACAGAGATGATCCTTAGTAAAGTCTAACTTTGGTATGCCTCTAACTAAGTCTTTCTGAGTGATGTTCCTAAGTGTTTTCATACTAGCATGGCATAGCCTCCTATGCCATAACCAAGAGTCATCCGCTATTGTTTTTAGACACAACGAGTTTGAGGTTTCAATGCAGTTTAAATATAACATGTAAATATTGTTTATGCATTTTCCTTCTAACACAAGTGTATCATTTAAGCTAATCATGCATTTATTAGAAAGAAATTTTATGTCAAAGCCCTTGTCATATAGTTTACTTATACTTAAGAGATTATGCTTTAAACCGTCAACTAAAAGTACATTCTCAATAATCAAATTCTTAGTGTTTCCAATGATACCTGAGCCCACCACTTTCCTGGTGGTGTTGTCTCCCAAAGTTACCTTACCTCCTGACCTGGCCTCCAGTGTCACGAGCTGCTTCATGTCTCCAATCATGTGTCTCGAGCAGCCACTATCCAGGTACCACATGCTCTCACTAGGTCTTTTGTGAGAGCATCCCTACAATGTCAATCACAGATTAGCTTTGGGAACCCAAGTGAGTTTGAGTTCCACCCCATGCTTATCCGAATGAAATGTATGCATGTTATGCTGTGATGAATGCGATTTAGGTCTCCACACTAGATGTGTCCTATAGTGAATTGTACATGTGCAGGCTGTGTGACCTAGTATGCCACAAGAATAACATCTAACACCTGGAAATGGGTTCACTAATCTATGAGGGTGGTAATGCCTATTTTTGGGTTTGGATGATGCATGCCGTGCTGGTTTTGAATGAGATGATTCACATGGTGGAGGCTGAAAAAACTCAGCAAACGTGGGAGGTTTTTTATTATTTTCGAATGCATGAAGTTTTTCATTTAAAAATTTGTTCTCTTGGTTAAGACTTGCATATTCGAATCTCAATGTATGCTCACTACTACTAAGTTCCCCTGCTAGTTCTTCTAGTTCCTTAAATACATTCTCTAATTCAACATGTGATGATTTCAAGGTATCGTGTGCAGTGGTTAACTCAATATGCTTCTTGTTTAATGCATCGTATTCATCAAGCAAAGACATATGATCTTTATCCAAGTCAGAAAAATTCTTTACTATACTAGCATGCTCCTTTTGTAAAGTACTAAACTAAGTATTAAGACTAACATTCTTTTTCTTCAACTTTCTATACGAGTCATGAATTTTTTCAGAAATAACAAGCAGTTCATCATAAGACAGTTGACATACCTCATCATGATCTGATTGATCAAGATTAACATTAGTCATAAGACACAGATTCGTTACCTCCTCCTCTGCTTCTTCTTCCGATGATTCTGAGGCAGAGTCGGCCCAAAATGCTTTTTGTGTCTTAAATTTGCCCTTCTTGAACTTTGATTTTTCCTCACCCTTTTCCTTGGTTTGATGAGTCTTGATGTTGGGGCAATCAGCTCAGAGATGACCGGGTTTCCTGCACTCAAAGCAAATTATCTCAGATGCAACTTTAGTATGCTTTGAGCTTTTACCTTTATTCCAATTGCTTTGATGACGGTGCTGCATTCTTTTCAGAAAATTTTTGAACTGACGAGTCATCAAGGCGATGTCGTCATCTTCCTCTGCTGCTGAGCTGCCACTTTTAGAATTGTTTGCTTTTAAAGCCACCGCTCACTCCTTCTTCTTTTCACCTGCATCACTTTGTCGTTGACTCACTCCTTGCTCGTAGGCAATGAGTGACCCAAGAAAATTATCAATAGAATAAACATTCAGGTCTTTTGACTCAATTATTGCAGTGATTTTAGCATCATATGAGCTAGGCAAACATCGCAGTATTTTGTTTACTTTTCCGAGTTAGACAACTCTCTTCCTAAAGCATGCAGAGATGTTACAATCTGGGTGAATCGAGTGTACATGTCAGATATAGTTTCACTAGGTTTTATGCGGAATAGTTCGTAATCATGTAGCAGTATGTTCAACCTAGATTGTTTGACCTCACTAGTTCCTTCGTACGTGATACACAGTTTGTCCCAAATTTACTTACCAGTAGTACAAGTTGATACTCGCAAATAGTCTTCTGATTTCAATGTGCAAAAGAAACAATTTAGACATTTAGCATTTAGCTGTGCAAGTTCTCTATCCTCAATGCTCCATTCATTAAATGATAGTTTAGTTTTAATTCCATTCAACATACAAAATGGTGCAGAATAACCTTCTTGGACTAACATCCACATGCGATGGTCTAGAGACTGTAAAAATATAGACATGCATATTTTCCAGAAATCAAACGGTGTATTGTCAAATAAAGGTGGACGAGTTATAGAATAACTCTCTGCAGTGTTACGGTTACCAAATTGAGCCATGGATCTTACATTTCTAGGTTTTCTAAAACACTTTTTTGAAACCCCTCTCTGATACCACTAGAAAGTACGAGATGCGCCAAGAGGGGGGGTGAATTGGTATTTAAAAAAAAATTCAACCCTACACAAGAGTTCTAATTTTTTATTTTATTTTTAAAAGATAACTCAACGAACAACGTTCACAACGATGATATTGATAATTCAATTATAAATTTCACAACACAAGATTTAAATCATGGTTTTTCACCAAGCAATTTAATGTACTAATTAGGAGCATGAAAAGTAAAGTACGGTAAACAGGAAAAAACACAAAAGAGATTTTTATAGTGGTTCGGTCACTTGACCTACGTCCACTCCCCAGAGTCCTCTACTCCAGGATTTGCACTAGTAAAAGTTGACTCTCCTTTTGCCCCCACGGCAAGGCGGAGAAGCCTTTACAATACTCACTTTCACCTCCCTCAGTGCGGCGGAATACCAAACTCTATGTCACCCTCCTGGTGACGGCAGCGGACCTTCTCCTTTTTCTCTCTCCTGGAGATGGCAGAGTACCTTGACGATGTTGATCTTGAAGTGACTCTTCCCTCAAGAACTTTCTCGAAGCTTCCCAAAGCCACAAGAGGAGCAAAGCATGCATCTAGCTTGGAGCTACCGTGTGATCCCCTCACACTACTTATCCCTCACGCTCAAGCTCACCTTCACCTTCCTCTCTCAAGCCCTGGATCTCTCCAAAAAGCTTCTCTCTAATGAATCCCCTTCTTTCCTCAAAGCCTCTCACAGGCAGAGGATAGATCAACAACCCTCTAGAGAAATTTTTAAGTTGTTTTTATATCAGGCTTCAGAAAACCCTAAAAGTTTCAACTTTTGCATTTCTGTTCGTACAGTACGATCTATAATCGTACAGTACAATCAGTTCAATTACAACTCCGTCCAGTACGAGTACAAACGAACAGTTATCAAAGTTTATGCATATCATATGATATGTATATCATACAAGACGATGCTGTTGATTCATGCTGTTCATACAGGACGATCTATGGGATGATCCCTGGGACGAAAGAATTCATCTCTGCCAGTCGTCCAGCACTCCTTTAGTCATACAGTACGATTAGTGTGTTTCAGGATATCATCCTGTACGATACGAATATCTTCCAGGATGAATAGAACAAAAATTTTTGGTTTCGTCTGGTACGATCGATGGGATGAATGAAATCATCTCTGTCGGTCATCCAGCACTCCACTAGTTGTACAGTACGATTAGTTCATTTCAGGATATCGTCCTGTACGATATGAATATCGTCCAGGACAAACAGAACAAAAAACCTTGGTTTCATCTGGTACGATCGATGGGATGAATGAAATCGTCTCTGTTAGTCGTACGGTATGATATATGATCGTACAATATGATCGACTTTTAAATTAGAAACCAACATTTATTTCCTGATTAGGGAGATAATTTTGGTAAGTATTAATTAATCGTACAGTACGATAAGAATCGTATAGTACGATCAGTTCAGGAAAACAAAATTAAGAACTTCCCAAACTTATTCTGGCGGCTAGGGTTTCTCAATTGTATCTTATCGTACAGTACAATAGGTATCGTACAGTACGATCAGTGAATCAATTTAATCATCTGAAAATTAGCCGTTAGCCTGAGTATTAATAATTAATCGTACAGTACGATATTAAATCATACAGTATGATAGGTATCATACAGTACGATCAATTTATCAATTTAATCATCTGAAAATTAGCCGTTAGCCTGAGTATTAATAATTAATTGTACAGTACGATATTAAATCGTACAATACGATATTCTTAAAAAAATTTTTAAACATTTAAAACAATTCTCCCCCTGTGTGTGTGCATGGTTGCTCCTTTCACATCCATGCTTCTGTGGCAGACTCAAGAAAGAAAAAAAGAAGAAAAAAAATAAAGAAATAAAAATTACAGACTTTTCAACATCCTATTCTACCCGGTTTGAGTCTCCAGTAACCTTAAGCAGTGTGCATCTGACCTGAAATGTTAGTGCTCATATACAAGGATTAAGCATTTGTAATCTAAAGGAAGTCTATATGGATTCAGTAAGTATTAGTTGTCACCATCAAAATTAAGTGCTCGGGATCCTAGATTTCAACAAAATTAATTATTTTTGGGCAAATTTAAGTCAAAATTAATGATCATTATCATCATCTTCAAATGTTCAATAATGATTGATATCTTTTTCATTCAAGAAGATATATCAATTATTGTTATAACTTTGATTATAAATATAATGATAATTTATCTAAATTTTTATTGTTAAATACCAGAGTGAAAATTCATTTTGACCCTCCAAGGTCATATATAGTTCTTACTCAAATTTGACTAGGATAATTTGGATGAAATTTTAATCCTATAAATTGAATCCATTAGGTAACGATATTTTCACCTCTCGAGGTAATATATTATTCACAATGATGTGTTTAATTTTACAATAAAAATTTAAGAAAATAATTCACCCAAAGATAATTAATCCTTTTCAAAATAATAATTTTTTAATCAAAACAATATCTTACCCCTTTCTAATATAGGAGTCAAGCCACATACCTTATAAAATATGGTGGATTATGATTGGAACACTATAACTATCACCTTTCAAAATATCCCTCTAAATGAACACTAGCCACTTATCCATACACTCAATCAAAATACACGTATCATTCAGCCTATCCTTTGAACCTTCATTTTACGTAAGGTTGGAGATTGATTTAACATCACCCCATTACTGTTAGTCAACATGTACTTGATCATATCAAGAACCCAATTTGATGCTACCCATACGATTATTGAATGTTTCTAAAATCTTACCTTCATTAGATAATAGGCGGTTTGGCTTAACTACAATCTCGCTCTAGGACACCTAGTTGCATTTATCTTAAACTTAAAATATTGGCTCACGTACTGGCAGACATATTTCTAATTTACTATATTAATAGTTCCTTTGAAGTACATTTTTGTAGACAACAAGAGTACGAGCTTGTAGAGGAGTATAAGTCTGTAGAGGATGGAAGAGACTTTCCATCATCATCTCGACCACCAGCTTTAGCACTAACTCTAGCACTAGTACATGAGTAGTCTCAGCTCTACGACAAGATGGTAGAGCGATTTGATCGCATACAGATATGGTTGGATACACACTTTTATGAGTGCACTCAGTAATGGGAGGAGTTCTAGTAGTGGCATGACTAGCTCCAACAGTATGACCAGCTCGAATAACAACATGAGGTGGATTGAGCCTGGTACAATGACCAATTTTTTGCTCTTCACCAGTACTTTTAGCCATGACCTGATCAGGGACCTTCCTACTTTTGGTGTTGTGTGATGTATTATAGTTTCTTTTTTCTTGTTGTTATAGGATGAGTTATTAATTATTTTTCTCAATTGGCTTATTCTCCTTTTTGGTGATGCTAAAAGGGGGAGTATGATGTTTGTTGGTTATACCTATTATTTCATTTTGTTTATTTTTTAGATAGTTTTTGTGTTTGTGTGTGCCTTATTATTCTTAAAATAAAAATTTTAAATATAAAATAAAAATAAAAATAAAAAAATAAAAAATGTATATATAAAAAATTTCTCACTATTTTTTAATATTGAATTAATAAGGGGAAGAATAGGAGAAAGTAAAAGAAACTTGAAAATTCAACCAAGAATGTTTCCCAACATCTAAAAGGGGGAAATTATTACAATCTGGGATCCTGAGCTTATGATTTTGATGATAACAAATATTATTGGATTTTACTATATTTCTCCTAGTACTATTATTGCATATTTGTCTTGTGCACACTAACATCGCACACCATCCATCAACAAAATATGAAGACTCAAGACTGGGTAGAATAAGTTTGATGTCTGCAATATTATTTATTTTTGCATATTTATTTTTATCTTTTTTAAGTAAAAAGTTTTGTAAAAGGTGTATGCTAGCTTGGAAACCATGCGCACACACATGTGGGAGTGAAATTAAGAAGTTTAGATTTTCTGAAGACTACACTATACATTCTTGATCGTACGGTATGATCAGTTCATTAGAAAAATAATTAAAATGTGTAATTGAGAGATTTCAATTGTTAAACTAATTATACTGTATGAACTCAATTATATAGGAGGATCAATTTACATTCAACCCACCAGCTGCCAATCAGATTTAAGAAAGTATTATAAATTTTAACTTTTGAACTAATTGTACTATACAAATAAGTTTGTACTGTATGATATTTAAAATTATGTATAAATTAATCCCTACAAATAGTCAATCAAATTAAGGTTTAATTAATGAATTTTATCATATAGTACAATCTTAATTATACTGGATAATTAGTAGAGATGATGTTTGATTATCCGAGGGATCATCCTGGAAGAACCTTGATTAGATTAAACCATTCATACAGTACAATACTAATTATGATGGATGACTACCATAGATGATTTTTTATCCTCCCAGAGATCCTCCTGGATGAACTTAAGTAAATTTACTAATCGTACTATACAATCAATAATTCATACAGTCTAATTAGGTTAAGATTCGACTTGATCATATAGGGGTTCATTCAATTTATAGAATAGACATAGATTTCTGAGTTAATCATCCTAGATGATCCACAACTCATACTATACGAATTAAGATAGTTGAATTGAAAAATTATCATTTTTTGATGCCTTGAATTTAAACATCTCTTAATTCATTTAAGAGAGTCTTTTGCAAGGCTTTCTAGGGAGGTTTTCTACAAGCAAGGGTTTAAAGAGGGAGCTTTGATCTTGAGAGAGAGAGAGAGATGAGGTTTTGAGATAGAAGTGTTGCAATCCGGGATCCCTAGTAGTTGATTTTGATGATAACAAATAATATTGACTGAATTAATATGTTCATCCCTAAAAATATAAATGTTTATTTTTGTCTATGAGCACTAACATTTCAGGCAAGATACACACCACTCAAGACTACTAGAAACTCTAGACTGGGTAGACTAGGATGTGCAAGAACTTATACTTTTACTTTCTTTAATTTTTATTTTGTTGAGTTTGCCACAAAAGTATGGCTGTTCTTTATGCTTTGGATAGAATGTGTAGGGAATTTTTGTGGAATAAGCAAGATGGGAGTAAGGGTCTTCACTCTGTTTCATGGGACATTCTCTGCAGGCTGAGGTGTTTGGGTGGCTAAGGCGTTCAATCAATTGCTGCTAAGTTGGGTCCTCTCCGGGCTAAGTTTGCTTGGAATCTAATCTCAGATTCATCTACATTCTTGTACAGGTTGATACGAGCTAAGTATGGGAAGGATATCTATAAATTTCATGCAAAAAGGTTTAGTTCTCCTATGGTAAAGATTATTTTACACGATTTTAAATCCTTACAAAATGTGATTAGATGGAGAGTTTCTTCGGGTGAATTTGTTGAAACCTTAAATGATATTTGGATTTTAGATAGACCAATTGCTAAATGGCCTACTTTTGTTGTGAATATGGATGAGCAAATGCTTTGGCTAGATTACTTTATTTCTAATGGGGTGTGGAATGAAGTCAAATTACAGCAGGTTTTTTGTTAGCATTTGCTGGAAATTATTAAGCTTGTTCCTATCTCTACTAAACATGCCGGTGATTAGCTGGAGCTCTTGTTCAATTGTTCAGGTAAATCAATATCTGCTCTTATTTCCCATAAGCTTTGTGGGAATGGTGATGAAGACCTGCATGGGCGTTAGAGATGAAACCTGAAGCTAAGGCCTCGGGTTGAGTTATTTTGGTGGCATTTAACTATTAATACTATCCCTACGAATGAGCTTTTGATGTATAGAAGACTTGCTACGAATGCAAGATGTCCTAGAGGATGTCATGTAGTGGAAAATGTGGATCATATAGCAGTTTGTTGCGTTAAGCTTATGCAGGTTTTTAATGTTCTTAGGAGTTGGGGGTTCTTGATCCTGGTTTTCTCATCTTTTGAAGATTGTTTATTGGGTTTGAGATGCTTGGCTGACAATGGTCCTTTCCTTGGAAATCTATATTGCTCAGTTGTCTTCTTAAGTTGGAAGAGTAAAAATTCAGTTTCACATGGTGATAAGGAGGATAACTTCACAACGGTTGTGACTAATGCTGTTTCCATGGCTGCGACATCCTTCAAAGGAAGTTCGGATTACTAGGATTCCAACCAGCTCATTGAGCTATATTCTTATTGGCATCCTCCTCCACCTGAATGGATTAAACTCAATGTTGATGCTTCTATAGGGACTAATTACATTGCCGGCATTGGAGGTATTTTCGGGGACCATTGTGGAAGATTTTTATGTGCCTTTGGAGTCAAATGTATGCATTGGGATTCTTCTCAGTTAGAGGTTTTGCGATCTTCTTGGCTAAGAGGTTTGTCCAAGAATGGATGTTTAATTTCAAAGGAATCATCATTGAAGGGGACAATCAAAATGTTATGGATTTGGTTTAAAATATTTTTAATAAAATGCCTGTCATAGAGCGGCATTCTTAGATGCAGGATTTTTCTTTTCTTAATGGTTTCAATTAAGATTTATTTCATTATGTGAATAGGAAGAGTAATAAGTTAGCAGATTTTTGTGCTAACTATGCTCGTACTCTTGATTTCTTTTGGTAAGATTTGGGTGTTCATCCTTCCTTTGTTTCTTTACTAAAGGAGGATAGTGATTGTGGATCAATAACTTAGTTTTTTGTATTTAGTTTATTAATAAAGCTGCTTCTAACATTTCTTAAAAAAAAAAAAGTGCACACACACACGGGGAGAGCTAAAATTTTTTTAACTTAATTTAATTTTTTTTAACAAAATCAGACTGTGTAATTTTTAATCGTACTGTACAATCTATCATTTATACGCAGGTTTAACGGCTAATTTTGGATGATTAGTTTTGTAAACTAATCGTACTGTATGATCGTGATCGTACTGTACGATTTGTTTCAACCTAAAAACCTTAACCGCCAGGACAGTTTAGGTAAGATTTTAAATGTGATTTTTTGAACTAATTGTGCTGTATGATAACAATTGTACTGTACGAACATTTGAAATCTTGCCAAAATTATCCCCCATAATCATGCAATTAAATCATGGTTTCTTAATTACACTTGTCGTACTATACGATGTCAATCATATTTGTATGATGAACAGAGATGATTTTAGTCATCCCATTGATCGCAACAGACAAAACCATGATTTTTTGTACTAATCATCTCGGATGATATTTACATCATACATGATGATAATCTGAAATGAACTAATCATACTGTATGAAGGGCATAATATGGGATGATGAACAGAGACAAATACGTTCATCCCATAGATCATCCCGTACAAACAGTTAAAAATTAAATGATCGTCCAGTATGATCTATGGATCATACTATACGATGTTCATAAAATTTGTGAACTGTTCATCTTCATTCGTACTAGATGGATCTATTTTTGAACTGATCGTAAAGTACGATATTGGATCATACTATATAAACAAAATCATGAAATTGAAATTTTTAGGGTTTTCTAAAGCCAAATTTAAAAAGGAGTTTTTCTTATTCAATTGGATTATACTCGTGGTTGACAGAGGAAGGAACTCTTGAGAGGGAGCTTTTGGAGAGATCTAGGGTTTGTGAGAGGAAGGAGAAGGTGAGCTTGAGCGTGAGGGAGAAGGAGTGTGAGGAGATTACACAGTTGCTCCGAGCTAGCTGCACAGTTGCTCCTCTTGTGGCCTTGGTGAGTCTTGTGAAGGTTCTCTAAGAAGAGAGGCTTCAAGATCAACATCCTTGAGGTGCTCTGCCTTGGTCAAAAGGGAGGAAAAGGAGAAGGTCCGCTGCCGTTACTAGGAGGGTGACAGCGTCTGGTACTCTGCCACATCAGGAAAGGTGAAAGTGAGTCTTGTAAAGGCTTATCCACCTTGCTGTGGGAGCAGAAGGAGAGTCAACTTTTAGTAGTGCAATACTCAGAGTGGAGGACTCCGGGGAGTGGACGTAGGTCAAGTGACCGAACCACTATAAAAATTTTTGGTGTGCTTTTTCTATATTTTCTCCATTTTAATTCTTCATGCATTTATCTATTATGCTAACTGCTTGGTGAAAAATTTACTTTTAACTGTGTACATTGATATTTGAAATTATCTCACCATCATCGTAATTGTGAACATATCTTTTTCTTCCGCACTTGATTAATTAAAATTTCTAATTTAAAAATAAAAAAAAGTAAAAAGAAAAATCCACAAAAAGACTACAACTCTTGTTAGCCCCCCCCCCCCCCCCCCCCCCCCCCTCTTGGCACACATCGAACTTTCAAGAAGAATCTTGTGAGATCAAGAGAGAGCGTGAGAGGGGTTCTACACAAGGTTGCCCCCTGTACATTCACCTTCTTCCCCAAATATTATTTTATTTACTTGAGGGAAACTATGGGAAGAGGCTCATGGAATCAAAGGATTTGGTTACTCTATCTTACCAAGTTGGTGAAAGGAATTCTAGCATCTCAGCCACACAAAGAGGATGAAAGGAATTCAAGATTCTCTGCCTCACAAGGAGGTAGAAAAGGATTTCACCTTCTCCATCGCACCATAGAAGGGCGAAAGTTATATTGTAAGGGCTTCTGCACCTTTCTATGTAAGCTAAAGGAGAGCCATAAAAGGAATAGTGCAATATCTAGAAAGGATGACCCCAAGGAGTTAACATAGGTCAAGGTTTGATCGAACCACTATAAAATTTCTAATGTGCTTATTTCTTTTTATTTAGCACTTTAATTTTTTGTATTTTAATTTCTTATATATTATATCCTTGGAAATCTGAATTAAAAACATTATATTTTTTTAAATTTAATTTTTTTAGCAAGAAAAAAGATCTAAAAAGAAAAAGAAAAAAAAAACATTTATCGGTTCATTTTTCTAAAAGATCAAAATTACATATTTTATTAGGTTGTTTCTTGTTTGCTTCCTCTTATAAATTTGATTAAAAGTTTTCAAAGAAAAGTTTTTTTTTTTAAGTTTTTTAAAGCACCAATGCACCCCCCCTCTTGGTGTAGCTATGGCAGTTCATCTAGGTTTAACATCCTCATTTGAACTTTAGAGAATCACATGCCTTCAATTCATAGATGATAGGGTGACATAAGTATTTTCTTTGAATATTAATATATATGCCACTGGAAAAAAAGTTGAGGTAGAGGTTTGGATGCTAACATGAGCAAAGGTAAGGCATGATCGATTAGCAGTCAGAGGATTGATGGCTAAAGGAATATCAATTTTGCTCGTAATTATTGAAATCCCAGACTCTAACCAACAAAAAAGTGTCAAATTAGGGATTATAACCCAAATTGGAACATCCTTAAATTTTTCTTACTAGGAGTGAATTTGTGAGATTATCTTTTGAAGATGAAGGGTTTCCCACTAAAGAACCAAGGCACTCAATTGAGGACCATATCTATATCATTAAGGCAAGAAAAATTAAATAAAAAGAACCATCTAAAAGAGATATAAGTTTAAAGGATCCCTTTTATTTCCAGAATTCTCAACAAAGAATAAAAGATAACCAAAATAGGTCATCCACCAATGGCCTACACCACAAGTGCAAAGGAATAAGATAAGGAGTCCCATTAAATTTATTCATTAGTGAAACAAATTTTAGGTTCATTGGATGAAATGGAATGAAGAGAAAATTTCTCAACAAGAGTGGTATGAGAGGTAAGAAAATGTTTCCACTTCATGGATAGGGGTGAGATGGTTTGCGATGGAGATCTACCTTGTAGATTGGGAAAATCCAAGAGGTTTATGATAATATGGGAGAAGGCCTAGGATAAAAGGCCCAGGCAGAGGAAATGAGGAGAAAATTAGGATAAAAAAGGGTTTACTTCAACCAAAAGTGTTGAATCTTAACTCTAGCTAACAACAGCCCACAAAAATTATAACATTTCCAGATTATTCTCCTAGAAAAATATACCTCAAGCATGGAATCCACATACATGGACTTCATATTTTAGGTTGATATCTCATCGAGTTTAGAATGAAATAGATCTGAGAAGATGGCCTACAACAAAGCCAACTAATGCGTTGAGCATCATGTAAGGCTTCTTACTCATAAAGCTCGCGAGAAGGAAGATTCATGATGCCCTAACTCCTATAATTTATGAAAAATTGATATTAAAATCTGGGTTTTTAGAGAGAGAACGTCCAAGTTTTTAGAGAGAGAATGTTCAAGGTTTTTTAAATTTTAATCTTCCCGATTTTTCTGCCTAACTCTATGGCAGTGAGTTCGGGCATGGTGGCGGGAGGCCTCCGGCCATCACTACCTTCGCCGGCGATCTCTGCCCTTGGGCATCATGGTTTTGATATCGTAGAGGAGAATGTCTGTCTTCGAAAGGAAAGAGGAAAACTAGTTATCATAGAAAGGTTTGCTGAACATCAGAATAAGTTTGTTCCTGTTGAAGGTAAGGGAAAGAATGTTGTTTCTATGAAGGATTGTGAGATCAATGACTTCCCAGCTTTAAATACTTTCTCTCCTGATCTGGAGGCTTCATCATCGGGTCCGAAGATCTTTGTGAATCGCTATGGGAATTCAAATGCAATCTATGTAGCTGACAGCAAGATAAATGCAAATTCCCTTTCTTCAGTTGGCAAAGGTTTTCATATCCCAAGCAAGTCGCCAGCTAATTCAGAGAGGAACGTATCTATGGGAAATCACGTGAATATTAGTTTTGATTTGGTGGAAGTGAGGAATTGCATCTCAACTGATCTAGGTGATTGTGTGGAGAATCATGTGGAGTCTGTTCGAATAGAAGGTAGCCCTCCTAGATTTAAATCAGGCCTACTGGATAAAGAGGAAGCAGGTGTGGACAAGGTAACTGATGGTTTGCTCTAGAAAACAATTTCAGAAGTAAATTCTAATCCTTGGAAAACCAAGCCGTATATTAAGTTAAATTTCAATGTTGAGGATGTAGTGATGTCTGAGGATGGTAAGGCAGTGAAATTATGTGAAGATATGGAGAATTTGAATGCTAGTAGGTTGTCTAATTCCTTAGTGATCAAAGTTTTTGGAAAGGAAATGCCTTCACACTTGGTGGCTTGGGAAGTGAGACGGCAATGGAATAAAATTGGTAATTTCCATTTCACTACCCTTGGTAAAGGCTAGTTTTTGTGTTCTTTTAAATCCAATGAAGTAATGGAGGAAATTTTAACTGTAGGGCCATGGTTTGTGAAGTGGCACATAATTGGTATGGAAAAATGGAAGCTGGACTTTTTGCCATTATCTATGAGAGGATTAACTTCTCCAATATGGATTAGGATGCCACACCTTCCTCTTCATTGTTGGGATGAAAAGAACATTGCAAGGATTGCTTCTCTGATAGGGAAACCTTTCATGTTGGATGGGAATTTATTTCAATGGGGTAGATGTGAATTTGCACGTATTTGTGTTAGGGTGAACATTCATCAAAGACTTCCTTTAGGAGTTTGGGTGGATAGTATCTCAGGAAGATTTTTTCAAAAAGTGGAGTATGAAAAAATATCTTCTTTGTGCTTCCAATGTGGATTGATTGGCCATGTTAAAGCTGAATGTAAGAAGGCTTGTGATGTTCCTAAGGAAGCAATGGGAGGTATCATTGAGGGTGGAGAGGGGCTTGTTGTGGAAAAGGAGCCAGAATTTACGGATCATTCCACTTATGGTCCTTGGGTTCTTGTTAACAGGAAAAAAGGTAGTAGGGCTGGTCATTATAGAGAAGTTGCTAATGATTATAATTTAAAGTTTGAGAAGAAGAAGTACGTCCCTCATCTTTGTTTGCAAATGCCTCATAAGGCTGTTCAAGTAGAAAAGAAGTTGGCTGTGCAAGTTAATAGTGGAAAGAGTATGGAGATTAGTAGTGGGGAGGAGGTTGTTGTTAAAATGGCTAACTCTAAATCTGCTGTAAATGTGATGACTATGGAAGCACAAGGAGCTACTAAGGTGGCTCTGGGAACCGGAAGTGAGGAGACAGGACATGAATATCCAGCAGCTGATTTTATTATTTCAGCTAGTGCAGGTAATGAACAAGGTAGGAATGAAGATGGGAAGGAATGCTTGTGAACTCAAGTAGATCCTAATGGATTACTTGCGAACTCAGGTATTCCCTATCTTAAAAATGGTGGTAATATTAACAGGGAACTCAATTCCTTGAGTAACGAACAATTTGAAGTATTGGGAGCATATGAGGATGGAGGTGCTGAGGAAGGAGAAATTTTTGATAAAAAAATGGGTAGCAGAAGTAGCTTGGTTTCTCCTGGTAGTGGGGAGCCAGAAACATGCAAGAATGCGGCCAAGGACCACTCAGAGATGAATGTGGCTGTTATGGAAAGTTCTTCATCTGGTATGAAAGTTAAGCTTTTGAAACAGCTCAAATCTTTAGGTTCAAGTAACATAATTCCTCATAGTAGAAAGATGGATGGTGTTAAAGCTAAAAAGAATGGGGGTTTTAGCCCCAATCTTAAACAATGATGTCTATTCTATTTTGGAATTGTAGGGGAGACAAGAAAAAAGAGGCTTCCAACTATCTTTGTAGTCTAGTTGGGGACTATCGTATTTTCTTCATTGGTCTGCTGGAAGCAAAGTTATGCTCACTGGATGCTTCTGAGGTCAGGAGGATCATTGGCACTGAATGGGATTTCTCTCATGTCAATGCTAGAGGTAAAGCTGGTGGTATTTTGGTACTTTGGACGAATAAAATTTCTTCCTTTAAGGTCTTAAATTCTTCCTCACAATGTATTGTTGGTTGTCTTAAAAGTCCTAATGGTGAATTGTGGAATGTCTCTACTATTTATGCTAATAAGGACAAATATGAAAGGAGAAAAATGTGGGAGTTAATTGAAGGTTACTCTCCTAAGAAAATGCCTTGTATTGTAGGAGGTGATTTTAACTGTATTCTTTCAAAATGTGATAAGATGGGAGGAAAGAGGTTTGTGTTTTCTCAAGAACCTCAGGAGATGAAAGAGTTCCTTTCAAATAATGATCTTCATGATATTGGGACAGTTGGACCAAAATTTACTTGGTGCAACAATAAAGAAGGAAGTGCAAGGATATGGGAGAGATTGGATAGAATATGCCTTAACAGTAAATCTTTAAGTATGATTCCCTTTGCTGTATCTAATCACCTGCCGAGAGTAGCCTCTGATCATTGTCCTCTTTTGCTTAATCTTAATTCTAATGTGAGGAAGTATAAATCTTTGAAATTTGAAAATACATGGTGCTCTTATGAAGATTCAAGGGGTGTGGTGACCAATGCTTGGAGGAAAAATGATTTTGGTAATCCGTCAGACATCCTTCAAAGGAAGTTGAAAAGGGCTTTGAAAAACCTTTTCTTTTGGAGTAAAAGCAAGTTTAAAGACTTAAACAAATCCAAAGAGGAGCTACAAAGGGATATTTTATCCTTACAAGAAGAGGAGAGGAAAAATGGTTTGGATCCAGCAAATTTACTGATTTTGAGAAGGAAGGTGAACGATCTCAATGTGACTCTTGCTAGACTTGCTATGTGGTGGAAGCAACATTCAAAATCTCATTGGTTAGAGCAGGGAGATCAAAATTCATAGTTTTTTCATGCCTTTACATCAGCTCGACGCAACAACAATATGATTAGGCAACTGGTTGATGCCAATCGACAAGTTATTACGGATCATGAGGACATTCAAACGATATTTGAAGACTTCTTCAGGAATAAATGGAGGAAAAGACTATGTAGGTTATCCAAGCTACCTGGTTTTCAAGATGCTGAATTGCTGAATGAGATTTAGAAATCTATTCTATCCACTGAGGTTACCAAACACGAATTGCTCTCGGTAGTAATGAAAATGAAAAATAACACAGCCCTGGGTAACGATGGTGTGAACCCATGTTTTTTTAAATATTTTTGGAACACTGTGAATGAAGAGGTGTGGAATGCTATTTTTCAATTTTTCAAAACAGGCAAAATGCCAAATTACTGGAAGGAAACATTAATAGTACTTGTTCCAAAGAGTTCTAGTGCTAATAAACCAGGTATGTTCCATCCTATAAGCTTTTGTCAAACTCTTTACAAGATGGTTGCTGGTCTCATTTTGAGTAGGCTTTAGAACATGTCTTCCTACAATTATTTCAAAAAACCAAGATGCTTTTGTTATGGGTAGATCGATTTCAGATAATTGTCTTATAGCTCATGAATTAGTCAATAAGTTGAAAACTTCAAAATCAAAGCAAGGATTTATTCTACTCAAACTAGACATGGAACAAGCTTATGATAGCATGAGTTGGGAAACCCTCTTTAGAATCATGTATGATGTTGGTTTTCCTTTTGGTTTCGTTAATCTTATTAAGGAATGTATTTGCTACCCTCTTTTTTATATTGTTGTTATTGGGGAAAAAAGTGGATGGATTAAGGCTGAATGTGGCTTTAGGCAAGGATGCCCTCTCTCCCTAAGCCTTTTCATTATTTGTTCTGAACTTTTGTCTAAAGCATTCATTGAAAGAGGAAATGATTTGGGTATAAAACTTGAGCCTAACACTCTAAAAATTACACACTTACTATTTGCGGATGATATTTTGATAGCAGCAAAAGCTTCTTGTAGAAATGCAAGGATTATTTCATCTATTCTAGATGATTACAGTAGCTAGACTGGGCAAACCATCAACAGAAACAAATTTATGGTCTTGTATAGCAGATTTGTTTCTTGGGCCAAAAGGAAGAAATTGAAATACATGCTTGGTTACAGAACGGTGGAGGAATTCAAATATCTTTGGGTGAAGATGGCTATTAGAAGATTGAAGGCAAGTGACTACAGTGAAATACTAGAGAAGGCTATGGACAAGCTCAATACTTGGGAATCAAGAAATTTCTCTATGGCTGGGAAGCTAGTGCTAATAAACTCAATCTATTCATCAATTCCTCTATTTAGCATGGCCCATTCTTTGATTCCTAAAAGCATTCTCAAAGATCTGGATAAGTATTGCAAGAATTATTTGTGGCATAAAGAGCAACAGCATAATGGTATGCACTATATCCCATGGGAAAGATGTGTACTTCGGTTAACCTTGGTGGTCTTGGCATTCAAGGGGCAACTGAATAACAAGGTCCGGTTAGAGCTCATATTGTTTGGAATTATGTTAATTGGAAGGAGGGCCTTCTTATTAAAATTCTAGAAAACAAGTATGGGATGGATATCTGGAACAGTGAAGTTAGGAGATCATCTTCTCCTGCTTGGCGTATCATTAGAGATGGAGGATAGTTCTTAAAGCCTATTACAAGGTGGAAGATCTCAAATGGTGAAAGTATCAACATCCTTAATGACAATTGGATTCTTTATTGTAATTTGAATAGATGGCCAGCAATGTGTGATTTTGCAATGCTAGAGAATAAAGATGTATCTTATTTAATTAAAGATGGAAGATGGGATGAAGAAATGCTCAATAACATGTTTTCTGAAGACTTGAGGAATATCATTCTAAGAACACCCATTAACGGAGGGAAGGAGGAAGACACCATGGAACTAATGCATATTTATTCTAGTAAGACTATAGCTTCTTTGTCTTATCTAGCAACTGTTATGTATCCAAAAATTCAGAATAAAATTGACTTGCTGCGAAGACATAAAATCCAGCCTAAAGTATTCCTCTTCTGGTGGAGAATGGTTAATCAGGCAATACCAACGAATGCTTGGATGTACAAAAAAAAATTGTGCAAATCTGAAAGATGTCCGAGACGTTGTGCTGCTATGGAGGATACTGATCACATTGCTGTCAATTGTTCTAAGCTTAAAGCCATTTTTTCTTCCTTAAATAAATTGGGTATTGTATTACCATGCTTTAGTAATTTTACTAATTGTATTGATAAGTTGGAGAAGATGGCTAAATCAAATCCAAGCATTGTTAAGCTGTACATATCAACGGTTTACCACAACTGGAAGGAAAGAAACTTGTTTACGCATGGGAGTAATCCAAGGAGTGAAGGTTTGATTGCAGCTCAGATCTTGGCTGATTGTGCAAACACGCTAACTATTCCAATCGGTATGAACTGGGAGACTAACCAGCAAATGCTGTCTAAAACGTGGTTTCCCCCACCTACTAATTGGATTAAGCTCAATGTTGATGCGTCTTTAAAGTAGAACAAGGAAGCAAGTATTGCTGGAATCTTAAGGGATCACAAGGGAAGATTTTTAATGGCATATGGGCGGAAATTGGTGTATTGGGATATCTCCATGTTAGAGTTGATTTCTGTGCTCAACTTCAAAGAGGTTATTAAAGATTGGATGATGGAGAAACAAGGAATTGTAATTGAAGGAGACAACAAAAACGTTATCAATTTACTAAGAGATTCAATTTGCTTGAAGAATTACAGCAAGAAGGTTCAGAAGGTGGATGTTTCATTTCTTGATATCTTTAAAAATGTAATTTTACATTTCATTCCTAGGGAAGGTAATTGTGTGGCAAACGCTTGTGTCCAAATTGCTTTAGTGGGTGACTTTCTTTGGGAGCAACTTCTTGTTGATGTCCTTCCATCAAGTCTTTATGACTTGATTAGGAAGGACCGTGATAGATTAGCTATCACTTAGTTCTTGTATTTCCTTTTATTCCGTTTTAATGCTAATTACACTACTTCAAAAAAAACTCCTATACTTTATGTGTGTAGTTGCTCCTTCATTACAGCTTTATAGCCCTAAATATAAGCACAAGAAACCATCTCCAAAATGCCTAGATAATCTTGGGCCAAAGAAAAACTCACAAACCAAAAAAATTCTTCATGCTAAAAAATACCTAAAAAATTGGCCTTCTTTGGATTTGTATCCAAAAAAATTATCCAAAATAGGAGGGAATATACTGGCTGAATTTCTTCTTTAACATCCACTAACATCGTCATTGTTGGATTTTTTGCTGGATTTTTTGATAAAAATCTACCTTAATTAAGTATGTTTCCTCAATTTATTATCCTTTTATTTTATATTATTATGACAAAATTTCTATTAGAAAACTTATATAATTTTTTTTAATTTGATTAAAACATCTTAAAATGATTTAATGACCTACATTCACATCATAATAAAATAAAAGTTATAAGAAAATAAATAACTAAGCAAATATGACTGCCATGACTAAAATAAATAATAATATGAAGCATAAGATATTAAAAAAATTGTAATTCTTTATAACTATCACATTCCAAAGAACAAAATAAATTTTAATTCAAGAAATATTTTCCTCCAACTCAATAAAAGATCAATTCCTATGAGGTCATACTACAAAAGAACAACATATTTCTAATAGAAAAGAAGTGGTAAAAAATTCTATGGAGTTTTTGCTTACGAAATTGTCATCATAGTTTTGAGGGTCATAAGTTGGGGAAATTTTTGTTAAAATTTTGACTAACAATTTTTGCTAAAAACATGAAGCTATCTATTTGACCGAAATTTATTAATGGATGACACGTAACCTTACTAGTAAACTTACCTAGTAAGCTGACTTGTTGAACTTGTATGATTAAAGAGGATTGGGATAATAGTGGAAAATGCAATAGCTAAAAAGTAGAGGAAAATACTACAAAATGCTTAAGAAAATTATAGATCTCAAAACTAGCAGACTGTACACTATTATATTAAAAAAAAAAAAGATCAATGATTCTCCAATGGTTCCACATCACCCCTTATTTACAAGGATATGACTGTTATACGACAAGCAACATCAAGAAAAAATAAAAAATAAAGCACTGCATAGAATACTCATACAATGGTAAAAGCAATCATATACATGTGTCTCCACCTGATTTGTTAAAGGTGAGTGAGGTTTAAAGGCCTTGAAGAGTTGGTTTCACATAAGTTAACTAATTTTGAGTTATCGAAGGAAAGTTTTATCAATCAAGTATGTGGATGCGTACTTAGGTGAAAGGGGACCAATGACTTCCATGCATGTTGAATTTGTCAGAACATTATATGGGAGCTCTTAGAACACCTTGGAAGGGAGAGGTGAGAGAGATGCCACTATGGAAATGGGGAGCTATAATTTCAATGCTCAAGGCATGGTAGGCTGAAGGGGCATGAGAGTAGTTCTTTCTTATAGTTTATTCTAAGAATGATCGCTCTGGGAGAGAGAACAAAGGTCACTCTAAGGAGGACTGAGTGATTAAGGAGGTGGTCCAGGTACGTGGTGAGTCTCTAGCTTGGTGAGAATTCTTGGGTTTAAACTCTAAAGGGCTAGTTACCTAGTAAGCCTATGTGAGTAACACATGTCGACCCCATTGGGTGAGTTTCTAGGAATTTTAGTTTGGCAATACATCTTTTTAAGTGAGTTTTAGTTTTGGCCACCATTTAAAGGCAAGATCCTCCATTATGTCTTGCCTGCTACTTATTAAATAGCTCTGAAGGCATATATGAGTATACATTTAATTGCTCGATTCACTTTTTGTACTTCAATAGACAAGTGGAAAAAAGGATGAGCTAAAGATTTATTTAATGGGATGAACAAACATTAAGATAGAAGGTAAATATAGAATTTACTGCACAATTTTAATTGTAGCCAAGATATTGGCATTGGTTGACATTAATAATAATGATGTGATTCCATCATCTATGAGGTTCTTATGAATAGGGAGTATATATTGATATATATTTACAAATTTATTTGCATGACATGAGTCTATAAGTCTTATGAGATTAGAGAGAATGAACCCTATCAAAATCACTCACTCATGCTTGAGTGTCTTTAAGATGATCTCTTTATTTCAACTGCAAGTAAAGTTCTTTTAAGAATATGATCTCACTAGATAGACAAGTGTACAGTAGTGCCCAACTGATAGAGGTAGCTAAAGATCTTTCATTGCCCTGCTTGTAAAGAAAACTTGGGCCTACTCGGGGGCAACAACAAGGATAATAATTGTACTAAGTATGGCAGCTTCAGTCATTAAGTCTACCAGTATTAGTGGTGCCGCCTACCTAATTAATTAGGATTCACCTTTGGACTTAAGGCTAAGAGGTAAGCTATAACCTAGTGCCCAATAGTGGAGAGTAAGGGGGAAGTCATTTCTACTGTGGTTGGGATGACCTCTTAAAAAACTTGACCTGAGGAAAGTAAGAGAAAGTGGATGTGTATAAGTATTTAATAACTATTATCAATGAAGAAGTTAACTGCTATGAGGGAGACTGTAATCTAAATTTCTTAGAGTGAGATACTAAGGCACCCACTTAGTAAGCAGGAAATGAAGCTTTTAGAACAATAGATGACCTTTCTATACTTGAGGGGACTCTTCAACATGATCCACTCATAGAATTACCATCTAAGTATGTTGAGTGTGTCCTTTGATGAGCTTTCATTATTATTATAGAAGATCTATTATTAGATGGACTTTGAGAGGGTAGTCCTTTGAATGGCATTGAGCATAAAAGAATTGGCTAGCAAGAGGTGGGCACCACAGCTGGGAAATGGGATTGGCCAACTATGTGACATACAATTAAGGTTCATCTTTAGTAATTTTAGTCTCATAAACCCTATTTGATTCATCAAATGTAATTTGGGTGGATTGTTCAACAATTAAGGATCTTTTAGTGAATATTTTATATGCTTTACCTATAAAGGAATAACCTAAAAATACTCCTTCATCTACCTTTGCATTAAATATCTCTAAATGAGATTTTCTATTTTTAAAAACAAAATATTTACATCCAAAAGCATGCAAATTAGACAATTTTGGTGTTTTACCCTTAATAAACTCATTTGGTATCTTTTTCAGCTTATATCTTATATTTACTATATTAAGAATCTTGCAAGTAGTATTCACTGCCTCAGTCCAGAAATAATTTGGTAGACTATACTCACTAAGCATTGCCCTAGTAGCACTTACCATTATCCTATTCTTTCTTTAAGCTATACCATTCTCCTGTAGGGTTCTAGCAACAAAAAAGTATGCTCTATCCCATACTTCAAAAAAAATAATTCATTTTCTTCATTTTTAAATTCACCTTCCATGATCATTATGAGTTATTAAAATTAAATATCCTATTCTTCTCTGAATCGAAATTTAAAGTTCTAAATTCTTTAAATGATCCACTTTTATTTTTCAAGAATTTAACCCAAGTGTATATAGAGTAATCATCAACAATAACAAATCCAAATGACTTCCCTCCTATACCTATTGCACTAACAGGTCGAAAGAAATCCATATGGAGTTTTTGTAATGATCTAGTGGGAACTGCACCCTTATTGGAATGAGGACCTAGTTTGTTTTCCTAATTGATTTGCATCATAAAGGTATTCTTTAGAAAATTCTAGCTTAGGAATGCCTCTAAGTAATTCTAACTAAGTGATTTTTCTAAAAGTCCACATGCTTGCATGTTATAGTTTATTATGCCATAACCATAATTCATCAACAATTTATTTTAGGCAACACACATCACTTTAATTATCAATGCAGTATAAATCAATAATGTAAATATTTTTAATTCTTAATTCTTCTAAAATATTTTTTTCAATTTAATATTAGTAAACATTTTGTAAAAAGAAATTTGATATTAGATCCTTTACCACATAGCTGACTAATTCTTAAAAGATTATATTTTATCCTTCTAAAAAAACAATTTTAATAAAAATTTTATCAACCTTACATATAGTACCTGCACCCATAACCTTTCTTGTAGTGTTATCTCCAACTATGACCTTTCCTCCACTTGTAGCTTCTAGCATGATGAATTGTTTCATATCCCCAGTCATGTGTTGTGAACATCCTCTATCTAGGTAGCACATTCTCTTACTGGACCACTTATAAGAGCACACTGACAACATCAATTAGAGGTTAATTTTTGGAACCCTAGTGGGTTTGGGTCCCATCTTATGTATCAATGACTATGTGATGCTATACAAATGATGTCTTGGGCCGCAAGACCATATGTGATCTATTGTTGATCTAGTGTGTGAAAATGTATGCAATGTGTCCTAATATGACATAAGAATAACACTAAATCCTTGGAAATAGATTTACTAATCTATATTAGGGATAAAGCCTTCTTTTGAAAATGGTGGCGCATGATGTGTTCTAAGGTGTGGTTCTTCAGTGTGTGTAGGCCCTTAATTTTTTTTTTAAGTGCTTTGATTTCCTTTTTAAGCATTTATTTTCACTTTTATATTTTTCCTAATTTAACTACTGTTTCATGCTTATTACTATCCATTTTTAAGGCTAACTCGTCTAGCTCTTTAAATGTTTCTTCTAACTCAATAGGCTCTTTGTTTAAAAACTCATACTTTTCTTTTAATGCAATATGCTCTTCACTTAATAATTCATATTTTTTTTCTAATGTAATATCATTAGTTGTTAACTTTGAATAATTATTTGTTAAATAGGTATGCGCTTCTTTCAATATTGAATGGTCTCTTTTTAGATGTGATTGTTGGTCTTTTACTTTTGATAAGCATCTAACAGTTATTCTGAAAGAGAGAGTGATTTATCATAGGATAAATCACATACATGATCACTATTGTAGTCACAAATGCTATCATTTGCTATTTAACACAAGTTGGTTACCTCATCTTTAGTTATAGTTTCATATGATTCTGAATCTGAGTTTTCCCAAAATGCCTTTAATTTTTTTTGTTTGCCCTTACTTATATTGCCTTTGTCCTACCCTTGTCCTTATCTTGGTGTCTCTTAGTGTTTGGTTAATCAAATCAGATATGTCTAAGTATTTTATATTCAAACAAACCACATCAATAGAAAATATATTTGATTTTTGCACTTTTTCTTTTATGTTTTTCAAAGTAGCACTTTTTCTTGTATTACAAGAATCTTTTAAACTATCAAGTCATTAATGCAATTTTATTATTCCTATGCTCCTGAATTGCTACATTTTATATCATCAGCCATTAGCGTTATTGCCTACTCCTTTTTCTTTCACCTAAATCTGCATTTCTTTGACTAACCTTCTACTCATATGTAATCAAAGAACTTAGAGGATTATCAGTGTGATATAAATTTAAATAATTCGGCTCAAAAATAATAGTAACTTTTGAATCCAAAGATTCAAGTAAATAAAGTTGAATTTTGTTAACTTCTTAGAATTTGAGATATCTCTACCCAAAGCAAGCAATAATGCAATTATTTTTATAAACCTAGTATACACAAAAAAATAAACACAAAAAAAAAATTCAATAGGTTGCATGCAAAAAGTTTATATTCATGTAATGATAAATTCATATGAGATTTTTTTACTTCACCAGTTCCTTCATAAGTTATACAAATTCTATTCCATATCTTTTTAGTATTGGTGCAAGACAAAATATGCATATAGTCTTCAAAATTTAGAGCACAAAAAAATAATTAAAATATTTGGCATTATGTTATGCTAAATCATGATCTTCTAAGGAGTTTTTAGGAAAGGGCTATCTAATTTAACTCCATTCACATTATGAAAGGTAAAGCACAACCAATTTAAATCATATGCCCACTATAAAAATCAATTAATTTTAAAAAGGTTGACATACAAATCATACAAAAAATCAAACAAAATATTATTAAATAAAGGGGGTTAGGTAATAGAATACCCTTCTGTAGTGTTACGATTACCAAAGTGTGCGAAGTGGATCTGCTCAAGAGATTTAAATATAAAAAGTGAGAACCCCTCTCTGATTCAAATTGAAAGTGTACTAATGCCACTTATTAAGAAAATTTTGAAAAAAATATTTTCTTTCTCGTTTGGTTGAAAATTTTTCTTAAAACTTTTGCACATTACTCTAAGTTCAATAAATTTTGTTAAAATATCAATTCAACCACCCTCTTACTGTGCCATGGCACTTTCAAGATGTATTAAAGTGGGGTTCTCACTTTGTTTGAAAATAGAAACACCTTTGAAGGGTATTCTATTGCCTTGTCTTCTTTATTTGATAATATTGCTTTTGATTTCAAGAAGCTTTTAATGTTAAGCTTTTTAGAATCTATAGGTTTCCATATGTGGCATATTTTTCAAAGTGGTTAATCTTTTTCTTTTAGACTTATTAATGGTGTTATGATAGAGATAAAATTTTTTTAATGGAGTATATATGACCTAGATCTTGCTCAACTGAATGCTAAAGGTCTTAACTATTTTTAAGATTTGAAATATGAAGATTACATGTTGGTGTCTTCTTGTACTAGTGGTAAAGATATTTGGGATAGGCTTTTAATAACTTATGAAGGTACTAGTGAAGTGAACCAATTCCCTATGAACTTACCCTTGCACAAATATGAATTATTTCACACACAATCAAGTGAATCTATTTCTAACATGTATACTAGGTTTACAAAATTTTTTTAAAATATTGCGTGCTTTAGGTAGAGACATCTCCATTGCTAAAAAAGTGAATAAAATATCACACTATTTTCCTGAATCTTGGCATGCCAACATTATAAAAATTTTTTGTCTAATGAATTAAATTCCTATTCTTTTGGTATTCTACTTGGTTCTTGATCGCCTACAAGGAAAATTTCAAGCAAAGAAATACAGATACATGTGGAAGTAGGAAGGAGAAGACATTAACTCTAAAAGTTGATAATGCAAAGAGTAATGATTTTGGTATAGATGGTAATGAAGATGTTTCCTTTATGATTTATTAATTCAAGATATTTTTGAAACACAAACAAAAGAACCATAGTGAAAAGCATCGAGGAAATATTTCAAAGTCAAATAAGTCTGCTATTGACGTTGTTTGTTATGAGTGCATAAAGCTAGGACTTATCCGATCTGATTGCATAACCTTAAAGAACCACCCAATAAAAGAAAAGGGTAAGGACAAAGGAAATGCTTAAAAGGGAAAGTAGAGGTCACAAAAGATATTTTTGGCAAATTCGAATTCAGAATTATCAGAGATAGAAATGAAGAGGAGGTAACAAAATTATATCTGATGGCCAAAAATAGAAATGGTGACTTTGACAGCATTCAGGTGTATGATCTCACATATAGTTTATAGCTCTATATTTTAGGACAATGGGATGATTGTTATAGAAAATAAAAAAAGAAGCATTTATACCTTAAAATAAAATGTTCTACATTGCAAGAAGAGCATACCAATCTCAATAACAACTATAAAAAATAAAAAATTTATTACGTTGCATTAGAGGAGAAGTTTGAGTCATTAGATAAAGAGTATATCAAATTAGAAGAAGCATTTAAGGAGTTAGAAAGTGATATATTAAATTTATAAGAAGTTGAACTTGCATTGAAAAAGTAGGTAAGCATATATAAACGTCCTAATAAAACTTTAATGAAGAAAATCATAACATTTAAAAAAATACATCAAGGCCTACACACACTTCAAAGACATACATTAGAACACACCATGTGCCAAGATA
Organism: Dendrobium chrysotoxum; assembly: GCA_019925795.1. Lineage (NCBI taxonomy): Eukaryota > Viridiplantae > Streptophyta > Magnoliopsida > Asparagales > Orchidaceae > Dendrobium > Dendrobium chrysotoxum. The sequence goes on along the minus strand of CM034314.1, from coordinate 53,171,206 downwards.
TTTAGAAAAAGAAGTCACTCTTCATTTTGATTAGTGCATCTATTTCCAAGAGTTATGTGTTTTTCCTTGCATATTATGACATATTACAAGTATTTGAACCAACAGAATTCACTATAGATCACATTTAATCTTGAGTCCCAAGAAGTCATCTGCATAACATAGTATACATTCATTGCAATAGCTCCTTATACTCCTTAGATTGCTTCATTTCTGGTGATCAACATACGTTAGGACCCAAACCCACTTGGGTTCCCAAATTTAAACCTTAATTGATTTTGTTTGTGCCCTCTCATAAGAAGTCCAATTAGTGCATGTGGTACCTAGAAAGTGAATATTCATGGCGTATTACTGGAGTCAAGAAATAATTAATCACATTAGAAACCATAAGTAGAGGAAAGGCTACACTGAGAGACAACATTACCAAAAACATAGTGGGAACTGGTATAATTGGTACACTTGATAGTTTTATAATTAAAAACGTTTTCTTAGTAGAAGGTCAGAAGCATAATTTTTTAATTATTAGTTAGCTATGAGATAAAGGATTAAACATAAAATTTCATTCTATAAAATAGTTATTAGTGCTAAATAAAAAATTTGTGTTAGAAGGCTCAAGGTTTCATAAAGTTTACATGATTGATTTGAATTGCTTTAATAAATCTGAAGTTGTTTGTTGTTTAAAGTCCATTATTGAGGAATCATGGTTATAGATTAGGACTCTATTCGATGCAACCTAGAGGACTCTTAGGAAGATCAGTTAGTTGTAATTAATTAGAGACAATCCAAAGTTAAAGTTTTCTAAAGAAGGCATGCTAACTAGGAATGCAAACCAAGTCAATCACCACTAGACCATTAGAAGTACTTCACATGGATTTTTTTGCATTTGATAGTAAAATGAGTTTAAGAAGGAAATCTTTTGGATTTATAATCTTTAATGATTATTCTAAGTATACTAATGTTAAATTCCTTACAGATAAGTGCAATTCAAATTAGGAATTTAGAATATTCTCAGTTTATATTTAAATAAAAATAGGTTGTTTAATTTCCATAATCCATAGTGATCATAGAGAAGAATTTGAGAATAAATGATTTAAATTATTTTATCAAGATTCTAATATAGAACATAACTTTTTATCCCTTAGAACACCACTGTAAAGTGGTATGGCAAAAAGGAAAATAGGACATTGGTAGGGCCTACTTGATAGAAGCTTAGTTAGTATAGTCTACCCAAGTATTTCTTGATAGAAGTAGTGAATACTACTTGCTATGTTTTAAAATAGGGTAAACATAAGATTTATGTTAAATAAGACACCATATGAATTTATTAAGGGTGGAACACCTAATTTGTCTCATCTACATGTGTTCGGGTGTAAGTGTTTTATTTTAAGTAATTGAAAATCACATCCTAGAAAATTTAATGCTATGGTAGAAGAGGTAGTGTTTTAGGATATTCCTTAATATGCAAAGTATATAAAATTTTATAAAAAGAGAATTTTAGTTTTTGAGGAGTCAACCCATATAATATTTGATGAATTTGATATGGTTTCTTAAAAGTAAAGAATTGATGACGAGGAAGAAGATATCACCTGTAGAGATGAAAATATTGGATATGAGGATAGAGAAGAAGCTCAAATTTTATTCTATAAAGAATGCAGATATGCATATAGTCACTCTAGAAAGCTTAGGACACCCATCTACATGGGCTAGTTTGGTCTTAGAAATGAAGTTAAACACACAAACTTCATCTCTATAGTAGAGCCCATCACTATTGAATAGACCCCATAACATGAATTTTGGAATTTAACAATAGAAGAAGAATTAAATTAATTTGTTAGGAAGGAATTATTACTTAGAATTATAATAATAGTGTTGTTAGAAGAAAACGAATTTCTAAAATTAAATTAAATGACTCTAGATCAATCATTAGGAATAAGGCTTGGTTACTAGCAAATGGATACAACCAAATCAAAGAGAGAGATTTTTAGGATAACTTTGCCCTATTAGTGAGATTAGAAGCAAGTAGGATACTAATAGAATTTGCATGATTTAAGGGATTTAAATTATATCAAATGGATTTAAAGAGTGCTTTTTTGAATGGGGTGATTAATTAAGATGTCTCTATAGAATAACCATTAGGTTTGGATAATTCAACCTTTCTAAATCATGCTTAAAAACTTAAGAAAATAATCTTTGTGATTATGTAAACACCTGGGGCATGGTATAATAGGCTTAGTAATTTCCTTTTCAAAAAACACTTTATTAAGGGCACAATAGATACCTCCCTATTTATTAAGAGAATTTGATATGATATAATCATTCTTCAGATTTATATGGATGATATTCTTTTTGAATCTACGGATGATAATTTATGCAAAGAATTTACCTGCACTATGAGTAGTGATTTTGAAATGAGTTTTTCCTTGGATTTAATGTTAAGAAAATAGAGGAGGGAATCATCTTGAGTTGGACTAAATATATAAAAGAAATTTGAAAGAAATTTAATATGGAAGATTGCAAGAGTATGAATATATTGATGAGACAGACCACCAAATTAGATAAGGATGAAGATGTTAAATCAGTTGATCAAAAGAAATTTAGAAAGATTATAGGTTTCTTACTTTACATGATCTCCAGTATACATGATATTATTTTTAGCAATAATCTTTATGTTAAGTATTAGACTGAACCTATGAATGTCATATGACTACCATCAAAATAATTTTAAGGTATCTTATAGGAACTCAAAACTTAGGTATCTCGTATTATAGGAATAGTTTGACCTTTGACTTTGTTGGATACTCATATTCAAAAAATTCTTTATTAAGCCCATCTCTTTTTTTCTTTTGTCATGGATGTTCTCACTAGACATTTGTAAGAGGATGTACCATGGTGTATGTTTTTTGCTGATGATATTCTTCTTGTTGATAAGACTAGAGAGGAAAAGGTAAACTTGAATTATGGAGGTAAACTTTGGAGTCTAAATGTTTTCGCTTGAGTAGATCTAAAAAAGAATATATGGAGTGTAATTTTAGTAGTAATAGACCTAGTGTGGAGATTATGACTTTGGGCAATCAAGTCATTAATAAGAGTATACATTTTAGATATCTTGGATCAATTGTTTAGAGTGATGGTGAAATAGATGGGGATAATATCAGCAGAATTGAAGTTGGATGGTTGAAGTGGAGGAATGCATCAGGCTTGTTATGTGATAGAAAAGTCCCCCTCAAACTTAAGGGAAAATTCTATAAGGTGGTGGTGAGACTTGCAATGCTTTATAGTGCCGAATGTTGGCCATTAAATTAGAAGCATAATACTAAGTTAAATTTTGCAGAGATGAGGATGCTCAGGTGAATGAGTTGCTTCACCCTTAGAGATAGGATATGAAATTAGCATATACATCAAAAGGATGGAGTAGCTCCAATAGAAGATAAGATTAGAGAGGGTCACCTTAGATGGTTTGGTCACATAAAATGGTAGCCTTCCAAAGACCCGATTAGGAAAGTAGAGATATTAGATTTGACTTAACTTAAGAAAGGTAGAGGTAGACCTAAAAATACTTGGTAAGAAAATATTTGAAATTATCTTTCTTTTTAGATTTAAATGAAAAGTTAACTTTTAACTGGAAACAATGGAAAAAGAATTTTTGTAGCTGACCTAACGTAGTGGGACAAAGGCTTGATATTGTTGTTGTGTTGTGTTATAGGGAAGATATGAAGAGCACCTTAGGAACTTGCCAAAACATAGGACATTCTCTAGTTTTCTGGTCAAGTAGAAAGCAAAATTTTGTTGCCCTGTCTACTATAAAATCTAAATATCTAGCTATAAAAAGTTATGTTTCCCAAGTCCTCTAATTATAGAAAATTTTATTCTTGTTCCTTACATTGGTTTATTCCCTATTTTCACTGTGCTTTTTGTAATTTGTGTAAAAAATTTTGTGTGTGCATGTACTTCTGTAGTTATCCCTGATCATTACATAAAATCCTAAAATCCTCTATACACTGTATTATATGATAACCATCGTACAGTAAGATGCACATTATTCAGCACATAATATCCCTTCATCTAAGCCAATGGCTCCAATCAAACCAATTACCATGAGTCATAATGTACAGACATGTGTCATACTATACAAATGATGAGGCTCAAAAACCATTAGGACAAAGTTAATTTGATCAACATGATCCTTTATAACACATCATGCTATATAAACAACTATTCATACTAAATGATCCATTCAGAAATTTATCAAATAGAGGACCGCTCAGGATGAAAAAGAAGAAGTATATCATACTTTGTGATCTACGATCATACTGGATGATTTCACCAATCTTCACACTACTTCAGATGGGTTGATTTGGATTTTGGTTATCCGAATGTATGATCACCATCATACTAAATAACCCTTTTTTTATTTTTTATTTTTGGGGGAAACACACAGAGGGACCTACGCGTTAATAGAGAAAAAATAGTACAGGGTCCTTAAAGGGGCCTCAAGCTCACTAATGCTAGAAAGAGCTACGAAGAGATAACAAAAGAAAAAACCTAAGAGCTCGAGGTCCCTCCTAAAGGAAAGTACAAAATAACCTAGGTACATTCTACGGTGCACAAGAACGAGCACCCATAAAAGATGAGAGTACCAAAAAATGCCAACATGATTTAGCTTCCCTTCCAAAATAAGCTCACAACGATCACCTGCAAAAAATGATTTTTGCAAAATAGGATAGTGCACAAAATAGAGATAGTAAAAATATAAGTATGTTAAAGCAAAAGGGAGAATCTAATAGATATAAGTCCAATAAGTACTCCAAAGTTTCATCCAGGTATTATTCAGCATCAAACTAAGAACCAGCCAGAAATACCTGAGAAGGCAGCAATTGAGGCGGTAGTACAAATAACCATAGACCAAAATAAGATAATTTACCTAACGAGCTTCAATAGCAATGAAACACCACAGTAGCACAACTAAGCCTAAATACAATAGGATAATCCAAAAAGAGAGACACCCAAGACCAATAAGCCAAGGCACCAAACCAGAGGACCACCCAACCCCTCGAACAATAACCACGAAGCACCAACCAACCACAGCAGCAAAAAACACCAGGTAACTACAAGACAACTAAAGAGCCAAAAGCCAACCCCCAGCACCCCAAAGAATAAATGTCTGGGAGTACAAAATAAGAGCAGAACCATGATAACAGCTCCAGCACAGGTCCCACCAAGCACAATGACCAAATGCTAGAACCAACACCACCAGAACAAAAACCCAACACCAAACAAATCAACCAAAAGGACCCAAGGACAAGGATCGAGCCTGGAGAAACACCGCAGCAAAAAGAGACCATACAGGGAAAATAACCAGCTAAAGCCCACAAAAACCACCCCAACGAGATACCATAAGCCACCATACGAGGGGTAAAGAACCCAAAACCTACAAACCAAAAGAAGGCCACACAAGCCCCCCGATAATCAAACACCAAAAAATTGGAAAAGTAGAATAAACTAGATAAGAATAGACCAACCTGAGGGATAAGGCAACCAGCCAAACAGAAACACTTCAACATAAAACACCAAAAACCCAAGAAGAGTAACCAACAAGCAGACGAAGAAGAAGCTCCCAAAAGCATGGGACATAAAATCTCCAACCAACTAAACACCTTAAAGTCTAAAATAGGGTAAAATAATAGCATCAAGTCTTAGGAGCCCTTTCAGCGCCACCGGTAGGTTAGAAACAATCAAATCGGAAAAATAATCTAAACCACACCCCCAATTAGCAGGCAAAGTATCACAAGCATTGCCATCCTTACGAACATGATAGAAAGAATAATTAAAAAAAGATCAATAGATTCTTAATCTCGCTAACCTGATAAAATAGATCAGGAATACACATCATATCATCAATAAAATTTAAAAATTATAAGTTGTAATTAGAATTAACCTTAATACTAACATTAGTTAAGTTAAGAGAAATACATAACCTTAAACCATAGAGAATAGCCAAGGTGGTAGCATAGAACACATTACCATTCTGTAAAGGACCAGCAAAGGCCATAATAAGTTTACCATTACTATCTCTATATAACCCCTCCATAACCCAATGAAGAGTCTGTTAAAGCTCAATAGATTGTTAAATTCTAATCTAATGTCCCAAGGCTAACCAAGAGGCGGGGTGAATTGGTAATTTTAAAAAATTTCTGGGTAAATTTAGAAAACTATTTAAAAAAAACTTTCACAATATAAAATTTTTAAAAGCAATTTTTCAACCTCAAAATAATTAAAGTAAATGCAAAAAAATAAAATGCAGTAAAAGTATGAATAGAAGACACCATATTTTGTAGTGGTTCAGTCCAACAAGACCTACGTCCACTCTTTGGAGACTCCTTCTCTAGGTATTGCATTATACTCAAGTAACTCTCCTTTAGCCCCCACAGCAAGGCAAAGAAGCCTTTATAATTTTCCCCTCTTCCACCAAACCTCAGTGCGGCAGAGAACTGTCACCCTTTTTCACCCTCCAGGTGAAGGTAGAGAACCCACAGTCCTTTCTCATACTCTTGGTGATGGAAGAGTACCACTCATCCTTTCACACCCTCCTGGTGTCGACAAAGAACCAAATCCTTCTCTTGAAAATCTTCTCCAAAAGGCCTTCAACAAATTAGGGAAATACTATGGATAACAAGTAGGAGATCCTTACTAATTGGCACCTTTGTGAATCCCCTCACAAAACCTTCCCATAAGATTTCTCACTTTTTCACTCTCAAATCACTCTCCTAAACACTCTCCTAAGGCTCACTCAAGAGTATTTTCTTAGAATACTCTTGGACAGTCAGTTTTTTGGACTCTTATATACAAAGGATAAGAAAAACTATCGAAAAACTAAAAATTTTAAGTTTGACAAAGTCAGATCGTACCATACGATCGCACTTCGTATGTACGAATAGTTTATAAAATGAACGGTTCGCCCCGTATGATACTGTAAGATCCTATAAGACCCAATTTTGTACTATGAAAAATGATGTATGAAAATATTTTGTACTATACGAATAGTTCGAAAATTGAACGGTTCATCCCATACGATACTGTACGAACCACATAAGCCTCTATTTCATACTCTAAAAAATTATGTACGAAACCAAATCAGACTGTACAAACAGTTCAAAAAAATTAATGGTTCATCCCGTACAATATTGTATGAACCATGTAAGCCCCTATTTCGTACTTTGGAAAATGATGTACAAAACCAAATCGTACTGTATGAACAGTTCAAAAAATGAACAGTTCATCCCGTATGATACTACACAAACCATGCAAGACCTTATTTCATACTCTAGAAAATGATGTACGAAAATAGTTCATACTGTATAATTCATACTTGAAAAAATTTTACTCATAAAACAGGCAGGTTCATTTTAAAGGAGATATTCAATACTAATCGTCCCATATGATTTAAAATTGTACAGTATGTTTAACCAAAAAAATTATCTCACGCCCCCAATGTATGTGTGCACGATTGCCCAGTTATAATTACACTCAATCAGACTCAAGTACAATAAAAAAATAGACTCCAACTTACAAAAAATACTAATTTTATCTTTCTCGAAGTCTTTAGCAGTCTAGAGTATAATTTTCCTAAAAAAACATGTTAGTATACACAAAAACACACTTTCCAACATATGTTAGCAGAAAATAACAATCAAACAATAAGATTTTGATATCATAAAAAACTCACATGATTATAATAACAATATCTTTAAAGTTAATTTGCAACAATCTCAATAGATTCAATGCTAGCACCATCCATATTCAGCTTATAAAAGTTTATGGGGGGGTTTGGTCCAGTAAATAATTCTAGGAACTTTGGCAATATGACCACCCTCCCAATTAAGACCTAAAGCAGAACCAACAAAAAAGTAATTTTTAAAATTCTTGATAGAGAGCAGCTTAATAGAGAAAAGAGCCAAAACCTTATCATTCACATTCTAGATAGTCATATTATGATACATACAAACACTATTAAAGAGAGAGTTATTTCTATCCAACCATAAGTACCATAAAAGGAGAGAAGGAATAACATTTCTTATGTGCCCTTTTGACTTAATAAACCAAGCATTAAGCATAGAATTAATAGATAATTGAGCATTAAAACTATTTAATTGAAACATGTCATCAAAATAAACCCATGTTTTAACAGAATGGTAACAACATTGGCACTTTGAAGGAAAAATAAAACCTCTTTTGATGAGATTATCATCCATTGGAATGAATTTATGCAAGATTCTCCAGACAAAAATAGCCACAGTGGAAGGAATACTTTTATGCCAAATCATAGAGAAAATATTATCACTATTCATCCTAGATCTAAAAGCATGCCAAGCATTCTTTAAATTAAAACCACCATATTTTGATAAATCACATATGATAACATCCTTAGAAACAATATTGATGGGCAAGTTGAGAATTTGGTGAATAATAAAGTCAGGACTGACATTAAAAAGTTTCTCATAGTCCCAACAATTATCAATAATGAAATAATTCACCTTAGTAGCCAAAATGGAGGAGGAGTTAGTAATGGAATCAATAGACTGTTTACCCAACCAACAGTCTTGCCAAAAGTAAATATTACCTTCACCAAGCCCCGAAGAAATGAAAGGCTCAACAACCCATTTGACCTTGCAAAGCCTCTTCGAAACTTTAAAATCCCCTTGGTTAAAATAACAAGTAGTAGGGTGCTTACCAACATAGTACTTAGCATACATAAAATTAGCCAAAAGGCTCACTTTAGCATGAAAATTATACCAAATTTTGAAAGAAAAAGCATAGGCTATATCATTCATACTTTAATAACCCAATGCCCCTTTAGCAAAAACACCACAGCATTTATCACATGCAGCCCAGATAATTTTGGAATTTCTAGAAGCACCTTTCCAAAAAAATTTATTGATAAGTTTATCAATTCTATTACAAACTGCTTGAATAGGAAGAACAGTTTGAAAAATTAAAATAGGTAAAGAACAAAGAACACTTTTAATAAGAGTTAATCTACCCCCAAAACTTAGAAAATTAGAATCCTAAGATAAAAGCTTATTCTAAACAGAGGTAATAAGATCATTAAAAAGAAAAGTTTTCTTTCTACCTTTAAACAGAGGCACCCCAAGATACTTAATGGGTAATTGACCATGCATAAAACGTGTTAAATCTTTAATGGCAAAAATACTATCATCGGGAACACTCTTGGTAGCAATAAAAAAAACTCTTGTTTTTATTAAGAGATAAACCACTAACCATTTCAAATAGACAGAAAAAATTCATAAGTTTATTAATCCTGTTAACAGATGCATTTGTAAAAATAATAAAGTCATCAGCAAAACATAAGTGAGAGATGAGAAAACCACCCAATGTTCTAAAATAAAGACTCGAAGAATTCTCAAAGAGATTGGTTAGGCCTCTAGATAAAAATTCAGTAGCAAAAATGAAAAGGGCAAGAGAAATAGGGTCAGCTTGTCTTAAACCTTGAGAGGATTTAAAATATCCATTACTTTTACCATTAATAATAATAAAAAAATAAACACCTTCAATAAAATTTTTAATAAGCTTGATAAAAATCGAATTAAACCCAAAGAGCTGTAATGAATTATAAATAAAGTTCCAATCTATGTTGCCATAAGCCTTGGCAATATCCAGTTTCAAAATCAAGTTACCCCCTCTCACCCTAACATCCAGGTCTTAGAAAAATTCTTGAGCCAACAAAATATTATCAGCAATGGCCCTCCCTTTCACAAAACCCATCTGAGAAGGTGAGATAATTCTAGGTAAAATAGAAGTTAAACAATTGATGAGAATTTAAGAAATCAATTTATTAAAGAAGGTACAGAGATTAATAGGTCTAAAATCATTCCTAGTAGCATTAGAGTTGTTTTTGGGAATAAGCACAATAGAAGTAAAAATAAAAAAACTTAGGGATAAAATTACCAGCAAAGAAATCCAAAACAGCAGAGAAGAGATCATTACCAATAATATGCCAAGATTTTTCAAAAAACTGAGTGGTGAAGACGTCAAGCGCAGCCACAGAATCACTATTCATACCATAAAGAGTTTCTTTAACTTCCTCCAAAGAAGGAGGTTTAGAAAGAAACTCATTCTCCTCTTGAGATATAAGGTTAGGGATAAAAGAATGGTTATCCATCTGAACTAGACTTAAATCTTTATTGAGACGATTTTGAAAATGCTAAACCACTAAATTAGTAATTTCCAACCTATCCTCAGTCACAGGCCTATCCTCCCGTTGAATTTTATTAATACAAAATTTGGCCAATTTCCTCTTAACCAATGCATGGAAATATTTTGTATTATTATCACTTTCAACTAGATGTTTAGCAATAGCTCTTTTTTTCAAAAAAATATCCTCCTGCGCTTGTAATTTAAAAAGGCAATCTTTAGCATCCCTCAGTAAACTGAAATTAACATCAGAAGGAGTAACTTGACAAGTAGATTCAATAGTGATCACTTGTTGCTCAGCTTTAAAAATATTAGTAAAAATGTTTTTAAAAACCTTATGATTCCACCAATTTAAAACCTTCTTAAGCCTTTTCATCTTATACCAAAGTCTCCTGATGCCAAAGCTAGAATTATCCAGGTGTAACAGAGCTTTCCAATTATCCTAAACAACATCAAAAAAAGAGTCATGGAGTAACCACTTGTTTTGAAATTTGAATTGAGGAGAAGAATTAATTTGTCTAAGATTAAGGCTAATTAACAAAGGGGAATGGTAAGAAAGAGTCCTGCTAAGATGCTCAACACTAATAGAGTTCAAAGATTTAAGCCAAGAGTCATTAAACAAAACACGGTCCAAACATTTCCATAATTGACCTATATTCCAGGTGAAATTGTTACCCAAAAAACCAATATGAATTAAATTATAGTCCAAAATCATGTTACTAAAATCCTCCATAGATCGATAGGAAGGGGAAGAGTCTCCTATACGCTCAGAAGGATTAGAAATAGTGTTAAAATCACCTCCAACAAGCCAAGGTAAATTACAAATACTACAAAAGTCCATGAGTTTATCCCATAATAATTTCCTAATATAATGGGAAGAAGCAGCATAAAAAAAAGAGGCACAACAATGAAAATTAAGGACTTCTACATTACAATGCATCACTTGAGTTAAATCGCCAATAACATCAATTTTAACAGGGTCCTTCCATAAAACCCAAATATTATTAGCCACATTAGAAATAGCGTACTTAAAACCCAAAAAACATAGAGGTACTAACCAACTTAGCAGAGGAAATAAAAGGTTCAAGCAAAACAAGAATAAAAACATTGTGAACATGGCATAAGTTCTTAACTCTTGATGTAGAAGAGGAACATACAATGCCCCTAACATTCCAAATAATAGAATTAAACATAAAAACAGAATTAATGAGAAGTACGTGAACATGTGGTTCTAGGAGATTGTAAAATGATGTTCTTGTTCTTCCTACCTCTCCTACTATGAAACTTAATGTAACTAGTATCATTATCATCTTTAGCAAAGCATTTATCCATAATATCCATATCCTTAGTATCAGTAAAAGCATTACTATTAGAGTGAGGTTTTAAGGGAAGTTTAATATCATCGGATAAACCTTCCTACCAAACCTCCTACTGTAATTCACCTTCCTCATAGATACTGCCATCCTCCACAAAAGATTTACTTCCTAAGTTATTGCCAACATTACCTTCCACCATACCACTTTGGTCATCCTCATGAGTAACAACAATAGATTGATTAGGCACCATATTAGAATTATTATAAATTAGCATCATATGTTCCATATTAGTCAAATTGTTATTAGTAACACAATGAAAATTAGATGATAATGAAATAATATTTTGAATAGTAGTAATAGCCAGCATTTGCTCCTCCTTGTGTCGACCTTCAATATGAAAAGAGGAGATAGAGTGAAGATTTTCTCCCTGGTCACAATTAGGATTGGGAAGAGGTCCATTAAGAACTAAGGCACATTGTAGTGGACTATCTGTAGTATCCTGCACCTTAGAAACATGACCCTAAACCACATCCAGATTCGTATCCTCAATAGTATCTTGCATATTAGAAACATTTCCCTCAACCATTAGATTAGGAGTCACAGTATCAACATCAACCGCAGGGGCATCAATCACATGTGAAACTTTGGTTGAAACCTTCTCCTTTCGGAGATGTGGATGCAACCTAAAGCACTCATTAACCCCATGACCATGAATCTTATAATGAGACCAAAAAATGGGTAGGTTTTCAATTTCGACCTTTTGGAAATACCCCTTTAATTTTGAACCAAACCAAATTACATTCGGTGTTTCTTAGAAATATCCAAATCAACTAAAACACGTGCCACAAATGGCCTAGAGATAGACACAATAGCTTGGTCGGTCTGCAATAGCCTACCAAAGATCGAAGCCAAACCAAATAATATTTAAGAGTTAAAAAAATGGAGGCACAAATTTAGAAACAACATCCATACATGAACTATAGCAGATTCCTCACACACATCAAAATCCGGCATCCATTTGAGTAATCTCATTTGACAAGCTTGTATATAGTAAGATCTTCTTGAAAAAATGCAACTATAATCAAGATCATTTGTAAGTTGTATCACAATATGATGTGGATCAAGCAAAGCAATGTGAAAACAGCCAAAAAGTTTAAGGTTAATGAAAAGTTTTTGAATCACATCTAAGTTAGGGTGACGGAGAACAAACTTGCTGACCAACGTAAGAGCAAAAGGTGTAGCAAGCTGCGACACCATAGAGTCATCAAACATCAAAGCCGTCATCCTTTAAAGGAAGTTTGAACAAAATGAATCTTAGAAGAAGACTAAGAGGAACCTGCCAAACCTTCCTTAAAGGAACAAGATTTCCCACCCTGGAACGAAGATGAAGCTGGGACAGATGACATCAGGGATGTCATCTCCCACAACCAACAAAAATGAAAAAACCTCAAAATAAAACACAGGACACACCAAACAAACTAACAGGTTAGAAAAAAACCATGAAAAAACAAAATAAATGATGTAAGGAGCGAAGAGAGTAAGCGAGAGAGCAAAATCCCTAGATGGCCACAGAATTGCACGAATAGAGACGAGAGCGGCAAAGGGTATGTCTTGTAGACTGATCTTTCTGGTATTACATAATCTAGTACTATATAATCCTAGAGAGGCTATGTAAAGTCCAAGTAGGTTGTAAACCTAAGCAATTGTCCCATGGCTAACCATGAGGGAGGGGGGGGGGGGGGGGGTTGAATTAGTAATTTTAAAAATCTCTTGGTTATTTAGAAAACCGATTTAAAAAATTTTGAGCATAATAATAAATTTTCTTAAAATTATTTTTCAACCACACAAAAATGAAAAATGTGGAAAATAAAAAATGTGGTCAAAGTAAAGAATAGAAGACACCAGATTTTATAGTGGTTCGGTCCAACAAGACCTATATACACTCCCTGGAGACTCCTTCTCCAGGTATTGCACTAAATACTAGTGACTCTCTTTTAGCCCCCACAGTAAGGTGGAGAAGCCTTTATAATAACTGCTCTTCCACCAACCTGGTGCCACATAGAACTATCATCCTTTTTCACCCTCCTGGTGAAGGTAGAGAACCCACCATCCTTTCTCACCCTCTTTGTGATGGCAGAGTACCAACCATCTTTTATCACCCTCTTGGTGATGGTAGAGTACCAACCATCTTTTATCACCCTCTTGGTGATGGTAGAGTACCAACATCCTTTCTCACCCTCTTGGTGATGGCAGAGTACAAACATCCTTTTACCCTCCTAATGATGGCAGAGTACCAACATCCTTTCTCACCCTCCTGGTGATGGCAGAGTACTAGTGTCCTTTTTCACCCTCCTAGTGATGGCAGAGTACCAACATCCTTTCTCACCCTCCTAGTGATGGCAGAGTTCCAACATCCTTTTTCATCCTCCTAGTGATGGCAGAGTACCGATGTCTTTTTTCACCCTCTTAGTGATGGTAGAGTACCGTATCTCCTCCAAAGATCTTCTCTCAATAGTCTTCAAAGAGGTAGGGCAGAGATTGGAAGTACATACTAAGAGATCCTTACTTTTGGGCAATCTTGTGAACCCTTCACAATTTTCACTTACAAGATCACACAATTCTCACTACTAAACACTCCCCAAAACACACTCTCTTTCACTCTCAAGAAGAAATTCGTAGAAGGATTATGGATAGTCAGCTGTTGAACACTTATATATGAAGGACAAGAAAAATTGTCCAGAAAAATTGAAAATTTTAAGTTTGACGGACAGGGATCATATGTACAATCATACTTCATACATACAAACAGTTCAAAAATGTTGTATGATGCTGTATGAACCTCATTTCATACTCTGATCATCGTCTGTACAAAATGACATTGTACAATACGATCAGTTTGAAATTACTAAGTTCATATGGGATGAACAGGTACGAACAAAATTTCGTAGTCTAACCGGCATCCAGGAAGAACCTATTTCATACAGTACGATTAGTTCAAAAAATTTTGAGTTAGTACGGGATGAATGGGTACGAACCTGATTTCATACTCTAACGAGCATCCAAGATAAACTAATTTTGTATGGTATGAATAGTTCAGTCAAATCATGCTTTTTCTTGGTATGAAAGTGTACAACAATATTTCGTACTCTATGCATCGTCTATACGAAAATGGATCATACAGGATGGACCATAATTCATATAGTATGAATAAGACTTAAAAATTTTCCTAGCATGATTTGATTAACTTTATTTTTGGAGGAACTACCAAGACAAATCATCTAGTATGATTTGAAAATCATAGAGTACGATTAGTTTTAAAATTTAAGTTTTAATTTTTTTAAAACACTCCCCCAGTATGTGTGCAAATTTACCCAATTACAATCTCACTCTATCAAACTCAAGAAGAAATAAAAAAAAATTATATACTTTAATTTCAAGAACCCTAATCTAATCTGTTTTGAAGTCTTTGGCAGTCTAGAGTATGATTTCCCTGAACTGTTAGTACACACATGCAACACAAATAATATTTCCAATATATAGTAGGAGAAATAGTAATCAACACACTAAGATTTTGGAATCATCAAAAACACACATGATAAAAGCATAGTTATGAAAACTAAGTTGCAACAAACTCCCCCTTTTTGATGATGGCAAATAATTATTGTTTGAGTTAACATTTAAAGCAAATATTCTCCTAAACTCCCCCTAAATGAATGACCAATCTAAAAATAAGGGGTTCCCATGAAGATCAAAACACAAACCTAAACCCTAAAATTAAAAAGAAACAAATCACAAAAACTACTAAAACAAAAATCAACCTAAACCCTAAAATTAAAAAGAAAAAAATCACAAAAACTACTAAGAAAAAGAACTCAAACAGAAACACGAACACGAACAAAAAAACACATACATACACACAACACACAAACATCTAACAAACAATCAACAACACACAAACATCTAACAAATAAGTAAAAATATCAATCATCAAACAATATTATGACTCCCCCTTTTGACAACAACAAAAAGGGAAGTATACATTGAAATGAAAAGTTTTGATGGAAAAATCAAAGTAGTTGGAGAAAGGAAAAGAAAGATTAAACTAATTGCAAATACAAAGTTAACCTCCAATTGCCAAAAAGAAAAAAATTCAAATTTTAAATTAAAGAAAAACTAAGATAAGAAAAGTCAATCAGGTTAACTATTCATGTTAGATAAAATATATATATAAATAATTATTGCAAAAAAGGATGAAATAAAGATTAAGTAGTTTCTTGTTCAATAGTGAAGATGATTGTCGATTAAATGGATTTGGATTAGAGATATAATGATAACGGAAGAAATAATACTATTTTTTTAATTAGTGACATTGCGCATCTTTCAAATGTTAAGGGCACACTTTGTGTATCTTTCTATTTGGGCTAATTTTGTGCCTTTTTTCATAGTGCGAACCATTGTGCATCTTTTCTATTTTTGCACGCTTTGTGCATCCCCCCTTTTTTTTTTACTTTTTTGGTCTTTCCAATATCAATAATCTTTTTAAATTCCACTAATAACAAAAATAATGACATTGAAAAAGGAAATAATTAATAAAAAATATATATCTTGCAATAATTATCTCAAAATAATACTTGTCTATACAAACATGAAATTGATCTCCTAATCTCAATCAAGTTATAATTTAATTTAAAATTGAAAGATTAAATTTTGCAAAGAGATTAATTTGTAGAACAAAATAATTCAAAATTTTATTCAAGAGATCAACCACAAATGATTTGTCTAAAGAAAAATAACCATTTTAAAATATGATATTTAAATGCATGTTAACAAAACATTTCATCATTTCATTTAGCATTCAAAAGCACATACACACTTTTTTTTCTTTCATCATATATACACATAACATAATCCAAGAAATAATACTTGACATTTCTAACACATAAGATCACTAAAATCACAGGAATACATCTCAAGAACAAACCCAAGTACCCATAAGCAACAACAACATCACAGAAGTATATCTAGTAATCAGTGGGGCCTTGATCTGGAGGAGGTGGTTGGTTGAACACAAAAAAGTAACTATTCATCATAGCTACATTGGTGTTCATCGAGTTAAATAGACCTTGGATCCAACCCATGTCTTCATTATATCTAGCATCCTGCTGATTCAGGTGATTCTCAATTTGATCAAAGCATTGATCACAGTGAGTTTCCATTCTGTCGAAGAGTTGGACTATTTCTTGGTAGACATTCTAGTCAGGTCCAAGTGTACGTGCAGGAGCTCCCCCTTCTTCCTCAGAATCATCTCCCTCAGAGCTTTGATCTTGCCCAAAGAGTGCCCAAAAAGAGGCATCAGTATAGTAAATAAGAAGTTCTATAGGAGATCTGTAGGATGGACAAGATTGTACTTCTTTTTTAAAATATAGATAACTAGATGTCCTAAAGCCACATTTTTCTTTCTCTTATTATGAGAAAGTCCAATATTGGAAAGTTTGTAAATATAATCCATGATAAGTTAGGCTTCATCAAAAGGTTTTTAAGTCAGCAAATAAGTGACTGTGCACAAAAGAGGAGTCATGTTTATATGATCACAAGCCTTTGGAATAATTGAGGTTCTCAAGATGTGCTGGATAATCTGGGCATTTTGATTGAGAGTATAAACACAAGATAAATGACTCACTTAGGAAACAACTCTAAGAATCTGATTTACTTCTGACCAGTCATAATCTGCTCTAGAAGTTATAGTGTGGGCTCTAACTCCTTGGGTTCTTAAGTGAAGGAAGTTGCCTAGATCTTCCTTAGTTATTTTTATGCATCGCTTGAAGACATAAGAGGTAATCCTGGTGTAGTCTTGGTTTACCTTCATATTATCCAAAAAAATTTGGAAGGTTTCTTTGTGAAAGGCATAGATGAGGGTCATGATAAATGAGAGTTGGGTTGAAATAAATAGGGGCATGACAGAAAAGTGAATGTCACTTTGGATTAGGAGTCTAGAAGGAGTAATTTTGGCTCCAACATACCTAAAGAAGGCTTCTTCAATTTCTTTGGATAGAAAATTGTCATCCCTATCATATCTAGAAGAACATCCCTTCGAGGTGTAAGGTCATTTGCTACTGCTTGCCATTCCTAGGATGTTGGCTCTAAAAGGTTTGGAATGGATGAGAAAGTGATGAAAATCTTATCCCAAATACCCTTCTATTTAAAGGAAAATGACCTATCGTATAATACAAAATTTTGATCATATGTACAATTATAAAATCGTACGGGATGAATATATTTTCATACATAGAACGGATAAGGTCAAAAATGAAACGACTTTTTATAAAATGCCATTTCTGAGGCATTCGTTCGAACACAATTTTTGACAAATGATCATAGAGACAAACACGTATTGTCTGGGATGATCAGAAAATTAAAGATCATTTTTATGATGGTTAGGTTCGTCTCCCACAAGGAACTAACAACATGATCGTACAAACAAAATTATTTTCATATGCAAGATCTATAATTAATAACTTATATTTTCTGGAGCAATATATATCACACAGTACGATGACATCATTATACAATACAAAATCTTATAAAAAACTAACTTTCATGTTCTCAGCTCAGAACCTTATCATGTACATGCTACAGAATTCATACGGTATGAAAAAATTTTGTATATTATGAAAAGAACACTTAGAAAATAAGGCATGATAAATAGAAAACCACATCAAACAATATGACATGCTTCTGGTAAAATAAAAAATAAAGCATAAAAAAAGAGAAAATAATCAGGAAACAAACAGACCAACAAAATAGAAATAATAAAACCTTACAATCAACCTAAGAAAATAAACGGACATACAATTACACAATAAATCAAGTTTGCACAATTTTAATTTAAGCATTAAGATCAACTACAGTTAATCAGGTTCTTAAAGTTCTAAATGTGTCAAAAGCTAGTGGTTTTGTGAAAATATCTGCAAGTTAATTTTCTGTAGCAACGTGATATAATTCAATCTCTCCCTTAGCTACATGATCTTTAATGAAGTGATACCTTATATCTATATACTTGGTTCTAGAATATTGAATAGGATTCTTTGAAATACATATGGCACTAGTATTATCATAGAAATTTGGAATTGTGCCAATAAAAAATCTTAAGTCAATCAATTATTATTTTAACCAAAGAACTTCTGCCACATAACTACCTGAGGCAATGTATTCTACTTTAGCAGTAGAAAGGGCTACTGAATTTTGTTTCCTACTAGACCAAAAAACTAAAGAATTTCTAATGAAATAATAAGTTCTAGAAGTATTTTTTTGATCAAGCCTACATCTTGTAAAATCTGAATCAAAATATATAATAATTTCAAAAGATGAGCTATGCCTTGGATACCAAATCCCTAAGTTTTAAGTTCCCAAAAGATATCTCAAAATTCTCTTAACAACAGTCAGATCTGATTCCTTTTGATCAACTTGAAATCTAGCACACAAATAAACACTAAACATTATATATGGTTTGATAGTAGTCAATTAAAGCAATGATCCAACTATTCCTCTAAATTTCTTTTGATAAATAGATTTTCCCTTAGGGTCTTTATCTAATTGCACTAAGGAACTCATTGGTGTAGTTACTAGTTTAACATTATCAATTTCATATTTCTTGATGATGTCTTTAAAATACTTTGATTGACTAAGAAAAGTTTCTTCCACATTTTGCTTTACGCTAAAACTAAGAAAATAACTCAAATCTCCCATCAAACTCATTTCGAATTCACTACTTATTATTTTTGAAAACTCATCACAAAGATTTTTATTAGTAGATCCAAACAAAATGTCATCAACATATATTTGAATAATGAGTATATCTTCTCCTATCCTTTTCAAAAAGTGAGGGGTGTCTACACTTCTTTTAACAAATGTCTCTCTAATAGGAAAGTGCTTAACCTCTCATACTAAGCCTTAGGTGCCTATTTCAGTCCATACATTGCCTTTTTCAATTTAAAAACATGATTAGGGAATTTAGAATTTTCAAAACTTGGAGGTTGCTTAATATAAACATCCTCTTGTATCACCCATTTAGAAAGGCACTTTTAACATCCATTTGTTAGAATTTTAAAAACTTGGAGGTTGCTTAATATAAACATCCTCTTGTATCACCCATTCAGAAAGACACTTTTAACATTCATTTGAGATAATTTAAAACCTTTAAAATAGGCAAAAGCTAACAAAACTCTAATCGCTTCAAGTCTGGCTGCAGGGGAAAAGGTTTCTTCAAAATTAATCCCTTCTATTTGATTATACCCCTTGGCCACCAATCGAGCCTTATGCCTAATCACAAATCCTGAATCAGTCATTTTATTTTTAAACATCCACTTAGTTCCAACAATACTTTGATCCTTAGGCCTTTCAATCAATTCCCAAATATCATTTCTTATAAATTGATTCAATTCTTCTTGCATGGCCAAAATTAAGAATTCATCCAAAAGTTCTTGATTTATGTTAGTGGGCTCAACCATTGGTATAAAAATAGAATGATTCACATCTTTGTTAAGTCCATGCCTAGCCCTAAAACCCTCACAACATTCACCAAATATCAATTCCTTAGGGTGATTCTTAGAAAATCTCTGTTGTCAAGGAAAAGGGTTTTCTTTTCTTACATTCTCTTCCAAATTTGACTTTTCAATTCCACGGGAGATATTTTCAATATGATCTTCTTCCAACCTCGGCTATTTTGATATGGCAGATTCATCAAAAATAATATGCGTGGCCTCCTCAACCACAAAAGTTCTCTTATTAAAAACTCTATAAGATTTTCCAATACTAGAATATCCAAGAAAAATTCCTTCATCAGATTTCAGATCAAATTTTCCTAAAACAGTTTTACCATTCTTATTAATGAACACCTTACATACAAAAACATACAAATGTGAAAGATTTGGTATTCTACTTTTAAGAAGTTTATAGGGTGTTTTGTTTAACTTGGATCTAATGTTCACCCTATTCAGCACATTACAAGCTGTACTAATTGCTTCAGCCCAAAAATATTTCAAAAGTGAGTATTCTGCCAACATGGCTCTAACGGCTTCGATTAATGTTCTATTTTTTCTTTCAACAACCCCATTCTACTGAGGGGTTCTAGGAGCTAAAAATTTGTGATCAATTTCATTGTTCTTTACAAAAAATATTCAAATTTCTCATTTTTAAACTCTCCTCCATGATCACTTTGAATTGATAAAATTTTACACCCTAGTTTCCTTTGAATCAAACTAGAAAAACTTTTAAATTCATCAAATGATTCACTCTTATAAAATAAAAATTTAACCCAAGTGAATCTTAAATAGTCATCAACTATCACAAATCCAAACACCTTACCTGCTAGACTTACAGTGCTAACTGGTCTAAAAAGATCCATATAAATGATTTCCAAAAGTTTTCTAGGTCTAAGATCCTTAATGGAATGAAAGGAGGACTTCACCTATTTTCCTAATTGACATGCATCACCGAGATGATCCTTAGTAAAGTCTATTTTAGGTATTCCTCTAACCAATTCTTTTTGGGTTATTTTTCTTAAATTTTGTCATGCTTGGGTGACAAAGTCTCCTATACCATAACTATGATTCATTAGTAATTATTTTGAGACAAAAAGTTTTAGAAGATTTAATAAAATTTAAATCAAGTATGTACACATTATTTATCTAGATTTCATGCAAGACATCAATTCCATTTTGGCTTATTATGCGGCTAGTGGGAAAACATTTTACACAATACCCCTTATCACATAGCTGACTAATACTCAACAATTTATGCTTTAAGACTTCTACTATTAAGACATTTCTAATGAAAAAATTGTTCAAATTTCCAATTATACCTATACCTACCACTCTCTTTGTGGTATTATCTCCAAGTGTTATCTTGCCTCCATTCCTGGCTTCTAGAGATATAAATTGAGTTGTATCTCCAGTCATATACTTCGAACATCTGCTGTTCAAGTACCAAATGTACTCACAAGGTCTTGTATGAGAATATTTATATAAAAAGATCAAACGTTAGACTTGGGAACCCAAATAAGTTTGGGTTCACATCTTGGCAATGATATACCAGATGCATGTGTGATATGTTATAATTTATTCATCTTTAGTCTCCACACTAAATGGATTCTACTATGAATTATGCAAGTGTGGGATATGTGTCCTAACATTACCCATGAAAAACATTTTACTCCAGGAAAACTATTTCTTAATCTATATGAGTTATAGTGTCTTTTTCTAGTTTTTGAACTTGTATCCTTTTGCTTAGACTCATAGAATTATTCAAGTGTGGGTGTCAATCTATCTTCTATAATAGCCTTCATTTTTAATTCTAGATATGAGTTGCTATTTTTAAATATTGAAATTTCCATTCTCAAATCAATTTCTTTATGTTTAACTTCTTCCATAAAAAAATTACAATCATTTTTAAGTTCAGCGTGTGTTGATTTCAACAGTTCATATTATTTGTTCAAACCATCATACTCATCAAATAATTTCATGTGGTTGCTATCAATCAATGTGTGATCATTCCTAAGGATTTCATGCTCTTTTTGTAATTCTAAAAGTTCTAAGTTTAACCTAGCTTGCAGCTTTTTAAGTTTCCTGTAAGCAATATGAACTTTCTTAGAAACATCAAATAACTCTTCATAGGTTAAGTCACATACCTCTTCTTGATCTAACTAATCAAGCTTGTCGCTTATTAAACACAAATTTGTGACTTCCTCCTCTTCTTCTGTTTTTGAGGAATCTGAAGCTGAGTCCGCCTAGAATGCTTTCTGTAATTTTTTTGCCCTTCCTAAATTGATCTTCTCCTCAACCTTCTCCTTGCTAGGATTAGCTTTGAGATTTAGGCAATCAAATTTGATGTGACCAGGCTACCTGCATTCATAGCAAATTACATCATTAATAAGTTTTTGTAGAAACTTACCCTTACTCCACTACTGACATCTCCTTTACTTCTTCGGAGGAGGCCCTCCAGGGAGTGGACGTAAGTTAGATTTGACATAATCACTATAAAATCCTTTGTCTTATTTAGTGTAATACTCATAGGTTTAATGCAATACTCCACCCAATTGTGATGTTCTTACTTTGTTTTATTTAGTGTTTATTTTTTTCCTCCTTTTTATGATGTCAAAAGGAGGAGTTGTGTGTTTTTTATATCATATAATTTAGTGAAATTTACCTTATTTTATTTTATTTGAGTAAAATTTACTTTGTTCTTTTTTTTTATGTTTCATATTTCCTTAAAAATTAAAAAAATCAAAGAAAAAAAAACTTTCCTTGCTTTCAATATTTTAAACAACAATGTTTGCCATCATAAAAAAGGGGGAGATTGTTCAAATCTTGGCCCAAGTACTATAATGTGGTGATTACATTATTTCTTTATCACTGATATTCTTGCATATCTATTTTGTTGGCCTACTCACTAAAATTTCATGTCCACATGTCCACTGGCAATGTCAATCAGCTCATAATTCAGTAGACTAAGGTTGAGTCTGTCTATATTTTCAATTTGAAATACTTTTTTCCTTTCTTGAGTCAATTCATGTACCTGGTGGACCCTAAGCTGAGTAACCTTGCACATACATACTCAAGGGAGTAAGTTGATGAGTTAAAAAATTTTTTGGTTTTTGAACTAATCATACTGTACGATTTATATTATAACGAACAATTAGTGAAAAATAGAAAATCCTAATTAGGGTACCCCTATTAATTAAGAGTGATTAAACTAATCGTACTGTATGATCCATATCATATAGGATGATCACTTAAGATTGTAAAAATAATCACCAATCATAATTTACGTAATATTTTAATGTTGAGATTCTATTCTAATCGTATAGGATAATGTGAATTGTTCTAGATGATTTAAGAAAATCATGCCTAAATTGATCATGTAATTAAGGGATTTATTATGATAAAAATGCTCGATTAGATCATACAGAATGATCAATGATAATCGTCTGAGACAACCCGAGAGATACATGGGATGATACTTGATCTTCATGCATCATCCCAAATGAAAAACCTTGATTTTCTTCTAGTCGAATAGGGTCATCATATTGGACAACCCGAGGGATATTTGGGATGATAATTAAATTGCAACCCATCGTTGCCCTTCATACTGGATGATCAGTATAGTATCTTCAACTAATCATATAGTATGATCGTAGAATCGTATGGGATGATCAACATAAATACTTGACCTGATCATATAGGATAATGTGGATTATACTAGCTAAAAGGGATATTTTGTACTAATTATATATGACGATCTAAAGATCATATTGGATGATCTTTTTCCGCAATATTGAAAACAAGGGCTTCTTTTGAGGCTCTCTATTAAAGCCCTCTTAAACTCTAATGTACAATCTTCTACTATAGACTTGGTCTGAGAGAGAGCTTAGGAGAGAGACAGATATCCTTATGATGGGGATTTGTGAGGGATTCACAAAGGTTACTCCAAGTAAGGTTTCCAACATCATCTTCAAGCTACTTTCCTAGTTTCCTCGATGACCCTAGGGGAGACATTCTTCAGCATCAGATCAAAGTTCTCTGTCTACTCCATGAGGGAATAAAAGGATTCAGGTTCTCTGCCTACACCAGGAATGGAATCAAAGGATTCAGGTTCTCTATCTTCACAAGGAGGGTGAAAAGGATTTAGGGTACTTTGCCTCATCAGGTTGATGAAAGAGATTTTTGTGAGGGCTTCTCCTCCTAGCTATGGGGGCTAAAGGAGAGACACTAAAAGGTTTAGTGCAATACTCAAAGATAGCCCTCTAGGGAGTAAATGTAGCTCAGATTTGACTGAAACTCTATAAGATCCTTTATCCTCATACTTCTTATTTTCTATATTTTTATTTCCACACTTTTCTGTGATTTACTGTGTGGTTAGAAAAATTCTAATTTTGTTATTATGAAATTGATCTGCTTCTGCATAAGTTATAAAAAGATTTTCTTTTTGCTTAAAGAAGTTTCAAATTACCAATTCACCTCCCTCTTGGTTAGCCTTGGGCTAGTTCTTAGTGGTTTAACAACCTTTACAAACTTTCAAGTGGTATCAGAGCAGGTTTCAAAAACTAAGTTTTAGAGAACTTTTGAAAAATGATCAATGGCCAACTTTCAAAATCGTAACACCGCAGAAGGATATTTCATCACACGACCACCTTTATTTAATACTATTCCTTTTAATTTTTGGAAAATTTGCATGTCAAACTTTTTATAATCTATAGATTATCGCATGTGGATGTTACTTCATGAGGGATATTTTGCACCTTCACGATTGGCGAAGGGCATTAAAACTGAACTTACTTTTTCAATTTTGAATGGAGCATAGAAGATAGAGATTTAGCCCAACTAAATGAAAAATATTTGAACTATTTTTTCTGTGCTTTAAAATCTGAAGATTACATGTGTGTTTCTATATGCACTACTATTAAGGAGATTTGGGATAAACTCTACATAACCTATGAAGGAACCAATAAATTAAAACTATCTAGGTTAAATATTTTATGCCATGATAAAATGTTCCACATGAAACCTAGTGAATTAATTTCTAAAATATACACTAGATTTACTCAGATTATCACTTCCCTGCTTGCATTAGGAAGAGAACTCACTACTTATAAAAAAGGTTAATAAGATTTTGCATTGTTTTCCTTCTTCCTATGATGCAAGAATAATTGCTATTACTGAATCTAAGGATTTGAATGTTTTCTCCATTTATAGCTTACTTGGATTAATCATTTCCTATAAGAAAGGAGTGATTTAAAGGTAGCTTGATGCTGGTGAAAAGAAAAAAGAGAAAATTGTAAGCTTAAAGGCTAACGATTCTGACAATGACTTTTCTGGACAAGATGATGATGACATTGTACGGATGACAATAGTTCAAGACCTTTTTAAAGAGAAAGCAAAAATGTCATAAGAAATGGAATAAAGGTAATAATAATAAAAATTCTAAATATTCTTTTGATGTTATATGTGTTACGACTCGGGCTCACAAGTTTCTGTTTTGATGAAAACAAACATTATGGCTCACATCTTCTAATATTTGGAATGTATATTTATTTGTGTGTGTACTAACATTTCATGAACAACATGCATCAATACAAGAAAGATTCAAGACTCAAGAATGAGTAGAATAGGCTTTATTGTATTTCTCATTGATGTACTTTTTAATTCCTTGAGTCAAGTCCTGTAATGGTATATGTTTATTTATGACCATGTATACACATAC
The DNA here is from genome assembly GCA_019925795.1 of Dendrobium chrysotoxum. NCBI lineage: Eukaryota > Viridiplantae > Streptophyta > Magnoliopsida > Asparagales > Orchidaceae > Dendrobium > Dendrobium chrysotoxum. Next base: position 53,145,428 of record CM034314.1, on the reverse strand, counting down.
TTAGGGGGAGTGAGATCCTGTCAAAACCAGAAGTTCAACTTTTGAACAAATCGTACTGGACAATTTCTGATCGTCTAGGATGATTTCTGATCGTCCAGGATGATCTATTTATTGAACTAATCGTCCTGGACGATCCAATATGATCTCAAAACCCTAGCCGCCACGATAATTTAGGCAAGGATTTAAGAATCAAAATTTGTTCTAATCGTCCTGGACGATCTATATATTGTACTGGACAATTTGTGCAAAATTTGTTCTAATCGTCCTGGACTATCCCAGGATCGTGTGGGACTATCAGGTCAAATTCTGCACATCGTCCTGGACGATCCTGAGATCGTCCTGGACGATTTTTGGCGACAGAATTGAGTTTTAGGGCTTTCTGAAGCCGTCTTTTGGAGCACATCTTCCTGGATGATCTTTGGCGACAGAATTGAGTTTTTAGGGTTTTCTGAAGCCGTCTTTTGGAGCACATCGTCCTGGACGATCCGGCGATCGTCCTGGATGATCTTTGCCGCCAAAACTAATTTGGAAGGGTTTTTAGAGCTCTTTATTTAAGCTTTCTCAAGGCACTTGATAGGTGTCTTTGGCAGCCATTGAGGCTTCGTTCTTTTGGAGAAAACTTGAAGAGAGAGCTTGAAAGGGAGAGAGGAAAGGGTGGAGTTTGAGAGGGAGAAGAGCCTGAGAAGGGGGTTTCTCGAGGGAGTGTGAGGGGGTTCACACGGTTGCTCCGGCAGGCTTGCACCTAAGTACCGTCGAATTCAAGGCTTTTCTCGAAGAAGTTTTGGGAAGAAGAAGTGCTCTTTGGTGTCAAAGGACCCGGCTACTCCGCCGCACCGGGGAAGGTGGAAGTGATTTTGCAAGGGCTTCTCCACCTAGCTGTGGGGGCTGAAGGAGAGACACTTTTGGTTTAGTGCAATACTTGGAGGGTGCCTCCGAGGAGTGGACGTAGGTAAGGTTTGACCGAACCACTATAAATCCGGTGTGTTCTTTCTTATTATTTTTCCGCACTTTATTTTGTTGCGATTATCTGCTTGGGTGATATCTGTGATTGATCTTTTTTTATCGTTATTTTAATTCGTTTCTGCTGCACGTTATAAAAAGATTTTTATTTTATTTCAAATATCCAATTCACCCCCCCTCTTGGTTAGCCTCGGGACAAGTTCACTAGGGCTTAACATCCCTATCGAACTTTTAATATGCTTTGAATGTAGGAAGCTAGGGTACCTAAAGTCTGATTCTGAAACTCTTAAAGCTCATCCGTGCATGGAGAATGGCGAAGAAAAACCTAATTTCAAGAAGAGTAAGCAAAGGACTCAAAAAGCTTTCTAGGCAGACTAAGCATCAGACTCTTCTAAAACTGAAGCAAAAAAGGAGGTAACCAACCTATGCTTAATGGAAGATAATCATCTTGATCATTTTGATCAAGAGGAGATATATGAGCTTACCTATAATCAATTATTTGAAGTTTCAAAAAAAATTCATACTGCGTATAGGAAACTTAAAAAATTACATGCTAGCCTGAAATCTGACTTTTCAATTCTACAAAAAGAGCATGAATGCCTACAGAAAGATCATTCAACTCTAGATAGTAATCACATGGCTTTCTTAGATGAATTTGATAATTTCAGTAAGAAGCATTCTGAATTAACTACTAAACAAGATTCTTTGAAAATATCATATGTTGAATTAGAACATGCATTTCAGGAATTAAAAACTCTTGCATCTCAATTAGATAATAAAGATCATGCATTCAAAGTAAAAAAATTAATTTTTAAAAGTACAAATAAGTTTTTACAAGCTGAATTAATAACTTTAAAGAAAATAAATATCTACTTTCACTTGAAGAGTTTTAAAAACCATCATCAAAGCATGCATCATTCAAACTAAGAAAGAGGCACCATAACCCAAATAGATTAGTAAATCCTTTTCCTAGTATTAGATATATTTCTTGTGGCATACTAGGACATATCTCCCACACTTGCACCATTCACCATAGAACATATTTGGTGTGGAGACTAAAATTTTATGATTCCTAATATAACATACATGCATTTCATTCTTCTTTCTATAAGATGTGCCCCAAACTTATTTTGGATCCCAAATCTAACATCTAATGATTTTGTAGGTTTGCTCTCATAAAAGGCCTCATGAGAGCATGTGGTACCTGGATAGCCAATGTTCAAGGCACATGACTATAGATGCAAATCAATTCATTTTGCTGGAGGTTAAGGCAAGAAGTAAGGTGACACTTAGAGATAACCTCACCAGGAGAGTGATGAGCTCAGGTATAGTCGGCAACTCAAAAAATTTCATATTTGAAAAAGGTTTATTGGTAGATAGATTGAAACATAATCTGCTCAGCATCTGCCAGCATTGTGATAAAGGCTTCAGCATAAAATTTTTGTCTACCAGCTGCATAATAAGCTTAAATAAAAAAACTATTTTATAGGGAAGGAGAATTAATAATGTGTATATGCTTAATATAAACTGCATTAAATCTGATACTGGTCTTTTTCTAAAAATAATTCTTGATGAATCCTGGTTATGTCATAGAAGATTATTTCATGCAAGTATAAAAAGACTTTGAAAAATCACCCAAAAAGACTTAGTGAGAGGCATACCCAAACTAGAGTTCACTAAGGACCACATGTGTGATGCCTATCAGTTAGAAAAGCAAGTTAAATCCTCCTTCCACTCAATCAAGGACATCAACATTAAGAAACCTTTAGAAGTCCTTTACATTGATCTCTTTGGACTTGTTGTCATTGTAAGCCAAGGAGGGAAAGTCTTTGGTCATGTGATTCTTAATGATTATTCAAGGTTTACTTCGGTTAGATTCTTATCTCATAAAAGTGAATCATTCAAGAAATTTAGGTATTTTTCACTTAAATTAAGATTAAACTAGGTTGTAAAATTTTGACCATTTATAGTGACCATGGTGGAGAATTTAAGAATGAAAAATTTAAATCTTAGTGTAAGGAGTAAGGGATAGATCAAAATTTTTTAGCTCGTAGGACCCCTCGGATGAACGAGGTAGCTGAAAGAAAGAATAGGACCCTGGTAGAAGCCGCTAGAGCCATGCTAGCTAAATACTCACTTCTTAAATACTTCTTAATAGAAACGGTAAATACAGCCTGTTATATTTTGAAATAGAGTTAATATTAAATCCAAGCTGAATAAGACACTCTATGAAATTGTTAAGGGTTGGACACCCAACCTCCCCCACCTTCATATCTCTAGATGTAAAGTATTCATCCTGAATAATGAGAAATTTGAAGTAGGAAAGTTTGACCAAAAATTTTGATGAAGGAGTATTCCTAGGTTAGTAAAATGTTAGAAAATCCAATAGAGTCTTTGATAAAAAGACATTAGTAGTAGAGGAGACCACTGATGTTATATTTGATGAATTTATAATTTTGGATGATCTATGGTGGAAGAAGAAGTAGTAGAAGTCTCCAAAAGACTAGAATCTGCAAATCTGGAGGAAAGGGTAGAACCTGAAAACTCACTGCCTAGAGGATGAAGATATTCTTCAAGTCATCCTAAAGAACTAATCTTAGGAGACCCATCTGAAGGAGCTATAACTAGGCATGAACTTAGAAAAGAAGTAAACCACTCTTCCTTCACCTCACTAACTAAACCCACAAATATAAATTAGGACCTATTCGATGAGTTCTGGATCGTAGCCATGTAAGAAGAATTAAATCAAATTGTGAGAAATGATATTTGGGAACTAGTTAAGACGTAAGGACCAGAGTATTGTTGGAACTAAATGGGTTTCAAAAATAAAATGAATAATTTTGGTGTAGTGGTGAGAAATAAAGCAAGATTAGTGGCTCGAAGGTAAAACTAGATAGAAGGAATTGACTTTGAAGAGACCTTTGCCCCTGTAATTAGATTAGAAGACATTAGGGTGCTACTAGCCTTTTCTTATTTTAAGGGATTGAAATTATATAAAAGGATGTCAAAAGTGCCTTTTTGAATGATCTAATAAAAGAAGATGTGTATGTTGAACAACCCCAAGGCTTTGAAAATTCACAATTTTCTAATCATGTGTTCAAATTAAAAAAGATATTATATGGATAAAAACAAGCACACAGAGCATGGTATGAAAGGTTAAGCCCATTCCTACTAGAAAGAACCTTTGTTAAGGTGAGCGTAGACACCACCCTATTTTTGAAAAAGGTAGGAGATGAACTACTCATTATCCAAATCTATGTTGATGATATTCTGTTTAGATCTTCTGATAGAAATCTATGTGATGAATTTTTAAAAATAATGAGTAAGGAGTTTGAAAGTAGTATGACAGGAGAACTGACCTACTTTCTTGGTTTTAGTATCAGGTAGAAGGATCATAATTTTTTCTTAGTCAGTTAAAATATACTAAGGACATCCTTAAGAAATATGAAATGGATAAAGCCAAGCCAGCAAACACTCCCATAAGTTATACTATTTAGTTAGATAAAGATCTAGAAAATCAGTTGATCAAAAGAAATATAGAGGAATCATTACATCATATTTTTACTTGACTTCTAGCAGACCTGATATAATATTTAGTGTTTATCTTTATGCTAGATTTCAAGCTTATCCTAAAGAGTCCCACTTGACTATTATTAAGAGAATCCTTAGATACCTCTTAGGAACCCAAGACTCATGAATTTGGTATCCTAGGCATAATACCTCCTTTTAAATTATAGGATATTCTAATTTAGATTTTGTTGGATATAAATCTAATAGAAAAATCACTTTTGGAACATGTCAATTCATAGGACAGTCCTTAGTCTCCTGGTCTAGTAAAACATAGAACTTAGTTGCCCTGTCCACTACTGAAGCTGAATACATAGCCTTAGGAAGTTATGTAGCCCAAGTCCTTTGGTTAAAGTAGCAAATACTAGATCGAGGATTACCTATAGGCACCATTTCAATCTTATGTGATAATACTAGTGCCATCTACATTTTAAATAATCCAATCCAATTCTCCAGGACCAAACATATAGGCATAAGGCTCCATTTCATTAGGGACCATATTAGTAAAGGAAATATAGAGTTACACCATGTAGCCACTGAAAATCAACATGCTGATATCTTTACAAAACTACTAGCCTTTGAAATCTTTAGCACATTAAGAACTAGATTAGGTGTGATAGATATTCATGCTTGAAATTGATTCTTTCTATTTTTAATTTTTCATTTTTTTTATTTATATATTCATTTCTATATATGTGTTCCTATTTTATGCGTTTGAATTTCTATTAATTTCCTTCATTATTTTTAGAATTAGATCACTACACACTTCTGCTGTTGATTTTGTTTTAAATGACATTTTACCTTATTTTTATTTAGAAGTATGTAAGCAGTGATTAACTCCTCCAAAATAGTTAAGGGAAGAAACATTGATGATTGTTTCTCTTTCCCTAACTCCTTTAGTAATGTATTTTCTTTTTGAATCAAAATCTATTTCAAATTAAAAATTAGAATTTGAAATAGAGATCTATTTTATCTTCCTACAATAAATCTATCTCATATGAATAATGATCCATGTCAATAAATCTCTTTCAAGTTTTCTTAATCATGCTATTTGCATTTAACTTATGGATAGGAATCTATTTTGTGATTTACCCTCCCTTATATAAGAGAGTGAGTTAATCCTCTCTCATATTTGGAAGATAATCTCACAACTGAGAAATTTTTTAAAGATTTAGAAAGGAAGCAAGCATGCAAAAATTAAAGAGGTATAAAATGAGCCCAAAAACTGAAAAGATGCACAGTAACCAACAAATAATTGGAAGATGCATGAAGTGCATCAAAAATTAAAAGATGTATAATGTCAGCCAAAAGCTGATAAAGTGGCACAAAATGAGCCCACTAAGAGTTAGCTTGCCATTCTTTCAAATCCTAAAAATCTTAGAAAACTCTCGGTGCCAATTGATATCTCCTAAACTTGAATTAAAAAAACATGATTTTTGATTAATTACTTTGCAATATTATTCTATTAGATACTTTTTCTGAAATAAAGGATGAAATGTTCACATTTCCTATCAAATTTCTTTCCTAATTTAGATTTTTGTTTAAATAGAATTTTAACCTGTAAGGAGTCTAACCTAGGGTTAACAAGATCGATTTTCTAGCCATTCTGAATTTCAACATTATCAATTAATTTCATATGGGTTTTCTAAATTTAATAATGAGGTAATTTTATCATTTACTGGGAGAAAATCAATTAAAAAAACTTAGTTTTTGTCTTATCATTATTCTTATCATAATTTTTTATTTTTTTCTATTATTTTTGTCTTGATTTATGTTTTGATCCCTTCATGATCATCACATTCCATTATCTAACCTCTTCATTTTTTGTTGACATCATCTAGGATGATTCACATTATCCTGTATTATCTTAACAAAAAATCACCTCTTTGATTAGAGCAAACCCAACAGCTGATATCAATCAATTTTTGATAATTATCCCATATGATTCATTCTTTATATTGAATAATCCACGTGGTAGGAGTTATTGGATGATTTGAATGCAATCGAGCCAATCCATTATGAAAAAATTTTCAGGATGATCCACGTGTTTGTCTTATACAATCCAGTTAGTCAATGATCATACAGGCTGACTCCTTGGGGCGTTTGTCCTGTATCTAACCCCCGTATGATATTTGATCGTACTTGATGATCAGACTACCTTTTTTGATTGATCATTTGGCTGAATTTATTGTACAATATCATCATGTATGATCTCACGATCATCTAGTATGATATTGTTGATTCTATTTAAATAGCCTAAAATCATAGTTTCTTCATCTCTCAAAACATTCCACCTCTCCTTCTCTCCTACTTGAGCACTCTTACTCTTATAATGGCAGGTGGCAAAAGACCTCAAACACTTGCTGGTAGCTCATCCAAGGGTGCAGTTGATCCTCGTTTCACTAAAGAAGCAGATAAATTGGCATACTACAACTTTAAAATAGCTAGCATAACCCCCTCAAAGATCATTAATTAAAATGTTTTGAACTTTTAGGTACTTAATTTGATAGCTAGAACAACTCTCGACTTCCTTCTTACACTAGCCTTTCCATTTAATTTTGATCTTTTATTTCAATTCTTTGCCAACCTCCGCATTAACAATACTTTTACTGCCTTAATCAAAGGCCTATCGAGATAACCTACCAAGTTCTTCTTAACCTCCTTCACCTTTCCACCACTAGAAATCAAATCCACGTCTTAGCTTCAAATCCTGATATTAATTGGGCTTCTACTAATACTATTCTTAGGAAAACTAATGTCAACTACCATGTAGCCCGGTCAACACCTTAGTTAAGGATGTCCAAACCATCCAGCACATACTTCACAATTCCATTAATCTTAAAGCTAGAGAACGGATTAATATTACACCAATTCTTTCACTTATAACTTACTACATCATGGCTAACCTTGACTTTAATGCATCTGATCTTATAATTTACTTTGTTGAATATCTAACCTATATTAGAGATTCTGGCCACAAAAAAAAGCCAAACCTAGCCCAAGGACATCTCATTGCCTTTGCTTAAATCAAAATATAATTTTTAATTTCCAGCTCCACTGGATCACCACCCAGTATTCTATTCCTATAGCTCCTTCCACACACTTCACAATACTAATCGTCATAATATGTGTGAGGAGACTGTGGAAGAGGAGGAAGAACCTATTCCTGCACCTGTCCCTATCGGCTAGTAGTCATAGATTGATCAGTTTGTTCAACGATTTGATCACTAGGAAGCATGTTTTGACTCCTACTTAGCTCAGCAGTAGCAGCAACATGAATAAGACTTAGCTCGGTTTGAAGCCAACATAGTACAGCAGTAGCAGCAGCATGACCAGGATATGGCCTAGTTTAGTGAGTTATTTGCCTCTCTTCATTACTACTTTCAGCCACCACCACCACCTCCTCCTAATTGGGATCCTTTTAGGTTCAAGCCTATTTTTATTTCTATTTACTGTTCTCTTTTGTGATGTTCTTACTCTATTTTATTAAGTGTTTACTTTTTTCCTCCTTTTTATGATGTCAAAAGGGGGAGTACTATGTTGTTCGCATCCTATGATTTAGTGAAATTTACATTGTTCTTTTTTTCCTTTTCTATGTTTTAGTGAAATTTACCTTGTTCTATTTTGTTTAAGTGAAATTTACTTTGTTCAATTTTTTCTTATGTCTCGTATTTCCTTAAAAATTAACAAAAGAAGAAGAAAGAAAAAAAAACTTTCCTTGCTTTCAATATTTTAAACAATAATGTTTGCCATTATAAAAAAAAGGAGATTGTTATAATTCTTGGCCCAAGTACTCTAATTTTAATGATAATTATCATAATTGTTTCTTTATCACTGATATTCTTACATATCTATTTTATTGTCCTACTCACTAACATTTTAGTTTAAAAAGCACCAGCAAAGTCAATTAGCTCAAGATTTGGCTTAGTAAGGTTGAGTCTATCTGTAATTCTAATTTCAAATACTTTTTCCTTTCTTGAGTTAATTCATGTACCTGGTGGACACTAAGCTGAGTAAACTTGTACATACACACTTAAGGGAGTGAGTTGGTGAGTTAGAAAAATTTTTGATTTTGAACTAATTGTATAGTATGATTTATATTGTACTTGACGATCAGTTGAAAATAGAAAAATCTAATTAGGGCATCCCTATTAATTTGATACATTCTGTTGGTTGGTTAATTTTATTTCCTCCTATATGGGGGGATCAGTGTGGTGATTTACTTGCTGTTGGCTTTATATTCATTACATCTTTATTTGGATTGGTTCCTTTATAGATTGGTTTGGATTCATATTATTGATTTGGTCAAACTTAGGAGGCTGATTCACTTAGATATCATTATTGTTTTGTTTCTCTTTTTTAGGTGGAAGGATCATAGGTGCAGATTTATTAAAATTTTCTTTATGCTTTTCAATCATAATGGTATTAATTGGTCCTAGTCTAGGGGTCTACCTTATTTTTGGAATATTCAGTCTTTTGGTATCTTTGTGCTTCATATTTTGATTCCCAGGCCATTTATTCTGGGGAACCACATTTTCTGCACAAAGGCGTGCACCCTAGGCTTCTTTTACTTTCAAAACTCTTATATTTTTCTCTTAACATCTTTATGCATTTGATTATTAGTATTTGCTGCACTTATCATTCATTCAATATTATCCTTTTCCATTTTGTTGAAGATTATAGCATGGCTAATTACTTGTTCCTCTATAGAACTAGTAGGCTTTAAATGGCTTCCATCAGAGATATTGGTATCCTTTGGTTTTTTTTGTTTGTTATAATATTATCTATATCCTATTATACATGATTTAGTTTTGTAATTTGATTCTCATGCAGATTAAGGGGATCAAGAATTTTGGGGATAAGATAGATAATTTTGGTAGGAAGACTATGCTGAAAGTGTCGATTATTTTCTTCCTTTTTTCGGTGTTAGGCTCTGACAGCCTTAGAATATTATTAGGTTATTTTATTAATTGTAGAATAGGGAACCATCAACTCTTAGGTTTTCTTTTAATTCATTTTGTAGCTATTTCAAGCAGTAGCAAGCTGAAGGTTCCCTTTAAGGACCTTGTAATCTATTTTTATATTAACGCATATGCCCCATTGAGGGTTTTCTCCAAAAAAAGAGTGATTAAACTAATCTTACTATACGATCCATATCATACAGGATGATCAATTAAGATTGTAAAAAATAACTACTAATCATAATTTTGGCAATATTTTAATGTTGAGATTTTATTTTAATCATACAAGATGATGTGAATCATCCTGGATGATTTAAGACAATCATGCCTAAATTTCTCTTATCATTAAGGGATTTGTTATAGTAAAATATCTTGATTAGATTATACAGGATAATTGTTGATGATCATCACGGATTACTCGAGAGATACATGGGACAATACTTGATCGTCCTACATAATCCTAAACAAAATACCATGATTTTCTTCTAATCGTACAGGGTCATCATACTGGATGACCTGTGGAATGTTTGGGATGATAATTAAATCACCACCCATCATCGCCCTTCATACTGGATGATCAGTACAATATCTTGAACCAATCATATAGTACGATCACAGAAACATACCAGACGATCAGCACAAATACTTGAACTGATCGTACATGATAATGTGGATCATACTGGATAAAAATTTTATTTTATATTAATCATACAGGATGTTCTGAAGATCTTACTAGATGATCTTTGATGCTATATTAAAAATTAGGGCTTCTTTTGAGGCTCTCTATTTATGCTCTCATAAATTCTTATACACAAACTTTTATTATAGACTTTGTCTGAGAGAGATCCTTGTGAGGGGGAGTTGTGAGGGATTCACAAAGGATACTCCAGGGATGGTTTCCATCATCTTCTTCAAGTTGCTTTCCTAGCTTCCTTGGTGGCTTTGGGGGAGACATTCTTTAGCAGCAGATTAACGTTCTCTACCTACTCTAAGAGGGAGTAAAATGATTTAGGTTCTCTGCCTACCCCAAGAGGGAGAAAAAGGATTCAAGTTCTCTACCTACTATAGGAGGAAGTAAAAGGATTTAGGCTCTATGGCTTCACTAGGAGGGTGACAAAGATTCAGGTTACTCTACCTCACCGGGTCAATGGAAGATATTTCTATAAGGGCTTCTCTGCCTAGCTTTGGGGTTTAGAGGAGAGACACTAAGAAGTTTAGTGCAATACTCAGAGGAGGCCCTCCGAGGAGTGGATGTAGGTCAAATTTGACAGAACCACTATAAAACCTTTATCTTTGTACTTTAATTTTTCATATTTTTATTTTTACACTTTTCTTTGATTTACTATGTAGGTGGAAAAATTTTGATTTTGTTATTATGAAACCAATCTGCTTTCGCATCAAGTTTTAAAAAGATTTTCTTTTTTTCTCAAAGATGTTTTAAATTTGCAATTCACACCCCCCCCCCCCCCCCCCCTCCTGGTTAACCTCAGGCTAGTTCTTAGAGGTTTAACAACCTTCATGAACTTTCAATATAAAGATTCCTGTTGGTTATATTATTTACTTTTTGAATAGTGCAATTTTCTTTTCAGTATTTATGTTACATCATTTAGTTTTAAAAAGTAAAAAAATGGTGTATTTTTTAAAATGAAAAAAATACGTGTTCTTAAAAATTAAAAATAAGTCTTACAAAATTTAAAGAAGGGTGTAAAATATAATTAATATATAAATTCAAAATTCTAAAATTTTCCCTATTCTTTTATGGAAGTAATTTTAAGAGGGCAACAACTAAGTAAGGAATTAAATATTAAATTGAAATTTTAAATTCTTACCTACATTGTTTATGATCATAAAATAGGGGGAGATTGTTAAAATTTTGGAGCTCAAGTTAGTGTTTTGATAATTACAATTATTATTGGTTTGATTATTTACTCATTTGTACTTTACATATATTGCATGTTTCTTTTGTCTATCATTAAAAACTTTAGGCATTATATACATTGAGCTGGATTGGAAAAGCAAAACTCAAGATAATGTAGCATTAAGGACAAAATTAGTTTGTAATATAGTCTATACTTTTATCTTTTCTTGAGTCATCTTATGGACTAGTGTATGTTAGCTGGACAAATAAGCACAAACTCATAAGCGGGATAAATTTGGAATATTAAGATTTTCTATGAATCGTACTATACAATCTCAATAATTTTATATAATATGTTAAAATAGAAATTAATTCAAATGTTTAATTGATTGAATTGAAATGTAACTAATTATACTATATGATCTTAAATCATACAAGTTAATAAGTAATTTTGATAAAGTGGACCATATGATCTATGTTAAAAAAATTAGGCAAATTTAAAATTTAAACTGAGTGTACTTTATAGAGTATATCGTACTCTATGGACATTAATGAATGTTGTCTAAACTTATCTTGTTGATTAAGGAATTCATTCATGATCAAATCTTAATTAATGATCATCTTATATGATTCCTATTATATAGGATGGTCAAAGAGAGAGCTCACTGGCTAAACTTTGGTTCATAATGAATGATCTTTGATTCTATATAACAAAACATGCTATACAATTGCGTATCATATAAGATAATCTTTGATGGGAATTGAACTAATAGACCAATATGATCTAAGTATCGTACTATATAATAAAAGTAATTAATTTAAAATTTAGGGTTTAACTAATATGACCTGATCTATTTAAATCACATATGACATGAGGGTTTATCTTGGGTACCCAGAGACATTTTTCCAAGGAGAGATTTAAAGAAGGAGTGGGAGTTTTCTTGCTTGTAAGAGGGTGTCCAAACCACCTGGGAGAGAGAGGCGATGAGGTTGAGGGATAGTTTTCCTTGAGGGTGTCAAGGGGTGTGAGGGTTTCACATGGTTGTTCCTGTCAGCTTGTACCTTTGGTCCTCCATGCTATAGTTTTGGATCTCTTGGAGAAGAGCTCTAAGAAAACATCCTTTGGCAAAATACTTATTAGCCAAACAAGCTAGGGGATGGTATATCTACCATAGCGAGGTGTTGAAGAAGGGAGCAACATCTCATTTGTAACGAGGAGATGAAGGATGGAGTGGCATCTCTGCTATAGGGAGGAGCTGATGAAGGGAGCGACATCTCTACTTTAAAAGGAGTAGAAAATAGGCTTGACATCTTCATCGGGCGAGTAGTAGAAGGAGGGAGCAACATCTCTACCATGTAAGGAGGGCAAAGGAGGGGGAGATTCTTCAAGGTCAAAAGGGTCTATAAAGTTTGATCTTAACTTGGTAAGGGAGAAGGGCTTCTTCACCTAGCCTAGTGTTAAAGCAGCATGAGTTAGTGCAATGTGCAAAATGGATAGCCTTTGGAGAATGGAAGTAGGTCAATTTTGATTGAATCATTATAAAAATTTAGTTTGCACTTTCTTTTCTTTATACATTTACTTTCTTGCTCCTTTTTTTTACTTTGGTTTTTATTATCGTAGGGAAAGATGTTGTATAAAATATTTTTATTGAAATCTTGCTAACAAGTTAAAAACAAATATATTTTCTAAGATGTTAAAAAATAAAAATATCAACTTTCTTGCTTTCGTTTTGAAATTTTTTCTTAAATATTCCACAATTACTCTAAAATCTTGAAAAGCTTTTAAAATTGCTTTTCAAGCCCCTCCCCCATCTCGATATGCTATAGGACTTATAAAAAATATTACATCAATACATGCTTTAGGTATAGTCATCTCTAATTCTAAATAAGTAAATAAAACATTATGATGTTTACCTTAATCTTGGGATGCCAAGGTTACAGAATTTTTGAGTCTAAGGATTTAAATTCCTATTGTATTGACAATCTTCATAGTTCTTTAACTTTTTAGAAGAAAATAGTTAGTGAGAAAATGTATGTATATTTGAAAGGAAGAAGAAGTTAATGGCACTAAAAGCTGATGATATTTAGAGCAGTGATTCTAGCACAAATGGAAACAAAAATCTTGCCTTGATGAACACACAATTCAAGAGATTTCTAAAATACAAGCAAAAGATCTATAGCAAAAAACATCATGGGAAAAGAGTAAAGTTAAATAAGTTTTCTTCTAACATTTTTTGTTATGAGTGCAAAAAGACAGGACATATCCAATCATATTGCCCAACCTTCAAGAACCACCTAGCAAAAGAATAGGGTGAGGAGAAACAAAATGATAGAATGGGAAAGTAGATAAAGCAAAAGGCTTTCCAGGTGAATTTGATTTAAAAAAAGCCAAAGTTAGAAGTTGAAGAGGAGATAACAAATTTATGTATCATGGCCAAAAATAGCACTAGGGATTCTAACAATGATCAGGTATGCAATATGTCTTTTGATGAATTTCTTTCTCTTTTAGAATAATTTCATGATAGTTATAGAAACTTAAAAAAGAACCATTCATGCCTCAAAAGATAATGTTCTTCTTTTTAAAAAAAGCACACCAATTTTATTAATATTTGTACAAATATACAAATTTAATATGTTGTATTAGAAGAGAAGCATGAGTTGTTAGACAAAGGGTATATTGAATTAGAAGAGGCATTTAAGGAGATAGAAATAGATGCATTGCATTTACAAGGAAATAAATATGTATTAAAAGTAGAGGTAGGCACATATGAAGTGCTAATGAAATTTTATTAAAGAAAATTACAACACATAAAAAATGCATCATGGCCTACACACAGTATAAAGCCAAAATTTAGAACAAACATGCTCTGCCATCTTCTAGAAAGAGATTTTTTTAGGGGAAACCCTTTGTGGGGCCTATGTGTTAATATAGGGGAAAATGTACAAGGTCCTTGCAGGGATCTCAAGCTCTCTACTACTCAAACGAGCTACAAAAATAATCAAAAATATAAAAATTCCTATGAGCTTGAGTTCCCTACTATGTAAAAGTACAAAATATCCTAGGTACAGTCTACGGTGCATAAAAAGGAGCACCCAAAAATTATGAAAAAACCAGAAACCAGGACCGAGCATCAGTCTCCTTCCCCAGCAAGCACGAGCAAAAACACCTGCAATAGACAAAATCTTCAAAATACAATGGCAATCCAAGAAGCAGTTGGAAATATCAAAATAATTACAATCATACCCCAACCAATTAGATAAGGAAGCCCACATGTCATTTTTTATTTTCTAGAAAGAGATATTCCTCTTCATTTAGATTATTGCAGCCATTTATAGGAGTGAAGTATTTTTCTTGCGGCATATTAGGGCACATTTTATGTATTTACATGCACAGAACCCACCATAGATTATAATTGGTCTAGAAGTATATTAGGGCATAAATTAAACCTTTATTCTATATTAATTTTCCAAAACTCATTGGCTTTGGATAGGACATTTAGATGAATGGACCTAGTCTAATTAATTACACCAAGCTACACAAGAAAAATGTTACCATGACAAGTTACTCAGAACTAGAAGATTGATTGCAGAAAGTAATTGAAAATGATAGGTTTAATTTAGGAAAATTTTAATATACGACAGGATGGGAATTGAATATTTATAAAATTTACTTAAGAGTGAAATGAGTAAAGTGAATAATGGAAGATGGTAGTTTAAACCTTACAAAAGTAAGTGTACTATAATTGAAAAAGATTTTGCCTCTAAAGATGGATAGCAGAACTCATCCCAAGTGGAGTCATTAGAAATATCTATGAAAAAAATATATTGCACTAGATTTTGATTTACATGGTTATAATAAAATCTTCATAGATAATAGTATACCATCCTAAAAGATAGAATTAATATTCTACCATTGATTCAAGAATAAAAATAAACTTAAAATTTTTATAAACAAATGCAATATAGTGAATATTTTGATATCCTGAAAGATAAATTTATATTCAATAATAAATTTGAAAATGAAAATTAACTAGGATAAGCCTTGTTCTATGCCTAGAGTTTTTTTCCTTCCTTTATGTGCAAGAAATAAATATACCAATTAAAAATAACTTTGAACCAAATCAAGCTTCCCTACATCAGCAAACTAATATGAACGGTCCTGGAGATTCACCAGATTTGGAGCATGTTAACAAACTTAAATGTATCATAGAAGCACTTAAACCTTTAGTTTCCAAGGAAGGCATAAATAGAGATCAAACTCTTACCGCTATTGCTAATGACTTTGGAATTAATACTAATGATGAGCAAATGGCATCCATTTATTTTGAGCATAACAATGTTTTATCTACTTTGCAATTGCCTTGTGATGCTAACCAAAATGTTTTTGACTTTGATTTAATTATGAGCAGCAATGAATGTACTAATCAAGTTTCATCTCATCCCAAATTGTTTGATCAGGACAAGGTGAATGAGGGTACTTTGGAAGAAGGAGAACTATTGCAGGAAGATATGGATGAAGGTGATATCACTATTGATAAGGACTTGGGAAATTATAGTAAGGACTCTACTCTCACCTCACAAAATGGTCATAATAGTAATAACTTAAGGAGTTATCATGACTATTAGATGGATAATGATAATGATTTTATTAAAAGTCTTAGAAGAAGGAATAAGAAGAATAAGAAAATCATTTCTCATTCACCTAGATGTGTCTGGTCTCATACTAGTAATTTACATTCTAATGTTTAAGTCTATTTTTTGGAATGTTAGGGGCATTGCTTGTCCCTCTACAAGAATTAGAGTTAAGAATTTAGGTCGTATTCACAAAGTTTATATTTTGGTTATGCTTGAATCTTTTATTTCTAATACTAAGCTGGATTCCACTATGTGGTTTTTGGGTTTCAATCATGCTATAGCTAATGTGTCCAATAATATTTGGATTTTTTTCAAAAGAAGCTATGTCTCTTCAAATTGTTGGAATTATTTCTCAAGTTGTTCATTGTAGTATCAAATTAGTGCAATTTAAATGTTGTTATTCATTTGTGTGTGCCACTTCTTCTCGTAGTCTTAGAAAAATTAATTGGGACCAACTTTCTAATTTTTACAGTTCAATTGACTCTCCTTGTCTTGTGGGGGTGATTACAACACAATCTCCAATCCTAATGAAGTATTGGGTGGTTCTAATCTTGTTTATTAATCTATGGAGGATTTTAATAATTTCATTACGGATTGCAATTTAGTTGATATTGGCTATATTGGTAACTCTTTTACTTGGAATCGTGCTAATTTGTCGAAACATTTGGACCGTATTCTTTTTAATGATGCTTGGATTAATTCCTATAATAATACTTTTGTTGAGCATCTCAATAGAACCTTTTTTGACCACTCTCCTCTTCTTATGGGTATCTCTATGAGGCAGGATGGTCCTAGTCCCAGTTTTAGATTTCAGAATATGTGGTTACTTGACAACTCTTTCCTCAGCACGATCAAAGATAAATGGCAGGCCCCTCTCCATCCTGATGGCTCTATTCTGGGTATGAATAGGCAATAGTTAAACTCAAAAGGTTAAAGTATAAGATTAACTGGTGGATTAAAAATGTGTTCAAAAATATTTTCTTGAATATTTTAGCTGTTGAGGATAATGTGAATTCTTGTGAGTATAATTGCCAAGTTCAACCTTCTGAAGATAACTTAAGAAAGCTTCAAGAAGCCAACAATTTCCTTTTCAACTTACAAGCACATGAGGAAGTTTTTTGGAAACAAAAAGCTTCTTCCAAGCACCTTATTGAAGGAGATAATAATACCAAGTATTTTTATGCCCTAGTTAAGAAGAATAGAAATAGAATTTTTTTTTCACAAGATTTCTCTTCACAATGGCTCTCAAATTGAGTAGGTTGGGGCTATTGCTAACTCTGCTATGGAGCATTTTAAAAATTTGTTTAATAAAAATTTTGAACCTTTTCCAATTGATAATCTTCATCTCATTTCTAATATCGTTAGTTCTAATGATAATATGACTCTTTCCCAACCTCCTTGTTTGGAAGAGGATAAAGATATTGTGTTTTCCATGATTGTTGATTCTGTTGCTAGTTCGGATGAGTTTACTACTAAATTCTTTTAAAAGGATTGGGACATTTTGAGTTTTGATTTACATGGTGCTGTTTTAGACTTTTTTACGGGAAATTCTATTCCTGAATTTTTTTCTTCGACTTCTATTGTACTTATTCCTATGAAAAACTCCAATAATAATAGGGATGACTTTAGGCATCTTAGTCTGTGCTCTTTCCTTAGTAAGTTGGTCTCTAAAATTTTAATGAATCACTTAACTCCTCTACTTTCCAAAATTATTTCCCCTAATCAAACTGGCTTTGTTAAGGGTAGAGCAATTTCTGACAATATGTTACTTCCCTAAGAAATTGTTCATGATCTTGATAGTAAGGTGAGAGGTGGTATTATTATTTTGAAATTAGACATTGCTAAAGCCTATGATAACATAAACTGGAATTTCCTTTATAGTATTTTGAATTTATTTGGCCTTGATTTGCTTTTTATTAATCTTATCAAAAATTGCATTGAAAGATCCTTTTTTCAATGATTGTCAATGGTAAAAGCCTTGGCTTTTTTATGTCTTATCATGGATTAAGACAGGGTGATCCTCTATCTCTAGCTCTTTTTATTATTGCTGCTGAGTATTTATCGAGAGGCCTTAACCATCTTTTTGAAAATAATCCTAATCTTTATTTTAGAACTAAGGGTGGTTTTCCTATCTCTCACTTATGTTTTGCCGATGATGTTATTTTTTTTGCCAATGGCTCTTTAAATATGGTGAACAGGATTATGAGCTTTTTAATAAGTTTGAAACCTACAGTGGTCTTTATCTTAATAAAAGTAAGAGTAGCTTTATTGCTTCTAAGAACATCCCTCATAACTGTATTAATGCTATTAAAGCTACCACGGGTTTTGTGTAAGGATCCCTTCCAATGAAGTACCTTGGGATTCCTCTTTTCAAAGGTAGAATGAAAACTTTCTTTTTTGATGATTTGATTACCTCAGTGCACAATAAGCTTACTTCTTGGGACTTCAAATGGTTAAGTTTTGGTGGTAGATTAATTCTTATTAAAAGTGTGTTATCCTCTTTACCTATTTACATTTTTCAAACTATTCAACCTACCCGTGCTATTTATAATAGAATTGAAAAGCTTTTCAATAATTTTTTTTTGGTAGGGCACCAACACTAATTCTAAAATCATTTGGTCGATGTGGAGTAAGTGCTGTGGAGTGCTTGATGAAGGTTGGGTTGTGAGAATATGAATGATTTAGCTCATGCATTTTCCATCAAGTTGTGGTTAATTTTTGTACTCAAAATAGCCTTTGGGCTAAGTTCATGTCTGCTAAGTACTGTGTTGGTAAGCATCCCACTATGGGTAGTTACAACAAGGGTGATTCTAGAGTTTAGAAGAGACTTTGTAGTATTAAGTGGAAAGCTGAACCTCATATACTTTGGGGTCTTGGTTGCTCTAACATCATTTTTTGGCAAGATCATTGGTTTGGTGAACATTCTATGGATCCACTTCTTAACAATTTTTTCTATCGATACTGTTAAGGTTAACTCCTTTATCTATGCTAATAGTTGGGATTATGATAAACTTTCTAAAGTTCTTCCTGAATCTACTATCAACAAAATTTTACACTTGCCTATTATTCTTGATTCTGAGGATTACCTTTTATGTAATTTGTCTAAGAGTGGTTTATTTAATTTTAAGGATGCTTGGAACTCCTTCAGACATATGAACTATACTAATAAAGTTTTTTTAGGATTTGGCATAAAAGCATTCCTACTTCTATTGTTACTTTTATTTGGAGGATTATGCATAATTTCATTCCTACCACTGAGAATTTAATTAGAAGTGGTTTTATTCTTCCTTCGAAATGTCAATGTTGCTACCATAGTGAGAACATGCATCATGTTTTCATTTTTGGTCCTATTGCCGTTAAAGTTTGGACTTATTTTGATGATATCTTTAGAACCAATCATTTTACTACAAACATTTCTATTAAGTCCATGCTTAATCTTTGGTTTGTTAACTCTAGCGGTTATATTAGGAATATCATTCCTTCCCTCATTTTGTGGTATTTATGGCTTGCTAGAAATAATTCATTGTTCAATAATATAGGCATGAACCATCATCATATTATTAGAAATATTAAAGATAAAGTTTTGAACCTTTACTCTTCTAATCTTTTGTCCTTTAAGAACTTTAAAGGTAATAATTTTGTGGCCAATGAATTTCATATTTCTTTCAATAATAATAATCATTTTGTCGATTCCATGCTGGTTTATTGGATTAAACCGCCTTATAATACTTACAAGCTTAATGTTGATGGTTATGTTAAAGGCTTAGTTTGTGGCTATGGTGGTTTCAATAGGAATGACAAGGGGAATCTCATCATGGCTTATACTGGTCCTTTACAAAAGTGTTCCATCATTTATGCTAAACTTTCAGCTATCTTACATGGTCTTAAATTATGTTTTTCTCTTAGCATATCTAACATATGGATTGAGGTGGATGCTGTTTATAGCATTTGTGTTTAAATAAATCTATTGAAAAATTTTGCATGGTTGATTTGTTCTAACCAATTAGGGAGATTAATCAACTATTAATCTTGGCTAATTACAACATTACACATATTTATATGGAGGGTAATGCTTGCACTGATTGGTTAGCCAGGTATGGTTGTAACCTAGAGTATCTCACTGATTTGGTTTTTCTTAATTTACCTACTATTTTGAAAATCCTCATTATATTAGACAAAATTTATTTATCGTATGTCAAAATCTAAGTTTATCCTTTCCTGGGGTTTTGGGCTTCCTTTCTTGATGGTTTTACTTAATGTTGGGCTATTGATGAATGATTTCCTTGTTAGCCATTTTTTCTTTACGTCCTCTCATATCACTGATGGTTTGTATAATGAGCCTTTTGTGTTAGTTACTAGCATGGAGGATGGTAGCGTTGGTGTTTTTATTGAGGTTTTGAATTTGATTTGGATCATTCTTATTCTCCTCCTTCTAATGCGTAATTCTCTTGCCCTATGCCTTTAAATGTGCGGTGTTAAGCATGTTATTAGCTATGATTGTACTCATTTCTTACCTGATTTACACTTGAAGTGCTGCTCATCTATCCTTTATGTGGAGTGTGGTGGGCCCTTTGGTGATGTTATGCATGTTTTTTGGGTCTATCGAGACAAACTAATTATCTTTTAAAGGTTTGTAGGTGTCATGACAGAATTCTGTTGTGGTATTTCCGCTTATTGCAGAAGTATTTCCTTAAGGATATTATTCTTTTTCCCCTAGGTGTATCCTTACTAGTTGCATCTGTATGTGGATTTGTGGATCAGGGTTATTAGTGGTGGTTTGATCATGAAATATTGCTATTATTGCTATTCAGTCTGCCCTTAACCTCTCGGGTCCTGGATTTGGAGATGCCTGGGTTAGTCTAAGGATAGATTTGAGCGGCAATTAGGTGTGTTTCATGAGAGGAATACTTATACTACTATCCTAAGCTTTTATGGCCTTTACCTACACATGTTCTTGAGGGACTCTCTTTGGAGGCTTTATTTAGCTTTTGGGAGGCTTTATCTACTTCTTAATTTTAGCATTGCTTTTATGGGAGCGATTATAATTTATGTCTCGTTACTAGCCATTGTATTTCCATTATTTTCTATTTGGGTTCTCATTTTTGGTTGTTGAGTTGTCTTTTGTTTGGAAATTATAGTACCATCGAGTTGAAGTTTGTTGTCTGTATCTCTTTGGTTGGTTTTTGATATATGAATTATGCTGATATTGCTCATGGCTGCTCCTAGGGCATCAATGCTCATTTGCTACTCGAGAAGGTTGTTTCATTATGTTGTTGCTGGCTTGGGATTAATCTCTTTATGTACTATGGTTTTGGCCTTCATGTAGTTTACAATCCAAGTTTTGCATGCATTTATGGTTATTACATGAACTGCGTGGCTGAGGCTTTTTTTTATAATGTTTATTTGGCTGTTATTTGGAGGAAATCTCCTCCTTGGTGGCTGAGCGTTAAAAACCCTTATTTGGATGCTCATGTTATTTGTGATCAATATTATAATGGGGTGGAGAACCTCTATTATGATTATTTGGCTGGATGGTAGTTATCCGAGCAATGACATCCTATATGTTATCTATTGGCATCAGGTTTCTTTTGTTTGCTATCTTTTTAATTTTCTTATGATAACTGTGAGTTGGTGGAGGTGTTGTGAGATCTCAATTTATTGCTTATCAGATTCTGGTAGTGAATCTTATGATTATTATATGTTTTCTGACTGCCTAATATACTATTCTACATTTTTTAGTCAATGTTTATTTTGCAGCCATCATGTTTTGCAAGTGCTTTGGCTACTAGTTTTGGTTCAATGGCTATTCACTTTTTGTAGAAAGATGGTTCCTAATGGTTCTACTTTTATCTTTCTTTTTTGGGTGTTGGCTACTGGCCGCCCTAGAATGTTATTAGGTTATCATGTAATTTTTATTTGTGGGAACTATTGGCTCTTAGGTTTTCTTTTAGCTTTGTTTATAGCACTTCAGAGCATTAGCGAGTTGAAGGTCCCCTTTAAGGATCTTGTAATCCATTCTTTAATTGATGCGTAGGCCCCTCCGTGGGTTTTTCCTAAAAAAAAGTAGTGTTTATTTTTTTATTAAGGTTTAAGTTCCCCATAAAAGCAAACCTCTATGCCAAATTATATCTTATGTAAAAATCCTAAGATAACTCTTGATTTAAGTGGTAATTAAATCTTTATTGGTATACAAAGATTGCATGTAAGAATTTGAATCAAGAGTTTATCAATATGGAATGGATCATACTTTGAACGTTTATTTCTTGAATTGGCAAAAAGAATGGTAGAGAGTGCTTAGGCATTTTTATTATTAGAAACACTCTAACCTATATCAAAGTTAGGCTTCACTTATCTAGAGATGGATTAAATTTATATTTAAAATGATAGTTTATTAAATAAGAAAGATTATACTACTAATCAGAAGTATGGGAATAGTGCAATTATGCAAGCTAGTCAAATGTTTGCCTATAGTGGATAGCCAACTAACCATGTAAGTGCTTCTATAAAGTAATAATTTTAAGTCTAATGAATGCATGATTATATTGAGAGAGAGAAGTTTAGAGAGAGAAGGTGTGAGATTTTTAAATTTCTGCTTCGCGGTTTACCCGTCTGTTTCTTCGGTAGATCGTTCGGGCATGGCGGCGGGAGGCTGCCGACCATCTCTGCCATTGACGGAACGTTCTAATCATTGGAGTCTGGATGCTAGAAGGGTTCGTGAAGAGATTAATGTTCGGCTGTGTTTAAAGTGTTTGGAAAAGAAATGCCATCTCATTTTGTTGCTTGGGAGGTGAGGAGGAAATGGAGTATGTTTGGGAATTTCCACTTTAAACCTCTTGGAAAAGGCTGGTTTTTTTGTTGTTTCAGTTCCATTTAGATGATGGAGGTTGTACTTTCTAGTGGACCATGGTTTGTGAATGGACACAAAATTGGGATGGAAAAGTGGAAACCAGATTTTTCACCATTATCAATGAAGGGGTTGGCTTCTCCAATTTGGGTTAGAATGCCACACCTTCCTCTTCATCATTGGGATGAGAAGAATATAGCAAGGATTACTTCTATGATTGGCAAACCACTTATGTTGGATGGAAATTTATTTCCGTGGGGGAGACGAGAGTTTGCTAGAATCTGTGTTAGGGTGAAGATTGATCAATGTCTGCCTTCAGGAGTTTGGGTGGATAGCATTTCAGGAAGATTCTTTCAAAAAGTGGAATATGAAAAAATCTCATCCTTTTGTTTCCAATGTGAGTTGATCGGCCATATGAAATCTGATTGCAATAAGAAATGTTCTTTGCCTAAGGAGATGGTGGGAGTTAGCAATGAGGATGGGAAGGATGTTGTTGTCGATGAAAAGGTTGGGAGGCAGAATTCAGCTTCTTATGGACCCTGGATTCTTGTGAACCGTAAGAAAGGCAGCAGTGTGGGCCAGCGTAGAGATGTGGTTAAGGCAGCTAATTTCAAGTTGGAGAAGAAAAATCATGGAGTTATTCCTATTCAGAAGGTAGATCATATACTCTCAGAGAAGGAGCATGTTGATCAAGATATGGAAGAGATTTATAAGTATAATGGTGGAAATGGGACGATTAATGATTGTATGGAGGAGGTTGGTGAGAAGGTTGCTCCTACTAAGCCTGCTGGAAGTGTGACTAGTCTGAATGATAATGAATTCTCTCGGGTGACTCTTGTAGATGAGATACAATATGTAATCCCTATTGGTGGTTCTACAGCTGCTGTTATTGGAGATAGAAAATGTAATCCCTATTGGTGGGTAAATCTATTAAATCTCCAGGTTTGCTTAATTTTGAAGGTAAGCATGAAGCTGATATGGATAATACAGTTAATAAAGATTTTGGGAATTGATTCTTGCGAACTCAAGCAGGTCCTAATGGATTGCTTGCGAACTCAGGTAATCCCAATCCCAAATCTAGTTGTATTCTTGATAAGGAACTTATTTCCTTGGGTAAAGCCAATACTTAAGTTGCTAACGGAGCCAATGGCTTAGTAAATGAGCCTGTGCAAAGGAAGGATGTCTGTTTGATAGTTACAGATGGTAGTATAACCAACTAGGTCCCACAGCAGAGTGGAGGCATTGAATCGGCGGAAAAGAATGGATTCAAGCTATTGGAAAATATAGATGGGGAGGAGAAAATGTGGTACAATGCTATGGGGAATGGGGATAATGTGCTAGAAGAAGGTGAATTAGCAGAGAAGGTTCATAATGATGGGAAGTCTGATTTACCTTTGGATGTGAATTCGTCTGATCGTGTGAAGTTTAAACTTCAGAAGGAACTAAAGTCACTAGGCAAGACAAATTACTTGTCTCATACAAGGAAACCAGATTCTAGAAAGAAGGAATTTAGTCTGAGCATTCCCACTAGGATTCTCAAATGACATAAATAGCTTTTTAGAATTGTAGGGGGGCTAGGAAGGTTGAAGCCACTTGTTGCTTAAAAGAATTTGTGAAGGAATTTGATAAGTTTTTTATTGGGCTTGTGGAGACAAAGATCACTTCTTTCGACCGTTTTGAATTTAAGAAGTTTCTTGGCGGTGTGTGGGACTTCTTTCTATACCCTTCAAACGGATTATCTGGAGGAATTATGGTGTGTTGGAGAGCTGATGTTTGTTCATTTTCAGTTTGTTCTGCTACGGCACAAGCTGTAATTGGAAATGTAGATATTGTTGGTAAAGGAATGTAGAAGATTGCTATGGTTTATGGGAGCATTGATGTCATTCAAAGGAAATGTTTGAGGAATTGCCTGGAAGCTCTTTCTTTCTCTAAACTTCCATCTGTGGTGGGTGGAGACTTTAATTGCATCTTGTCCCAAGAAGACAAAAAAGGTGGGAAAAAATTCTCCCTTTCTCAAGGTCCTATAGATATGTTATCTTTTATGAGAAATGCTGATTTTCATGAGGTGGGGATTGTTGGCCCGAGATTCACCTGGTGTAATAACAAAATTGGTACAGCTCGAATTTGGGAGAGGTTGGATCATTGTATTATCAATTCTGTAGCTTTAAATAATTTACAAATTACAGCTATTCGACATCTACCCAGAATTGCTTCAGATCATTGTCCCATACTGATGAATTTATTATCAGCAAAGATTTGTATTGGCAATACAATTAAATTTGAAGATGTGTGGATTTCCTATCCGGCTTCATTTTCTATCGTCTCTCAATCTTGGAACAAGAAGTGCAAAGGTGATGTGGCTAGTATTCTTTCTTGTAAATTCCAAAGAAATTTAAAGGCTTTATTTTTCTGGAGCAAGGCTAAACATAAAGAGCTAAAGGAATCGAAACATCGTGTGATAAAATATATTCTAGATCTAGAAATGGAGGAAGCAGAGCATGGTGGCCTTTCGATTGGTAAGCTTTCCTTTTTAAAATCTAAGGTGAATAGTTCAATTCTGCTTTGGGCCGCCTCTCTACTTGGTGGAAGCAAAGGTCAAAGGTGAAGTGGATGGAATCGGGTCATACCAATTCAAAGTTTTTTCATGCATATGCAACGGCTAGAAGAAATGGGAACTGGATTCACTAAGTGAAGGATGCTAATGGAGTGTTAGTTGAAGAACAGGATTTGATAAAGACAGAATTTCTCCAGTTTTTTAAAAACAACTGGAGAGCTAGGAGGGTGGTCCTGGACGAGTGGCCTGCTCCTATGTTGGTGCTGCAGGAAAATGACAAAGATTGGCTGGAAAAATATTTCACTAAAGAAGAGTTGGAGCTGGTAGTCCTTCAATTGGAAAGCAATATAGCGCCGGGACTGGATGGGGTAACGAATTCTTTCATTAAAACTTATTGGTCCATTATCAAAGATGATGTGTGGTTAGCGGTTAATTCCTTTTTTTCATCTAGAAAGATGTGCTCTAAATGGAAAGAAACATTTGTTATGCTTATTCCTAAGGTCAAAAATCCTAAGCTTACTTCTGATTTTCGGCCTATTAGCTTGTGTTTGACTATTTACAAGTTGGTAGCTAAGATGTTGCTTAATAGGATGTGTAGTTGCATTCCAAAAATTATCTCTTTGGAGCAATCAGCTTTTGTGAAAGGAAGATCCTTATCGGACCATATCCTCATTGCTCAAGAGGTTTTCCATAAATTCAGATTCTCTAAAGCTAAGAAGGGATTTGTGGCAATCAAACTGGACATGGAACAGGCTTATGATAGTATGAGTTGGTTGACTCTTAAAAAGGTGTTGGATCGGATTGGATTTCCTTGGAAGTTTGCCTCCCTTTTGTTAGAATGTGTAGAAAATCCATTGTTCTCTATCAAACGGAATGGGGTAAACTCTAAATGGATTGAAGCTGGAAGTGGTTTTAGGCAAGGCTGTCCACTTTCCCCATTTCTTTTCATTCTGTGTTCTCAGCTGTTGTCAGATACTTTCTTCTGTAAAGGCAGAAATATTGGAGTCAAGGTAGCATCTAACTCTCCAAGGATTTCTCATTTACTCTATGTAGATGATATCATTGTCTTTTCTAAAGCTATCCTTCGAAATGTAAGCAAGGTAAAGAAGATTGTAGGGAATTTTTGTAAGTGGGTTGGGCAGAAAATTAACACCCACAAATCTGCCATGTTATTTGGGAAAATGGTAACGAAGAATAAGGTGAGAAAGCTCTCTAAAGAAATGGGAGTTAGGGTGGTTAATGAGATGGAGTATTTAGGTGTGAAGATTGCTTTAAGAAGGTTGGTGTTTGCTGATTTTAATAAACTGTTGGAGAAACTTGAAAGTAGATTGAATGCTTGGGGTAATAGATTTATTTCACTCGCGGGGAAAATTGTTCTAACAAATACGATTATTCTTTCTATCCCCATGTTCTTAACTACCCATTCCCTTGTTCCTGTGGGGATTTTGAGGGAGTTGGATAGAATGTGCAGAGATTTCTTGTGGAATAAGTTTGGTGGAGGCAAAGGACTTCATTATATAGCTTGGGAGGTACTATGCTTGCCGAGAAGAAGAGGTGGACGTGGTTTGAATTCGGTTGAAGGAAGGATTAGCTCGTTGAGAGCTAGATTGACTTGGAACTTTCTTTCTAAAAATGATTCTTTGCTCAGAAATTTGTTGGTTCCTATGTATGGTGCAGATGTATTCTCCACCGATCCAAAGAAGGGGGAGTCATCTACATGGAAGATTATAATGGAGGGTGCTACTGCTCTACGTCCTTTGGTTCGTTGGAAGGTCAAAAATGGCATTGATATAAACATTTCCAAAGATGTTTGGATTATGGATAAATGCATTGCAAGATGGCCTACTTTCGTGGGCAATTTGGATGAGGAGTCAGAAAGCCTTTCTTGTTACATCAAAGATGGCAAATGGGATGAAGTAAGGATGAAACAAATTTTTGGTCAACATCTAGTTGAGCTCGTCTTATTAATTCCAATATGTTCAGGTGAGCTTAGAGATTCTTTGGAATTAATATATAAAGGCATGGGGAAGACTATTTCTGCTTTAGTCTTGGAGAACTTGCATAAGGAAGACAATGAAATTGACTGTTGAACATGGATTAAAAAGTTTATGCTTAGGCCTGCGGAGGAAATGTTCTGGTGGCGACTGGGTAAGAATGCTATTCCTACGAATAGTTTTCTCTCATATAGAAGACTACAGGATGATGATTGCTGTCCTCAAGGATGTGGTGAAATTGAAAATGCAGACCATGTTGCGGCTGAATGTATGAAGATTGTTTAAGTCAGTCAAATGCTTTGCAGCTGGGGATTTCAAATTCCTTCAGTTGGCTCATTTGAAGAAGGTATGATGGTTCTAAAAAACCTTGTAAAATATAATGCATTCTATGGAAATCTCTTTTGTTCTGTTGTACATGGATGCTGGAAGAGTAGAAAAAAGTTAATTCAT
Organism: Dendrobium chrysotoxum; assembly: GCA_019925795.1. Taxonomy (NCBI): domain Eukaryota; kingdom Viridiplantae; phylum Streptophyta; class Magnoliopsida; order Asparagales; family Orchidaceae; genus Dendrobium; species Dendrobium chrysotoxum. The sequence goes on along the minus strand of CM034314.1, from coordinate 53,117,605 downwards.
GGAAAACCGGAGGATAGTGCAGCTTTCATAGCAACTAACTTTGTCAGTCTTGCTGTGGCTTCTTTCTGTAAAAGCATCAATTGTGAAAACTGGGATGTTAATCAGCCTCATCAGCTGCCTCGTCAATCTTGGCATCCCCCACCTCCTAATTGGATCAAAGCTAATGTGGATGCTTCTTTGTTGAGTTCGAACAAGGCTTGTGTAGGTGGAGTTTTTCGTGACTCAAAAGGAAGATTCTTGGGGGCTTTTGGATTTAGTTTGGTAGATTGGGACAGTACACAAGTTGAAGTTCAAGCTATTCTCTCATTCAGGAATTTTGTTCAAGATTGGATGCTGGAAAGTAAAGGAATTATCATTGAAGGAGATAACTGTAATGCTATCAGATTGTTTCAAAGGGTGTTCAGGGAAAAGAAAGAGGACAATGAGAAGATGATGACCTATCATGACTTACTTTTTCTTAATGATTTTAAAGAAGTCTTATTTCTTTTTGTGAATAGGGAATGTAATAAGTTATTAGACATGTTTGCTAACTATGCTCTTATTTCTGACTTCAATTGGGATGTAATTAGTGTTAATAATGTTCCTCCTTCATTTATTTCTTTGTTAAAGGAGGAATGTGATGATTATTCTTAGGCTATCCTTGATTTAATATAATTTCTTCCTAATGCATCTTCTCAAAAAAAAAAAAGAATGCATGATTATAAGAATACTGATTTATTCAGGAATTATTGATTTAAGTTTGGAATTCAAATCAGGGTTTCAAAGATGCTAGGGGTTCAAATACACCTAATTAATGTAATTAGAATTGAATTGTACCCAAACTTATAAAATTTTTATATATGACTAATAAAAATCTACAAAAATCTTGAACCTTTTCAAAAAGAATTTGGTAGCATAATTTCCCTAAACCAACTACATTTGAAAACTCAGCCCCATCGCTTAAGCTATCACTAGCTTGCTACTAGCATGTGTAAGTATAGTTCTTGTAGAAGGAAAGTAAAAATATATGCAATGAATGCATGAAAGTAAACTGTTTGAGTTTTAAAGTATAACGCCCATGAAGTTCTAGGAGTCTGACATGTGAGTCCAGGAAAAAATCACATTCACCTCCAAAAAACTTAGGAAAGCACGTAATTTTTTCTTTTCACATCATATACAAACAGACAATTAATCAGTCAATGTATTAAAAAAGTAGGTTGAGAAAAGTGTCCATGTGGCAAGTGTTATGAATATACACTTAGGGTTTATGGGAAAGTAATGGTGGCCAAGCTCCACTAACTATAAGCATGGAATTCTGCACCTATAAACGATGAAAATTTGTACAATATAAAGTAACTTATTTTAGGTCATTAGGTCTTTAGACTCCATGCTCGAGGTATGAACATGATTTTATATAATTCCAAAAGAGTTGATCTTTAAAGAAGAAACATTATTTTGGACTTTTTTATTATATAATAAACAATTGTATTTTAGACTTCACATCTTTATACATTAATAACTTTATAGAAATTTACATTTACAATTAAAAGAAAATGACTCTCCACATAAATGGGTTAGTTCACAAAAAATGAATATATACATCTACATCATCCACAGGCCACCTCATAGAGTGCAACGTAAAGCAAACACTCACATCATCACACATCCACTAAAACATCATCAATCCATAATAATCAAAGACAGAAAAGTAAATAAACACGTCATAGAACACAACAATTAACCTAGGGCTAGAGTTGATTATCCCATCAAACAAATATAAGTGAATTCTAAACTATCAGGTTTGGATGTATCGTAAATGATTTAGTGATTGAATTATTTACAAGTTGAGTTCATATGTTGCAAGCTACAACAACAACAACATTAAGCCTTTATCCCACTACGTGGGGTCGGCTACATGAATCCTTTTTCTCCATTGTGTCCGGTTAAAAGTCAAATTCTCATTTAAATCTAATAAAGAAAGATCAGTTCTAATATTTTCTAACCAAGTCTTTTTAGGTCTGCCTCTATCTTTCTTAACATAAGTCAAATCTAAGACTTCGACTTTCCTAATCTGGTCTTCAGGAGGCCACCGTTTTATGTGCCCAAACCATCTAAGGCGACTCTCTCTAATCTTATCTTCCACTGGAGCTACTCCAACCTTTTCACGAATATGCTCATTTCGTATCCTATCTCTAAGGGTAAAGCCACTCATCGACCTGAGCATCCTCATCTCTGCAACACTTAACTTAGAATTATGCTTCTCTTTTAATGGTCAACATTCGGCACCATAAAGCATTGCAGGTCTCACCACCATCTTATAGAATTTTCACTTAAGTTTGAGGGGTACTTTTCTATCACACAATAAACCCGATGCATTCCTCTACTTCAACCATCCAACTTGGATTCTGCTGATAATATCCCCATCTATTTCACTATCACTCTGAACAATAGATCCAAGATATCTAAAATGTGTACTCTTTTTAATGACTTGATCGGCCAAAGTCACAATCCCCTCACTAGGTTTATTATTACTAAAATTACACTCCATATATTCCGTTTTAGATCTACTCAAGCGAAAACCTTTAGACTCTAAGGTTCACCTCCACAATTCTAGTTTTCCTTCAACTCCCTCTCTAGTCTTATCAACAAGAAGAATATAATCAGCAAAAAGCATACACCAAGGTACATCCTCTTACAAATGTCTAGTGAGAACATCCATGACTAAAGCAAAAAGATATGGGCTTAAGGCTGATCCTTGATGTAATCCAACCGAAATAGGGAAATACTTGGTCAAACCTCCTTGTATTTGAACTCAAGTAATTGCTCCTGCATACATATCTTTAATGATTTGAATATAAGCTTTATTAACTCCATTCTTTTCAAGAACTCTCCATAGCACTTCTCTTGGAACTTTATCATATGCTTTTTCTAAATCAACAAATATCATATGTAAATCCTCCTTATTCTCTCTATATTTCTCCATCAAACCTCTTAATAAATGTATGGCTTCCATAGTAAACCTACCCGGCATGAATCCAAATTGATTTTGAGAAACATTAGTATCACGTCGCAGCCTATGCTCCATAACTCGTTCCCAAAGTTTTAAAGTATGACACATTAACTTAATTCCTCTATAATTCGCACAATCTTGTGCATCACGTTTATTCTTAAAAATAGGGATTAACACACTCATTCTCCACTCATCTGGCATCTTTTTAGTTTTCAAAACAGTATTAAAAAGTTTAGTAAGCCAAGAAATTCCTTCATCTCCTAAGCATTTCCACGCCTCTAATTGAATATCATCAGGTCCAATAGCTTTTCCACCCTTCATTTTCTTTAAAGACTCTCTAACTTCGGTTTTACTAATACACCGATAAAAATAGAAATCTTTATTTTCATTTAGGGTGCTAAGGTCACTACAGTCAATTTTATTTTCACATTCTTCATTAAAAAGTTTAGCAAAATATCTCATCCACCTTTGTTGAATATCATCTTCTAAAAAAAGTATTTTTTGATATTCATCATTAATACACTTCACTTGAACTAAATCCTTACTACTCCTATCTCTTTGTTTGGCTAACTTATACAAATATCTTTCTCCCTCCTTAGTATCTAATCTATTATATAAATCACTAAAAGCTAAACACTTTGCATCGCATATTGCATTCTTAGATTCCTTATGTGCCTCTTTATATAATTTCCAATTATCAAAATTTTTACAATTAAACCAATTTTTATAACAAATCTTCTTATTTTTAATCTTTTCTTGCGCAAGCTAATGGATTTAAATTTAAGTATTAATGATTTAAATTTTATTAATGAATTTTATTTGTTTAAATTATTTACTTAAGTTTTAAAGAACCATGTAAACTAATAACCCCAATATACAATGAAGTAATTTGTCATCAAGTCCGAGGCTTCTAACATTAATGCATATCTTTCATTTCAAAGAATAAAGTAAACAAATAAAGCCTTCATTTTTTTAATTATTTATTTAATGTTATAATATGTTTTTGAATTTCTTTAGAATGATTTATATAAATTGATCGAATTTAATTTGATTTATTAATTTGATTTGTTAGTGAAATTTTATGTATTTTTCTTTGATTTTTATTTTTATTTTTTAATTTTAAATTTTAAAATTTTTTTTTCAATGTTTTAATCAATTTTTATACTTATTTTTTAAGTTGAATGAATAAAATTTTATTTAAAATTTTATTTTCTTTATTTATTTCTAATTTTTATTTAATATAATTAATTTTGATTTATTTAAATTTTATTTGAATTTTATTTAATTAATTTTTATTTAATTAATTTTTTTAAGTTCTATTTATTTATTTATATTCTATTCTATTTATTTAATTTTACTTTTATTTTATTTATTATTTATTTTTTTAAGAGTTGGCCAATGTTTTAATTTTTATTTAAAGTTTAGATTCAAGAGGTTTATCATTTTAACTAAATTTTATTAATTACTTAGAATTTAATTTATTGAATTTGTACCTTTAGGTTTTTTATTTTTTTATTTAGGTATTTTCTATGTTTACCCTTTATTAATGATTTATTTAATAAAGATATGGGTATTTTATAAATTTTTTACGAAACACGTCCAATTAATATGACATTATTACCATAGCTAGGAATGATCTAATGTGGCATCCTTGAGAATTTAAAAATATTTGGAATTATATTTAATATTAAATGAATTTATTTTAATATTTACTAAATTTTCTTTATTTATTTATTAATTTTTTTTAAGTTTTCTAAACTGCTTTTATTTTTCATTGATTATACTAAATTGATCTTAATTACAAAAATAATAACCAATAACCAGAAAAAAAAGGCGGGTAAGAAGCCACCACCTAAAAGAAGCCCAAGCTTGATTCATCAATGAAAGATCTACCACGAAACAAAAAGTAACATGTGAAAAATTCAAGGATCATACAAAGTATAGATTAAAATTATATAAATAATAACTTTACCTTCTGAACCTCCATAGATAGTACAGAACCCAAAAGGGGAAGAGCAAATTCCATAACCAGTAGAGTACCCAAGTGAACACACAAAATACAGTAGATAACCCAAGAGCAAGCAATAAGAAATAAGCCTCATATCAAACCAAAGAATATCAAATAGACAAAGATGAGAGCCAACCTAAAATGACCAAGGCCCAACCTGCATCCACCAGCTATCCAAAATAGAACAATACCATAATAAAAAGCCCCATATATCGCACTAACCCTATTGCAATTGCACATAATAGAATATAAATAACAACAAAAATTGATTGACCCCCAGCATATATCAACAAGAGGAGACGCCACCTCCAAAGACACCCACCCAACTAGATAAAATTGGAACTAAAACCACTGAAGAAAATAAGGAAACCAAAGACAGCACCCATCAACAAAGAACTAAAATATAGCACCCACCCATGTATTTTTTTAAAAAAATCAATGCTTAGTATATTAGATCAAGTTAACCTCAGAAGTAATAAGAAAATTAGCATCAAACTCACAGAAATACATACCACTAACAAACCAAATATTAAAACTAATGCACTGAAGGTAACAACAGAAGTAGATAACCACAAGAAGCAGAACATGAGTAATGCCCAAACATAAGGAGATATGATCCATAGGCCACGAAAAAACACTAACAGTAGCAATATAATACCAGCGAAGCCAATGAATCACCCCCTAAAAATAGGTTCATAAACAAGTATCAATAGCACCACGAAAGAGTAAGACACTCAGTAAAAAATCATACAAATCCATTATTTGAACCAGCATAAAATAAGTGAAATCATGTATAAAATCAGAATGGAAAGTCAAAAGAGTGAACCCCCAAGAAACATCATTAGAAAAATTTAAAGGATAGGTAAGAACCAAGAAAAATATGGCAATGAAAGCTCATAGAAATAGTATTATAATTCCAAATCATTAAATGTTTACCAGCAGCAGCCATCCACATTAAACAAGCAGGAATGCATGATGGAATGCCCACATACCTAGCCTCAAACAGCCATGCAATGCCCCATAGATCTGACACCCAAAAATAAGAAAGGTAGGAAATAAATCAAAAGTAATGATATAAAGACCCAAAGTTGAATGACTAATAGCCTAATACCACATCATAAACTAGATGGAAAACAAAGAAGGAGAAATAGACCTTAAATTACTACAAATAGGCCCCAACCAAAATCTCATACTAATAATGAGATAACAAAATAAGAAAAAATAAGAAAAAATATACTCAAACAAAGATTAAAAATTTATAACTTAGAATAGTAAGCCAAAGCCCAAAAATAATTAAGTCATTCACTGACAAGGAAGCCCAATTTTATCCAATAAAGTGATCCCCCTTAATAAGTGAGGTAAATTAGAACCAAAGAAATAAATAAAGCCATGTAACTTACAACCATACTTGCCAACTAGTCAGCATAGCAATTGGCCTCATGATAAATGTGTGTCAATTGAAAATTGAACAAACTAATTTTTAGAATTGTAAAAAGAATCACCCTAAATAAAAAGCAAAACCAACATACTATCAACCTCAATCTAGATATGGCTAATACCAATGGCAGAAGAAACATTGTGCCCATAATTAAATGCTTTGAGCTCAACATTAATAGCCGAACAATTATTTAATGTGCAAGAAAAAGCACATACAACATTACCCATATCATCTCTAGTTATTCCACCATAGCCAGCTGAACTACTGTTAAAAGAGCCATCCGTATTGACCTTCATATAAGGCATCTTAGGCTTTAACCACTTGAAGTCTTAGAACTACTATCCTCATTAATATGAATAATCTTAAAACCAATATTAGAAGCATCAAACATGTAGTTTCTAAAACTTCTGTAAGAGATGAGATTAACCATGTATAAATCTTTAACTTTGCCTTTATCTTTTGAAAAGATACAATTAGAATTTATTTTAATGCCATTATGTTTGGAATCATTCCTTTTTGATGCCAAATACCATAAAATAAGAATAGGAATAACATTATTAATATGACCTTTACTAGGCAATAACCAAGCAGAAAAATAGAATTAATGTTAAAACTATAGGTAAGGTCCGAAATATGTAACATACCATCAAAATATCTATAAAGTTTAGTTAAAGTAGGACTATTAACAAAAACATGGTTTAAAGTTTCAATATAAATATACCATTGAGATTTATGAGGGATAAAAAAATCCTTTGTTCATCAATAAAACATAAACCGGTAAAAAATTCTTCAAAATTCTCCAAACCAAAATTGAATAAGAGAGAGGGACTCTATCATGCCAGGTTTTTTTTTTAAGGAAATTTCATTAAAATGAACCCAGAAAGTATACAATGAGTACACACAAGGGAAAATCATCAAAAGGAAGCCTCCCTCAACAAAACATAGCAAAAAAGAGAGAAGTATAGAAAACTTCCCAACCATGCAAACACTACTAAAACTGGAGACCAAAAATAACAATATGATGTAAATGTCATGAACATCTTAATGGGAATCATCCTTGCCACCATCCTTCTTAAGCTTTCTTGGTTGATCAGTTATAGGGCCTAAACGCTGAAGTTCCTTAGCAAAACAAGTCATAGAAACTCTATCTTTTCTTGGACTAGATCTACTAGGATGCAAGAGGAAAGCCTTAGTGGAAAACTTTACGGTATGTTGGAGAGATCACCATCCCTATATGTAGCAACTTGCTTGGCTAGTTCACTAACTTCCCTACTTTAGACAGGAAAGGAAGGGGGAGTGACCTTATGCCCACAAATGCCAATAATGGAATTCATCTTCTTTTTCTGTGTCCTAGATTTTCTTGATGTAACTACACTCCAAGGCCCATAACATTCCAAATTTTCCACATCTTTCTCACTATTCAAAGAGGATGATTTTATGCCAGATAACATAAAAAAAAACCAATTTAGGGTGTGGTTCTAACGGCCTGACAAACCATTTTGAAAGCAAACTTACCAGATCGGGACATATTGAAAAGGATGTGATCTTCTGTATTGGTTTGAAGAGGGATCTCCAAAAATTTTTGTACAAGAAGAGCAGGGATCATATCCTTTACTTTGTTAATGTCCCAATTATAATTCAGAATGAAATTGCAAACTTTCAGAGAAGTAGTGGAATGAGAATTTAAATAAGGATAGATAGAGGACATACCCATCTAGTTATCTCACAAAAGAACACATTACCTTCCCCAATACCCAATTGGATAAAGTTTTTAGCCTCTCATTCGATGGAACATAGTCTTTTCCAAACCAAAGAGTCACCAACTTTCCAATGGAAAATAAGAGGGTGTTTACCAATGCAATATTTGCTTAACATAAATTTAGCCCATAAACTATTATTTGTTCTAAAAGAATAGTACAACTTATATGAAAAAATAAGAGCCATATCACAAATACTTTTATATCCAAGAACCCCTTCTTTCACCACACCACAACAGTTCTTCCAAGATGCCCAATGGATATAAGAATAATGATTATTAGAACCCCAGAGGAACTTATTAATCATCCTTTCCATGCATAAATAAAAATTAAGGGTAGGTTGAAAAATATGGAAAATGCAAATAGGTAGGGAATAAAGCACACTTTTAATTAAAACCCATCTACCACCATAAGATAAAAAAATATAAGACCAAGAGGAAAGCTTCTTTTGAATAGAAGTAAAAATATCTTCAAACATATAACACATATTTCTCCCTTTAAATAATGGAGTACCTAAGTATGTAATGGGGATATTTTTATGAGGAAACCCAAATTTATCCTTCATAGAATTCTTCCTAGCTCGAGAAATAGATTTCCCATAGATAAAGCAGCTTTTCTCTTCATTAAAATTTAAACCACTAAAAATTTGAAAATTAGAAATAAGCTTGAATAAAATACTGACCATTTTGATAGAAGAATTGGGGGAAATAATAAAATCATCAACAAAACTCAAATGGGAAATGGAAAAACCACCAGTAGTAGTAAAGTGCAAATCAGGATGATGTCTATAAAGATTATCTAAACCCCTAGAAAGGAACTCAATAGAAATAATGAATAAAATAGGAGATATAAGACCATCTTGATAAATACCATTAATAGATTTGAGGAAACCATGACATTTCTCATTAATTATGATAGAAAAAGACAATTCTCAATGTAATTTTTAATATTTTTGATAAAAAAGTCATTGAAACCAAACCAATCTAAAACAACATAAAGATATTTCCAAGACAAAATATCATAATCCTCTAAAATATCAAGCTTATGAACAGTTTTACCCCCTTTGACAGGAAGAATAATATCATTAATTAATTCTTCAGCTAAAAGCACAGTATCAAAACTCACATGACCCTTAACAAACATACGCTAACCAAGGGAAATAATTTTAGGTAAAACGAAAGCCAATCATCCCGTAAGGATCAAAGAGTTCAAATTATTGAAGAAAGGAAATAAGCTAATAAATCTAAAATTAGACTAAATATTAATGGACTCTTTATTAGGAATCAAAGTAATATTCAAAAAAGTAAAATATTTAGTGTAAGGAAAACCATTAAAAAAATCTTTAATGGCCTCCATCACATCCTCTTTAATAATATACCAGGCCTTCTAAAAAAATTTAGTAGTAAAACCATCAGGACCAGCAACTGACTGAGAATTCATCCTTTTAATTTAAAACATGATTTCTTTTTCATAAGTGACTTGAGTAAGCATAATGTTATCAGCTTCACTAATTAAAGGAGGAATACTGCCGTTATTGATAAAAGGAACAAGAGTAAAATTGCTATTGAAAATGGCTCTAAAGTAAGCAATTAAGTCCCCATCCTCACAACTTAACCATCCTACACATGACTCTTTTGAATATGATTAGTAACCCTTTTCTTGTTAGCAAGATCATGGAAAAGTTTTGTGTTTTTATCCCCTTTAACGAAAAATTTAGAAGCCACTTTTTGACACAAGTAAGCCTCTTACATCTCCTTAAGATGGATAAACTCCATCTTAACCTCAGTAAACAACTCAAGGTTATTAGAAGAAGGGTCATTCTTGTAGATAGTCTCCACATTATTGACCATTCATTTTGTCTCCTTTATTTTTGAGGAAATGTTTTTAAACACACATTAATTACACCAGTTCAATTTTGTTTATGTCTTTTCAATTTAAACCAAAGTTCGATCATTCCCTTACCATTGTCATTATGACATAAAGGGTAGTGCCAATTATTCTCCACAATATTGAAAAACCCATCATCTAAAAGCCAGATATTTTGAAATATAAAGGAGGATGACCCACACACTTTATGTAAATTAAAACTGAGCAAATGAGGAGAATGATTAGATAGGGATTTAATTTAATGCTCCGCACGAGTCAGAGGAAATTTTAAAATCCTTTTATCATTGAAAAAGATATGGTTGTCTCTGCCACTTAGTGGATATGTGCCAACTAAAGGCTCCACCAATAAAGCTAATATCATATAAATTAAAATCCATAATAATATCATTTAAATCATCCATTCCTTTAGGTTTAGTAGACTTTCCCCCAACTCTCTCCCCAGCATTAGAAATAATGATAAAATCACCACCAATAAGCTATGGACGATTAGTAACAGAAGAAAAACTATTTATTTGGTGACAAAGAATTTCTCTTGTGTATTGAGAAGAAAAACCATAATTAAATGAACCAACACAGTTAAATTGGGAAGAAATAATTTGGGCATGAGCAACCTAGTGAAAGTGATCAAGAATGCTAATACTCACAGGCTTATTCCAAAATATCCAAATCTTATTAGAACAATTAGCAAAAAATATAGAGATGCCATTGAGTTTAGCCGTAGAACTCAATTAAGTAGAAGAAAAAAGAGGCTCTAATAAGACCAAAATAATAATATTATGAAACCTACAAAGGTTCCTAACCCTATCTCTTGAGTTAAAACCCCCCATACACTCACATTCCATATTAGATCATTAACCATTAAGAGAGTTCAAAGCAGTTTGAGCCCTTGTAGAATGAGGAGTAGGTAAAGCCATATCCTTATTACACTTATTTTCTTAATTCCAAGCATAGTAAATCCATCATCCACCACCATGTTACCACTATTGCTATTAGGAGGGGACATAATAACAACATTATCATTCTTCAAATTATTAGGACCCAAAACATTTGTCTAATTAGTAACTTGAACATTACTAAATGACGAAAGAATTTCACCAACTTCCCCCTCTTCACAAGCATTAAAATTTATCAATTTAGAGACATCAACATCTCCTTATATTGCCCATCTACCTTTACCAGTACTAGTAATAGATTTAGAAAATTGAGATGCAACTTTATTCAAGTTATAAGGATTTTGGGTTTGAGTATGTTCCAGGGTAGCATCATCAGCAGCAACTTCAATAGTAGGAACAGATGCAGGAATCAAATTCTATTGTGCTAAATCATTATGATTATTTTCTATAACATTGACATTAGCATCAATAAGGATTTTAGGGGCACCATTCAACATATCATCCAAACATGTGGAAATATTCACATTAGTGATAAGAATTTCATCATCAACATTCCGAGTATCATGCTTAAAATTCCAATCCATAATAATGGTAGCCCCCTCCGTCACACCAATGTTATTATTATTTTTCTTCAGTAATGAACATAAAATAAATGAACATAAAAAAAAACATTCATTAGCTGAATGGCCATAAATTTTACAATGCACACAAAAATCTTGAACCATTTCAATTTTGACTTTACATATAACTAAGAGATTCAGATCCTAACCATATTCCCTTTGACTTTCTTTGATTTATTGACTTCAACTAAAATATGAGCTTCAAAGGGCTGAGTTTGAGAAGCAATAGCCAGATAAATTTTTAAAGGCCTATCAAGAATAGTACCAAGAGCATGAAGTACGCTACTGTTAAAAAAATATAATCTTAAATGAGGAAACAAAATCCAAATCAGTACAATTGGAGACCCCTCTTTAATGCCAAAGAAAAGAGTCCATTTCAACAAATGCATTTGAAAATTATTGATGTGATAAGAACATCTAACAAATACCCTAAAATAATCTAAATCATTTGCAAGTTAAACCACAGCAGGCTGTGGATCTGAAAAGCCAACATAATATATAACAGAAATCTATAAGTTTTTTAAAAAAGTATGAATATTATCCAGGTTTGTTCGAAACAAGGTGAACTTTCCTACCAAAGTGAACTAGAAGGGAGATGCAAGTTTAACTACATCCTATTAAAAATCAAAATCATTGGAGCTCAATTAAATGAAGAATAAGTAATGGAAAAAGTAGGGGTTGAAGATGCAAAAGCACAGGAGATAACATCCTTAAATGATCTCGAAGAAACATTAGGACCATTATTAGATAAGTTAAAAAAAAAACATTGTCTCTTAGTTTAAGGAACTAATAAGACATTTTCCCATGGATTGGATGGAGAATGCTCCATGACAACTAACGAAAGATTGGGCCAAAGAGGCCCAAAAACAAAGCGCCAGCAGATGGAATACTTGGAATCGCACTTAACACAAGATTAATAGACACAGAGATGAAAACATCTCACCAAATCAGCTAGAGAAGATGAGCATTGAAAAGAAACTTAGAATTGCCAGAGAGTGAGGAGAATGTGTAAAATGCTACGAGTAGGGGCTGATCAGTTTGCAAAGTCTAAGTTGATGAATTATTAAATTTTTTAGATTAATTATGTCAATAGATTTATGGTTTATTATTTTATCAACCAATTAAGCTTTGATTTAGATGACATTTGAAACCTAACTCCCTACTAACATTTTGAGTATTCCATAAAAATTTGAGAGCTTTTAGACATTCTTAGGTTTTTTTTTTATAAATTTCAAAAGGTAAATGACACTAAATCTTGAAAATGTATTCAAAATTATTTAGACTAAAAGTTAAAATAAAATTAGAGGATAACTAACCATGATGCTAATGTCTAACATCCCTAGAAGAATCATGTCAAAATATCATATCGTTTTAATTTATGAATTTTAGAGTTTCTATATAAAATTCTGATAAATTAATTCAAAATTTTAATTAAAGCTAAAATAAGATTCAAATTATCCTGAGAAATTTTGAAATGTGAGATACAATCTAGGGAACATCCCATAAAATATTGAGCCCAATTTTATACATCTACAGTTAATAATTAAAGGAATATATCATGGAGTATTATGTAAATTACACTTATTTTACTATCCTCCTTGCATTAATTTTATATTCATTATAAAGTGATCCTGAAGTTGAATCCATAGCAGAGTTAATCACTCCAAATGGTCCACTAGCTCAAGTGTAAATAATTTTTGAAGTTAAATGATTTTTTGTGTATAAAATTTTTGGATTTAGCACAATTACCTATCAGGCCAACTCATTGGGATGAGTTTTTTCATGTAGTGTTTTAGCAATAGTTACCAAAATAGTGGTTGTCCTCAGTAACTCCATAGAACCTTTCTTAATTATTTGATCTAAGATCAAAAGGCTATAGTTTATAGGTTTGAAATTGTAGGTGCATTGTATAATATTTAATTAAAGATAATCATAACTGTATGGTGAAATTAAATGAGTCAGATGGCTGTAATTTCATCTTCAACTTCCTACTAAGTTTCTAAACTAGTAACACACATTTGCCTTATCCAAACAATGCACTCCATTTTATCCACCCAAATCATTTAAGTAGGATTAGTGTAATGTAAATCACCAATCCAATGATTGAACTCAATCGATTGGATGTGTACTTCATAATATCTTAGACCCCCATCTAATTGAGCTAGGGATTATAAATTATCTCATATTAGAGGGAAATTGAGGGGGCTTTTAGTTGCAATGCACATAATTGGATGTAGGGAGTAATTCCCTTTAAGAATATAGAGCCTAAGGAGTAATGGATTGGATGTTGGATTTCAATGAAGATGGCTTGGAAGTCATTGATCAAATTCATTCTTGCAAGTCACTAAACACTATGGGAAGCTTACTGTGTTCTTAAAAACTACCCACAAAGCTTAGGTAAGCAAAATAGGGAACCTCTCCTAAGCAAAAATAGTAGTATTTATAGGTTTTTTGAAAATGAATGTGGACTAAATTTTGGTTGGGGCTCATCGGACAAGGTCACTAGGCTGGTGTGGGACAATCCAATGAGCCTTAGGGTATTATTTGGAGATGGAATTTTATATGAGGTGAGTTGGATAAGCAATTGTGACAAAACTACAGTTTAGGTTGTTAGTTTCTAAAACTTTCTTGTAACATCCGGCCAAGCTAGAGGCTATGTTGGGTTGCAAATGTTCCTAGAGTCTAGGGGAAGATAATACATGCAATAGCTCAGCCCAATTGGGCAAAGGTAGCATGTTGGTTCATTAGATTTCATTTTGGTGAGCTTGGGTTAGGAAACCTAAGCTAGCCTATGAGGTTAGGCTAGATAGGGCTGGTCTAAGGGATCCATATGCAGGCATGACAGGTAATTAATTAGGTTGATTGAGCCTAGGTTATGAATTGACTCAAAAAAACCCTTTACATGCACTTAGGTTAGCCCATTTGGCTAAGCCAAGTTGGTGGACCTCATGGACTCGGGGGTAGATTTTGGGGGTCAAGGGTCCTATTGTTTGCTTGACTACGAAGGGAAGGGTCATCTTGGCCATTTAGTCAACCAAGGTTGACTTGTTTAACCAAGGTTAACCTTGCCCAAAGTTCGGGTTCATTGGGTCTAGAAATTTTTTAATGAATATTTGGAAATGAGTGGAGGGCATGCCCAAGGTCTAGGTATGGTCAAATGTATGAAATGCAATTTTGGGGGAATTTGGTCAACATGGTAATTTTGGTCAAACTAGGTCAACCATGGTCCAAAATGGGTTTCAATGGCTTTAGCAAGTTTATGTTATTATTTGAGAAGTTTTGCATACATTAGCTTGGTTTAGAATAATGCATTTACACATGATTTAGCGATTCTATTCAAAATGGAATCATATGGTCAACATGATCATTCATGACCAATCATGATCAAGCATGCTCAAGGATGATTATAGGAGTCATATGGATTAATCCCAAGGCTTGGACGCATGCTTGAATGATATTTCAATCATTAGTTTTAAGCTCTACGGTTAAAGTGAATTAAAGTTCAATCTTCGTCAACTTAGGTTAACCATGCACCCTAATGGATTCAAATAATTCCAATAATGTTTATGAACATGTTCACATCAACTCCAAGGGTTTAGAAGGAGGTTCAAATCAAGATGCCATGTTGAGTGGCGTGATATGTAAAAAGGTGAAGTTTATATTTTATAAGGTTTATGGTTTAGGGTTTTGGGTTTAGAAGGGCACGGAGGATTCCAAAGGCCACTAGGGAGACTCTAAGGAGATGATAAGTCAAAATACAATTGGCCAAATCAAGTTCCAAAGGCTTTACCATGGGTCTCAAATAGGTTAGAGTATCTTTGTTGGAAAAGGGGATTCTTATGGTATATGTGTTTTGAGTTTGAAATTGACATCATATGAACATGAGGTCGGAAGATATCAGCACATCTATTTGCATGCATAAAATTTTGATGGAAGATGACCGTCAACTAAAATTTACTACCACCCAATTTTGTGGAAGGAGATAAAAGCTCTTTATGGCATGTGGGATTTATAAAAGACTTATTAAAGACTTCTCTAAGATGACTAAGCTACTTTACCACTTATTAGAGAAGGATACACCATTTAATTGTACAAAGGAATGCTTAGAAGAATTTTAGTGTTTGAAAAAAAATTAATCAATATACCCACTTTCATTGACAAAACTAGGAATATTATTTTGAGCTTATGTGTGTTGCCTTTTTTTTTTGGTGGGGGGGGGGGGGAACTCACCAACGAGCCTACTTGTTAATTTAAAAAAAGAGTACAAAGTCCTTAAGGAGCCTCCAGCTCACTACTACTGAGAAGAGCTACAAGAAAAGTAAAAAAAGAACCTAAGAGCCGGATATCCCCACTAAGCACGCTTACTAGATTTCCTAGTAACATCCTAAAAACCCAACTAGAAAGGAAGAAATTGTAACCATTTAGCTCAACCTTTTCAACCAAAAATCCACCCTGCACAAAATGAGTACAAGTCTCCAAAAACCTGTAAACAAGGCCTGCAAGGACGCTTAAATAAACAATTAAAAATAACATAAAAGAGGTAACAAAAAAAGTAAAAAACACTAAGCAAGTAAAGTTTCTTACAGAATAAGAAAAGTTTAAGCCAATTAACTACATGAGAGGACATAATGATATAAAGGATAGTCCTACACTTAACATAATTAAAACTTAAAATAGCAGGCCACCGTAGCTGCAGTAGACCATACCAGCATCATAACACACATCAAGATGATAGCGCCAATGCCACTCAATTCTAACCCCAAAGAGATTAAAGGAAATAAATATAGGATATAATGCAACACAAATAAATTGACAACCCTCGGGGACATCCAACCCCACGAAACAAAGCAGAAGAACATACCACATCAGAAAACATACACTAAATTGAAAATCAAATATGACCCACTAGATAACCTAGTAGGCCATAAAAACATGCCCAAAAATAAAGGCAGCTCACAGTCTATACCAAACTGCCAACAAATAGTCCGAGGGAGCACAAAGCAACATAAACTTTAAGCATCAGAGCCACCACAAGGATAGCAGGAACCCAGAGCATAAAGAATAAAAAATAAACAAGTCGAAAGAGCGAAATAGGGCAACAGTGGCACCCATGCATCAAGTCCAAAATGGCTACTAGCCAGAGAAGCAATAAAAAGTGATGCGGGTTAGTGGAACTTAAGAAGAAATTACTAAGGAAATCATCATGAATAAAACCCCATTGCTGCTCAATTCATATCCCAACGAAAGTAAAAGTAACGAACACCAACATAACCATAATGATAAAACCAGGCCACTCCCAACCCCAACATAAGTACCAATAAAAATTAGCATAAAAATAAGATCAAGAATTAGGAGATAACAGGTAATCCAAATTTCAACAGCGGGCTAACCCAGAAATTCAATACCCTGGCCAAACAACAAATCCTGCCAATCACCCCAACAAATCAAAAGGAGGCAAAGGCACAACTCACTAAAAAAATTATCCCCAGGAGAAGAAGTGTAATAATAGATATCCATGACCAGATGTAAAGGATGGTTCCACCAAGTAAGCAGCCCCCAATAGTTACCACATTCAAATAGGAAGGAGAGCCCCCATATGCAAAGAGTAAGTAAAGTAGACCCCCAGCACAGAAGATCATCGTTATAAGAATCACGCCAGATGAAAAGAAATGACACAAACATTAAGAATAAAATAAATCCAAGAGAACCAGATCTGACTAAAATATAAAAAATAACCAAATATAAAATAGGAAAAGCCAAAAACTATAGGATTCTAACATAAGGAGGCTTAGGCAATCAAGCCTTGCTAAACCAACAAGTTTGGAAGGAAGAGAAGGACCCATATACGCCACATAATCCATCATATTGCAATACAAATTAGCTAAAAAATTAGCAGCAGCATTACCTTCCCTATAATTATGAGATAAAAAAATTGATAAGCAACAACCATTGCTTAATCTCTCTAATCAGATAGAAATAAGAAGGATTAGCATTGAATTTTTTAGTAATATAATGAATCACAAGCATAACATCAACTTCAATCAAAACATTAGTAATCCCTAAAGAGATGCATAATTGTAACCCAAATCCTAAAGCCTGAATTTCAGCCATAATAACAATATGGCCATCCGAGGGACACGTAAAGCCACAACAATTTGGCTATTAAAATCTCAGAATAAACCACCATAACCAGCTTTGGAATTTTTTAAAGCGCCATCAATATTAAGTTTGTAGCAACTCTAAGGTGGTTTAATGCATCTGACCAAAAAAAACCATGAGACTAGGTATTAGTAGCAATATTAATACCAAAGTGCTCAGTAATTTGAAAGCAGCTTTTAAAAAATTCTCTATTGAGCAAATTAGCCAAATATAACTGTCTCACTTTATCCTTAATTTTAAGAATTATGGTAATGGCATTCATAGTAATGTTCTCATGCTTCAACTCATTCCTACATTTCCACATGAACCAACAAATAATTATAGGTAAACATTACGAATATGCCTCTTAGTAGGAACCACCCAATCTTGAAAGATATTATTAATTTTGTTATAATCCTTATTCAATTGGATATTAAAGATATTATCAAAAAATAACCACACTTTCAAAGAAATAGGACCATTAGCAAAAACATGGTTCAAGTGATAACAACATTGGCATTTAGAAACAATATAAAAACCGATTTTGATTAAAATAGTATCCACAGGAATGTAATTATTAATAATTATCCAAGTCAGGATAGAATAGGAAGTAGGAATACCTTTTTTCCATATGGTAGAGAAAATTTGAGTATTAGCCTGAGTGTTCCTTATAGAGTGCCAAACTTCTTTGTACACAAATCTGCCTTCCTTAGAATTTTTGAACAAAATACAATCTTCCTTATCAAGTTTAACAGGAACTTGCAAAATGAGATTGATGACAAAATGAGGCACCAAATCATAAAGATAATCAACATTCTACATCTCATCTTGAATAAAATAAGAAACTTTACATGCACTAGTAGTATGGGTATTAAGTAGATTATCAATAGAGGAATTGTCTTGCCAAGAAAAAGATGTCACCCAACCCTAAACCCCATTCAACGAAATTCTCAACATCCCATTTAATAGAGCACAACCTTTTCCAATTAAAGGAGTCCCCATTCATGAAAGATTAGAAGAAAGGATGTTTGCTAACACAGTATTTAGCGGCCATAAACTTAGCCCAAAGACTTTTCTTAGATCTAAAATTAAACCAAAGTTTATAAGAAAAACCAAATGTAATATCACTCAAATTCTTATAAATAAGTTTACCATCATCTTGAACACCAAAATAATTGTTCCAAGAAGCCAAAAAAATGGTAGATTTACCCTCCTTGGCTCCCCACAAAAATTTGCTGAAAATTCTATCAATCCTGCTACAAACATTGACAGTAGGATATAATATATCAAATAAATAGATAGGAATGGAACAAAGGATACTCTTAAATTAACACTAATATGACCCCAAAGACAGAAAATTAATAGCCAAAGTAGAGAGTTTTTTGTGAATATTGGAAAAGATATCCCCAAATAAGTGAGACCTCTTCTTACCCCTGAAGAGAGGAGTGCTTAAGTACTTAAGGGGAAAATGTCTGTGCATAAAACCAAAAATATTTTGAATATAATTGATTCAATAATTAGAAATCGATTTAGCAGTTACAAAGCACCTTTTGAGAGGATTAAAGATCAACTCGCTAGCATTTAGAAATGCTTAAGAAATCTAAAGAGAATATTAAGCCTATTTTTAGAACCATTAGTAAAAATAATAAAATCATCAGCAAAACTTAAATGAGATATGGGAAAACCACCAATAGCCTAGTACTGTAAGTTTGGATGTTTTCAAAAAAGGTCATTATGACGTCTAAATAGAAACTGCACCACCAAAATGAATAATGCAGTGGATAAAGGATCCACTTGCCTGAGGCCATGGCTAGAATTAAAAAGATCATGACTCTTACCATTGATAATGATTGAAAAGAAATAATGCTCAATACTATTCTTAATGATTCTAATAAGGTCATTATTAAAACAAATTAAATTAAGCATGGTTTAAAGAAATTTCTAGTAGAGATTATCATAAGCTTTAGCAATATCAATTTTGAAAATAGCATTACCACCAACAATCTTAGCCTCCATATCAGGAACTAATTCTTGAGCCAATAAAATATTATCAATTATAGAAAGATCTTTAACAATGCTAGTTTGCTTTAAGGATATGATTTTAGGAAGAAGTAAAGCTAATCTGGCCATAAGAAACTTGGCATTAATCTTGCTGAGAAAAGAGAAAAGACTAATAGGATGAAAATTACTCCATAAGTTAGTGACATTGCTTTGGGGAATTAAAACAATAGAAGTAGAGGTGAAAATTTGGGGTAAGGATTGCTCTTAAAGAAATCAATGATAGAATTAACTAAGTCATCTTTAATAACATGCTATGTTTTCTGAAAAAATTTAGTGGTAAAGCCATCAGGGCCTACAACCGAATCAGTATTCATCTCTTTGATGATTAACTAAATTTCCTCAGTTATAGGAATGTTAGTAAGCATATTGTTATCCTCTTTAGAAATAACAGAGGAAATGAAAGAAAAATCCAAATCCAAAAAATTGATTGAAGTTTTTGTTAAACAAATTCTTAAAATAATTAATACTCGACTCATAAATCAAATCAAGAGAATCTATGTGAGAGCCATTAGAGTTAATAATTTTATGAATGTGGCTAGCAGCCTTCTTATGATGAGCAATGTTATGAAAAAATTTAGTGTTCTTATCCCCCTCCACAATAAATTTACAAGCAGCTTTTTGTTTCCAAAAATCTTCTTCCTCTTCTTGAAGTTTAAAGGGGATATCATTAGCCTCATTTAAATAGGAAGGATTCTCATCTGAAGGATCATTCAAATAATTGTTATTAGCTAAAACAACTTGATTTTCTGCCTGCATAATATTAGAAAATAAAATCCTAAAAACACACTTGTTTCACCAATTCAACTTTTGCTTAAGCCACTTAAGCTTAAACCAAAGTCTCGTCATGCCACTTAAGCAAGCCTATAATAGTATGGTTTGGGACACATTGAGGAAGGTTTTGGAGTATTTTGGCTTTCCAATCAAATTCTCTAACCTTTTGATGGAGTGTGTAGAGGACCCTGCATTTTCAATTACTTGTTTATCCTTCTCTCTCAGCTCTTGTCTAATGCTTTTAGTCATAAAGGACAGAACTTGGGTATCAGAAATGCTTTTGCTGCTCCTAGGATCTTCCACCTATTGTATGCTGATGATATTCTTTTGTTTTCATAAGCCAAGATCAAACATCTCAAGAAGTTTAAAAGAATAATTCTTGATTATTGTAATTGGACCGGGCAAAGAGTGAACATTCAAAAATCTGCAATTTTATTTGAGAAATCTATTATGCAAAAGAAGAGAAGAGACATCTCAAATTTGTTGAGATATAATGAAGAAAAGGAGCTAAACTACATTCGTATAAAATTATCTTTAAAAAGGTTGGCATCATCAGATTTCAACAGCTTACAGGAAAAATCTGCTTGCAAACAAAATATGTGGGGAAACAGGTTCATATCGCTAGATGGTAGACATGTTTTGGTAAAATCTGTCATGCTTTCTATACCGGTGTTCTTCTCTGCTCTTTCTTTAGTATCTTTGATCATCTTAAAAGAGTTTGACTAGGCTTGTAGGAACTTTCTTTGGAACAAGAAAGGCGGAAAACGTGGACTTCACTACATTGCTTGGGAGGAACTATGCAGACCTTGGAATTCTGGAGGTTAGGGAATTCATTTGGCTGCATCTACTGTTGGACCATTGAGAGCA
Organism: Dendrobium chrysotoxum; assembly: GCA_019925795.1. NCBI lineage: Eukaryota > Viridiplantae > Streptophyta > Magnoliopsida > Asparagales > Orchidaceae > Dendrobium > Dendrobium chrysotoxum. The sequence continues at coordinate 53,096,176 of CM034314.1, read as the reverse complement.
AAATTCGCTTGGAATTTCTTAAATAAACAAGACTCTCTTCATAATAAATCATAGATGGCAAAATATGGGAATAATTTTTGGGATGCTCATTGTAAGAGGAATTGCTCTTCAACGTGGAAAATCTTGACTAGTGGAGCAAAATCACTTCATTGAATTGCTAGATGGAAGATTGCTTCAAGTAGTTCTATTAAAACCTTGAAAGATATATGTATTTTAGATAAAAGTCTTGATAGAAGGCTGACTTTTATTGCTATCTTGGATTATGATTTGCCTTCGCTTGACTATTTCATTGTTGATGGGAGTTGGAATAATGAGGAACTTCTTAAATTTTTTGGGATATCCTTAGTTGATATCATTTTGCAAATTCAAATTGTACCAAATTTGTCTTATGATTGTTTGGAGATTATGAATAATTTTTCTGGTAAAACTATTGCGGCTTTGGCATCAAGTGCTCACTTGGTTGATCTTCCTAATGTTGATTACGGGAAATGGTTAAAAAAACTACATCTTTCTCCTCGGGTGGAATGCTTTTGGTGGTGTTTATTCCATAATGCAATGTTGACTCATGAATTCTTAATGTATTAAAGGCTTTTGGGTTATAACTACTGTCCTAGAGGTTGTAATGCAGTGGAAGACATAGAGCATGTGGCGGTGAAATGTTCCAGAATTGCTGAAGTTATTGAATTGTTGAATACATGGGTATTTCCTATTCCGTGTTTTCTTCTTTGAGAGAATGCAAATCTAAATTGGAAATGTTGTCTACTACTAATCCTTTTATTTCTAATGTTTACTGTTCCATGGTTTTTTTCTCTTGGAAGAGTAGAAACAAGCTCAAGCATGGGGATCATGAGCTATGGTTGAGTTTTGTTGCATCTAATGCTATCAGCTTTGCATCAATTACAAATTATAATCTATTTTCGGACCACTAGGGTGTTAACCAGCTTCATCAGCTGATTCCATCTTGGCACCCTCCTCCCCCTGGATGGATTAAAGTCAACAATGATGCTTCTTTATTGAGATCAAATGAAGGAGGAATTGGAGGAGTTTTAAGAGATTCAAAAGGAAGATTTCTCTTGCTTTTGGATTTAAATGTTTACACTGGGATAGTGGGTTATTGGAATTGATGGTATTTTGGCCTTTTAAAATGATAATCCTCGAATGGATGTTGGACGTTAAAGGTATCATTATAGAAGGAGACAAAGTAAATATCATTAAGTATTTGCAAGATTCGGTGGAGAAAGCTATTCAAAGTGTACATAACGAGGAGGTGGAGGACTCCTTCTTATAAGGCTTTGACAAATTTTTATTTCAATTTGCAAATAGAAGTTGTAATAAGTTAGTCGATTTTTGTTCTAATTTTGCTTTATTAGAAGATTTTTTTGGGATGACTTGACATGTAATAAGATTCCTCTTTCTTTTCTTTCTTTGTTGAAGGAGGAATGTGATAGGGTATCTATCACTTATTAGTTGTAACTTTGATCTTTTATTTTAATGCAATTCGCATTTTCTCAAAAAAAAAAACATAATTATCAGTAGGAAAAAGAGGAGCCTGCCATTTACTTTGAACAATGCTAAGGATAGACTCATGAGGAAGCCACATTTTTTGAAATCTAAACTGAGAATGATTATTAGTATGATGCAAGGAAATATTCAAAAGAAGAGGAGAGTGATCAGATAAAGTTCTAAATAAATGCTCAATATGACTAATATGAAACTTAGAAATCCAACTATTATTAGAAAGAATATGATCTAATCATTTCCGCATGGTACCTTGATTCCAAGTATAAGCATTGCAAGAAAAACCTATATCATGTAAATTAGAATTTAGGATTATATCATTAAATTCTTCAACGGCTTGAAATTTTGGTGGTTTCTCACCAACCATTTCATTAGCGTTAGCCATAGTGTTAAAATACCCACGAACCATCCAAGGTTCAAATAAATTAGAGGAGAAATCTTGGATTTGAGTGCATAAAATTCTTCTATCCCTTCTAGAGCAAGAAGCATAAATGAAGGAAGGTAAGGTTTCCTGGTCATTAGTCGGATTATCTAAAGGTAAGGTTTGAATGTCAACCTGATTTTCTGTAAAATCATTGCTCTTTTGTAAAGGAACATTATGTTCATTATCATTAGAATGAAAGTTTGTGAGGGGTGTTAAACCCTAAAGAACTTGTTCTGAGGCTAACCAAGAGTGGGGGTGAATTGGATATTTAAAAAAACTTCTTTAACAAAAAGAAATATTTTTTTTATATATAGCATTGAAAATGAATTAAATCAATAATAAAAAGATCAATCACATATATCACCCAAGCAATAATCATAGTAAAATAAAATACAGAAAATAATCAGAAAGAACACATCAGATTTATAGTGGTTCGGTCCAACCTGACCTACGTCCACTCCCCGAAGGCACCCTCCGAGTATTACCCTAAACCTTTACTGACTATCCTTAAGCCCCCAATGCTAGGCACAGAAGCCCTTACAAAATCACTTCCACCTTCCCCAGTGTGGCAGAGTAGCTAGGTCCTTTGACACCAAAGGGATCTTCTTCTTCCCAAAACATCCCTCAAGATGAACCTTGAATCTGATGGTACTTAGGTGCAAGCTTGCTGGAGCAACCATGTGAAACCCATCACACTCCCTCGAAAATCAGCCTTCCAAGGCTCTTCTCCCTCTCAAACTCCACCCTTTCCACTCTCCCTTTCAAGCTCTCTCTTCAAGTTTTCTCCAAAAGAAATGAAGACTTAATGACTGCCAAAGTCCTTTTCAAAGTCTTTGACAAGCTTAAATAAAGGGCTTTAAAAACCCCTCCAAATCAATTCTAGGGGCAAAGATCATCCAAGATGATCGCATGATCGTCCAGGATGATATGCTTATAAAGAGGGCTTAAGAAAACTCTAAAAACTCAATTTTGTGACCAAAGATCATTCAAGATGATTGCAGGATCATCCAGGAAGTTGTGTTTAAAAAGAGGGCTTCAGAAAACCCTAAAACTCAATTCTGCCGCAAAGAATCATCTAGTACGATCTCAGGATTGTCCAACATGATGTGCAGAATTTGACCTGATAGGCCTGGACGATCTTAGGATAGTCCAGGAGGATCAGTAAAAATTTTCAACAAATCATCCTGTACGATATACAGATCATCCAGGATGATCAGAATATCAAATTAAGCTTATTTGATTGATTAATCATATGATTAATTTAGGAAACATTATCATAGATCATCAATTATGATATGAATCATCCTGGATGATTAGAAAAAAAAATAAAACTTAAAATCTTGCCTGAATTATTATGGCAGAAGGGTTTTGAGATAGTATAGGATCATCCAGGACGATATAAATCGTTCAAGACGATTAGACAAAAATTGAACTTCTTATTTTGGCTCAATCTCACTCCCTTGACAGTGGGTGTGCATTATCACCAAGCTAGCAAACACCTTTATAGGACTTAACTCAAGAAGAAAAAAATTACATCAATGAATATTACAGACGGTTTACAGCATAACCTGTTCTACCAAATCTTGAGCTTTAATTCTTCGTTGGATGGTACATGGTGTTCCTATAATGTTAGTATACACATAAATAAGTATAGAATAAAAGCACTTATTTTGATTTCTTTCTCTTAGTTTCTTTCGTGTTGAGAGAGAGAAACTAGAGAGAGAAACTCCCGTCTATTTTCAAATTTTATTCCTTCCCAGTTTTCCTCATTTCCTTGCGGCGCGGCGGTAGGTGATGGTGGCAGAAGGCCGCCGGACCTCAATGGCCTCGTCTAAGCCATTGAGTCCTACAAGGAGGCTTTGTTTGCTCGGAGTAGAGATGATGATGTCCCTCCTCTCACAGGTATAAATAATCGTGCTGAAATTTTAAAAAGAAGATCCTCTTTAGGTATTGTTTTTAAGGAGGCTGAGGATTTTTGTCCCAAGGAAATTTCTCTGATCGAAGGTAAAGGTAAAGGTATAGTTCAAGATTTTATCTGTGTTACGCCTCGTTCTCTTAAAAGTCCTGGTAATCCCTCGTCTAAGCCACACGATGGTGAAGTATCTTCCTCTGGTTTGAAGATTTTTGTTAACAGATTTGGTAATTCAAATGCAATCCCCGACAATGGTGTGATAAATGTGAATTCCATGATTTCAGTTAACAAAAATATTCCTTATCAAGGCATGGTTGCTGGTCTTGGTTTAGGGGATTCGACGATGGTTAGTGGTGGTATGGTTGACTCGGTTACTGATAAATTGCCTGAAAAGTTCGGAAATGGTACTGCTAAGAGTAATCCTTTGGAGAAGAAGGAACATATTAGAGTAAATTTTGAGAGTGGTAATTCTATTTTAACAGAGGAAGGCAAAGCAGTTAAATTGATTGAGTCTAGTTAAATTATTAATTCTAATGTTCTGAAGAACTCTTTGGTAACTAAGGTGTTTGGTAAGGTAATGCCTTCTCATTTGGTGGCATGGGAGCAAAGACGTCAATGGTCACATTTTGGGCAGTTTCACTTCACTGCCCTTCGAATGGGCTGGTTTTTGTGTTCTTTCAAAAGTGCTAAAGCTTTGGAGGGTGTCCTAACTGGGGGACCTTGGTTTGTGAATGACCATAAAATAGGATTGGATAAGTGGTCTCCGGAGTTTTCTCCTTTGACTTTAAAAGGCTTGTCTTCTCCCATCTAGATCAGGATGCCTCATTTACCGTTGCAATGTTGGGATGAGATCAATGTAGTGAGGATTGCCTGTATGGTGGGTGTTCCGTTAATGTTGGATGGAAACATGTTCCAATGGGGAAGAAGGGAATTTGCAAGGGTCTGTGTCCGTGTTAAGCTGGATCAAAGTCTTCCCTTGGTTGTTTGGGCGGAAGTTATGGCAGGAAGGTTTTTTCAACAGGTGGAATATGAAAAAATATCCTCATTTTGTTTTGAATGTGGAATGATTGGTCACGACAAAGTTCATTGTAGCAAGTCTGAATTGAAATTGGAGGAATCGATTTCCGGCATTTTGAAGGAGGGTCAAGGTGTAGTTGAGAACAATGTTCATAAGAATGAGTGTTATGGACCATGGATTCATGTTAATAATAAGAAAAATAAAAAGACTAGTGGTGTCCCATTCAATCCCTTGCTGAATAAGAAAGTTAGGGAGGTAACGACTGTCATTCCAATGGGCAATGGTTCCAAGGAGGAGATGGATGGGAGTGGAAAGGTGAATAATTCTGAGATTGCAGATGGTGGTAATTATGTGGAAAAGGAAATCACTAGGAGTACGGAGGTGGAAAATTCAAGCATTCTTAGTCTTGTTCTTGACCTGGCTGAAGAGAAGCTGGTTGAACTGGAAGCAAAAAATTCAGTTCAGAAGTCTCTTGTAAGGGCAGATGAGGAGGAGCAGCTGGTTCCTATGGTGGTTGCTAAGACATGTTCTATACACACTGTTGGTGGTTTTGATGAGTCTGCTGATCTTTTGATCTCTTATGACATGATTTGTAGTGAAAAATTGATTCAAAATGATATCCCTCCTTCTGCAATTGGGGATGATGGGAAGGGATGCTTGCGAACTCAAGTATGTCCTCATGGATTGCTTGTGAACTCGGGTAATCCCAATCTAAAATCAGATTTCAAACTCAAAAAAGAGCTTTGATCCTTGGGGAAAGATAATATTATCAGTCACAGTAGGAAGGGAGAAGGGTTTCTTAGAGGAAGAAAGGGGAGTAATCCTAATTCTCTTTCTTAAATGTCTTCCTTAGCTTTTTGGAATTGTAGGGGGGTGAGGAAGAGTGTTGCCTCTCATTAACTTAAAGAATTTGTGAAAGAGTATGAAGTTATTTTTGTTGGGCTTTTAGAAACTAAACTCTCTATTTTTGATAGAAGTGAGTGTACTAAATTTATTGGTAGAAATTGGGATTTTTTCCTTTTTCTGGCTGAGGGTCTGTCTGGAGGTATTTTGACTTGTTAGAGGAAGGACATAGCTTCTTTCACTGTTTTGGATTCTTTTTCTCAAGGGATTATAGGCAAATTGAGAATTGTTAATAGAGGATTGTGGCTCATTGCCTTGGTGTATGGTAGCACGAGGTGTCCAAAAGAAGGGATTTATGGAGTAAACTTGAAGGTTTTTCTAGTAGTAAGCTTCCTTTTGTTATTGGTGGTGATTTTAATTGTATATTGTCTCAAGAAGACAAGACAGGAGGGAAAAGATTTGTTTCTTCTCAAGGTACTCAAGACATGTGTAGTTTCATGGGTTATTGTGATTTTCATGAATTGGGTATTGCTAGTCCCAAATTCACTTGGTGTAATAATAAGAAGGGTAATGCCCGCATCCTAGAGAGACTGGATCGTTGTCTCTTAAATTCACCAGCACTGGAAGCATTTCAAACTTCATCTATTTGGCACATTGCAAGATTAGCATCGGATCACTGTCCTATATTGATAAGGTTTCCTACTCCTTCTTTTCAAAAAAGTAAATTGATAAGGTATGAAGAGGTCTTGTCATCATATCCGGCATCCTTTTCCAGTGTTTCTAATTCTTGGAGCAAGAAGGTGCAAGGAGTTGATGTTGTTGGTTCTCTAAATTTGAAATTTTGAAGAGCTTTGAGAGCTCTGTTTTTTTGGAGTAAAGCTAAACACCAAAATTTGGTAAGATTAAAGGACTCTTTGAAGTAGGAAATTCTTTATTTACAGTTGGAAGAATCGGAGGTTGGTGGGCTTTCAGAAGACAAGTTGTTCTTGCTTAAAGCTAAGGTCCATGAGCTTAATTCTACACTTGGTCGGCTTAGCACATGGTGGAGACAACGAGTAAAGGTGAAATGCTATACTGATGGGGATTCTAATTCTAAATTTTTTCATGCGTATGCTTCAAGAAGGCACTCCTTTAATCAGATACATCAGGTAAAGAATTTAAATGGGAATATATTAGAGGATAAGAAGGAGATTGAAAGGGTTTTTTATGATTTCTTCAAAGGTAAATGGGAGAATCATAATGGTAAATTGAGTGGGTGGCCTTCCCCACTTCAGGTGCTAAATGAATGTGACAGAGAATTGCTGCTTGCGGATTTTTCTTTGGAGGAGCTGGAAAGGGTTGTTGTTCATCTTGAATCCAATATTTCTCCAGCTACTGATGGTATTTCTTATTCCTTTGTTAAATCCTATTGGAACATCATTAAAGAAGATGTGTGGAAGGTTGTTAGTCTTTTCTTTACTACGGGTTTTATGTGTCCCACTTGGAAGGAAACTCTAGTGGTTCTTATTTCAAAAATTAAAGACCACTTGCTTCCTTCAAATTATAGACCCATTAGTCTCCATCAGTCTATTTATAAGACAGTGGCGAGAATGTTGATAAATAGAATGATTAATCTTTTTCCTAAGCTCATCTCTGAAGAGTAGGCGGCCTTTGTCAAAGGTAGAACTATTTCTTACCATGTCTTACTTGCACAAGAAGTGTTTAATAAGTTTAGATTTTCCAAATCTAGAAAAGGGATTATGGCTATCAAGATAGACATGGAACAAGCCAATGATAGCATGAGTTGGCAAACTCTTAAGCAAGTGTTGGAAAATTTGAGATTTCCTGAAAAGTTTTCCAATCTTATGCTCCAATGTGATTCTTTTCAGAGTTTCTCCATTTTATTGAATTATAGCAGATAGGCTTGGATTGAGGGGAAAAGTGGGTTTAGGCAAGGGTGCCCCTTATCTCCTTATATTTTTGTTCTTTGCTCTCAATTGCTTTCAGATGCATTTGCTCAAAGGGGGAGGAGTCTTGGCATCAAAATTGCTCCGAATGTTGATAGAATCTCTCATCTGTTATGTGCTGATGACATTCTGGTGTTTTTGGAAGCCAATTGTAGTAAGGTGAAGATTGTTAAGAAGATTTTGGAGGACTACTGTAATTGTTCGGGTCAGAGGGTGAATATTCAAAACTCTGCTATTTTATTTGGTAAGTCAGTTGCAAGATCTAGAAGGAGACCTCTAGCTAGAATTTTGGGTTTCAAGGTGGTGAAGGAATTTAATTATCTTGGCATTAAAATTTCTTTGAGAAGGATGAATGGATCTGATTTCAGTTTGCTTGTGGAAAAAGCTCATAACACTTTGAATATCTGGGGCATTCGTTTCGTTTCTCTTGCAGGGAAGGTCCTTCTAGTGAAGACGAATTTCTCTTCTCTTCCTACTTATATTTCAACCCATTCTTTAATCCCTATGGGTGTTCTGAATGAGTTGGATAGAATGTGCAGGGATTTTTGGTGGAACAAGCAGAATGGGAGTAATGGACTTCACTATGTTTCTTGGGAAGTTCTTTGCTTGCCTAGAAGGTTTGGTGGTCAAGGAGTTCAGTCGGTGGCTTCTAAGGTTTGTCCTTTGAGGTCCAAATTTTCTTGGATCTAATTTCTAAATCTAAATCTTTTCTTAACAGGGTACTCACTAGTAAGTATGGTCACCTTGTTTGGAATATTCAGCCTAAAAGTTACAATTCGCCTACTCTGAAGATCATTTTTAGTGGTTTCAAATGTCTAAGAGAAATTATAAGGTGGAAAGATTCTTCTGGAGATCTTATCAATACTTTAGAGGATATCTGGATTTGGGATAACTTAATTAGCAGATGGCTAACTTTTGTTGCGGAACTGGTTGGCGAATTGCAAGGCTTGGACTGGTTTATTTGTGTAGGTGAATGGGTTGAAGAAAAGTTCTTGCAGGTCTTTGGCCACCAGCTAGTCGACGTTATCAAACGGGTTCCTTTTTTTCTTGATTTAGGTGGGGATCAGATGGAACTAATTTCTAAGATATCTGGGAAATCTTTATCCGCCTTAGTGATGGAAAAAATGAGAGGCAAGGGAGAGGAAGATCGTAATTGGCTTTGGAGGAGAGATCTTAAACTTAGTCCTCGTGTGGATATGTTCTGGTGGAGATTATTTATTAATGCAATTCCTTCGAATGTGTTTTTACTGTATAGAAGACTGCTGGATTGTAGGGATTGTCGAAGAGGTTGTAAGCTTAAGGAGAGTTTAGAACACATTACTGTTAGCTGCTTTAAACTGCTTCATGTTCTCAGGATTCTCAGAACCTGGGGCTTTATGATCCCGATGTATTCCTCCCTTTCTGAGTGGTGTTTGGGGTTGGAATCCTTATCTGATTCCCTTCCTTTCATTGATAATGTTTACTGTACAGTGGTCTTTTGTTGTTGGAAGAGTACGAACAAATTATCTCACGGTGGCAATGAGGATAGTTTGGTGGTTATTGCGTTTAATGCAGTCAGCTTAGCTGCAGCCTCTTTCTGTCTTAATCATCATTCAGACTACTGGGATTCCAACCAGCAATCACTATTTTCTCATTGGTTTCCTCCTCCCCCTGAATGGATTAAGCTTAATATTGATGCTTCTTTGAAGAGAAATTATCAAGCTGGTATAGGAGGTGTATGTTGTGATCATAAAGGCAAATTTCTGTCTACTATTGGAGTTAATGGTGTGCATTGGTACTCATCTCAGCTGGAGTTCTCTTCAGTTTTGAATTTTAGGAAGTATGTTCAAGAATGGATGTTGGACTTCAAAGGCATCATCATTGAAATTGATAATAAGAATGTTATTGATTATATTCATAAGCTTTTCAATAAGACGTCAACCGAAGAGGATGGTCTTCACAGTCATCAATTTTCTTTTCTTCTAGAGTTCAATCAAGTCTTATTTCATTATGTTAATAGGAAGTGTAATAAGTTGGCTAATTTTTGCGCCAACTTGGCTTGCTCTTTTGATTTTTTCTGGGATGACTTGCATTGTAATAATGTTCCTCCTCTTTTTATATATTTACTCAGGGAGGATTATGATTGTGGATCAATCACCTAGCTGATTGTAATTTCCAATTCAGTAATAAAATTGCTTTATGCACTTTATCAAAAAAAAAGAATAAAAGTACTTAGAGACATAAAAATGTGAGCCATAATGTTTATTATCATCAAAAATATAAACCTGTGAGTTCGAGTCGCAACAATCTCCCCCTTTTTAATAATGGCAAACATTACTGGTGAATTTGTAAACTAAAAGTATTTTCTCCTAATCTCCCCCACACGAAGAATAAAATTTTAAAAATAGGGTAATACATAATTTTCTTTCTTCTTAAATAATTTTAAATAAAACACATAAAATAAAATAAATAACTAGATAAAAAAGATAAACTAAACAAATGCAACAAAGAAAATGATAGTACATTCAAACAAAAATGCAACAGTATATTCTCCCCCTTTGACATTATCAAAAAGAAGAGGAGCATAAAAAACAAAATAGAGAAAATAGTCTAAAAGATCAAAATGGTCCCTGATCTGGTGAAAAAGTTTTAGAAGAATCACTTTGAAATATCAAAATTTTCTTGGAATGAGAAAATTACCTCTTAATTTTATTCAAAAACTTAATAAGGCATGTATTGACCACGCATAATCTCAGAAAGGTTAGAAAATCAGAAATTGTTAATCCAAACTCGGGTTCCTTAAGGGCTAAAAAACTTTTTAAAGCAAATATCTAAATCAAAGAACAAATTAGAGAAGGAAACCATAATCTTTTCAAAATTCCTTGTATGAAATATATCTAATAGAGGATTAATGCAAAAAAATGAATCTAAAGTCATGATTTTCAAACTCAAGTGTCGAAAATATCAATAGATATAAGGGTTTTCTTAAGATTTAAGAAGTACAAGAAAGGTAAGCTAACTCATTGTGGGCTCATTTTGTGCCTCTTCATTAGTTTTTGCACACTTTGTGCATCTTTTGATACACTGTGCATCCTTTCATTTTAGCGACATTGCAAATCTTTTGATTTTTTATTTTGACGATATTGCGCATCTTTTTAGCTTTGGGCTCATTTTGTGCCTCTTTTCTTTTTACAAATATGCTTCCTTTCTACAATTTTAAGGACTAAAGTAAACCCAATCTAGTGACAAAAATGAATAGCTTGATTAAGAAAATAATGAAATGGATTCAACAACTTGCAAAAGATCCCTATGAGATAAAGAAAATTTGGGGAGATGAGGAAAGTTCAATTTCAAGATCCAATTTATAATTTGATGAAGATTTTGAATCAAAAGTGAAATAGCCTCATTAAAGAAATAAGATAGAGAAATAAAATCATGAGTTTCTTTCTTTTGACTGATTTATAGAGAAGTCAACCATAACTTACTTAAAAGTTTAAGAAAGTAGGAGGTAAATTTTTCATCTTTAGGAAAAAATGATCTTTTAAAAAGTGATTTGATTTTTGAAAGTGTATACTAAACAAAAATATGATATGTGCGTGCTGATCAGAGAAATTTACAGTTATATAGAAAAAATAAAATAAAAGATTACAAAAACAAAAAAAGAATAAAAAGAAAACTTAAAAAACAACACAAAAAGTAAAAAACATTCACATAAACAAAACAAACACAAACACACAAGCAAAACTTTAATCCACATCATCTCACTCCTAGTCTGATGATTCAGAAGCTAGGTCTACCCAGGAGATTTTTTACTTTGCATTATTTGCCCATATTATAATTTGCTTGGCCTTACGCTTTTCCTTTTCAGGAAGAGTTTTTAAGTTCGGGCACTGATTTTTCATGTCTAGGTTTCTTATATCCAAAGCAAATAACATCAGAGAAAATCTTAACATTCTTACCTTTTTCACCTTTGTTCCACTTTTATTGATGTTGTGATTTTGTAGACTTTTTAATTTGTTTGTTATTGATGCTAACTCCTTACTTTCATCATCTTCTGAGAAGCTTTCATCCATATCTTCAGCTTTCAGCACAATAGTTTCACCTGCATCCAAAAGCTTTTGACACAATCCTTTCTCATAGGCAATGAGTGAGCCAATTTGATTATCAATAGAATATTCATTCAACTTTTTTGATTCACAAATAATAATAACTTTGGCATCAAACTTATCAAGTAGGAAACATCAAATTTTATTGACCTTTTCAATGTTTGAAATTCTTTACCTAAAGCATGCAATGATGTCATAATTTTAGTAAACCTAGCATACATGTCTAAAATTGTCTCATAAGGTTTCATACTAAAAAGTTCATAATCATGGATTAGAATATTCAACTTAGATTGCTTAACTTCACTAGTTCATTCATATGTAATGCACAGTTTATCCCGAATTTCTTTGCCAGTAGTACATATAGATATTATCATGCAATCATCAGAATTTAAAGTTCAGAAAAAATAATTCAAATATTTAGCATTCAATTAAGCATTGATCTGATCTACTCTACTCCATTCAAAAAAAGGAATATTAGTTTTGATTTCATCTATAATACGAGACAGTATAGAATAAGCAGTTTGAATCATATGCCACATACGATAATCTATTGATTTCAAGAAAGTAGACATACAGATTTTCCAAAAATCAAAAGTAAGATTTTCAAATAAAGGTGGTCGGGAGATTGAATATCCTTCCGTAATATTATGATTACCAAAGTTATCCATGGATCAAAATTCAAAAGTTTTCTAAAACTTGATTTTATTAATCCCTCTCTGATACCACTTGAAAGTTTGCGAGGGGTGTTAAACCCTAAAGAACTAGTCCCGAGGCTAACCAAGAGTGGGGGTGAATTGGATATTTAAAAAAACTTCTTTAACAAAAAGGAATATCTTTTTATATCTTGCAATAGAAATGAATTAAATCATTAATAAAAAGATCAATCGTGGATTTCACCTAAGCAGTTAATCATAGTAAAATAAAATGCGGAAAATAATTTGAAAGAACAAACAAGATTTAAAGTGGTTTGGTCCAACCTGACCAACGTCCACTCCCCAAAGGTACCCTCCAAGTATTCCACTAAACCTTTATTGACTCTCCTTTATCCCCCACAGCTAGGTGGAGAAGCCCTTATAAAATCACTTCCACCTTCCTCAGTGCGACGGAGTAGCCGGGTCCTTTAACACCAAAGAGATCTTCTTCTTCCTAAAACATCCCTCGAGATGACCCTTGAATTCAATGGTATCAAGGTGCAAGATTGTCATAGAAACTGTGTGAACCCCCTCACACTCCCTCAAAAATCCCCCTTCTAAGGCTCTTCTCCCTTTCAAACTCCACCCTTTCCACCCTCCCTTTCAAGCTCTCCCTTCAAGTTTTCTCTAAAAAAAATGAAGACTCAATGGCTACCAAAGACCCTTTCAAAGTCTTTGACAAGCCTTAAATAAAGGGATTTAAAAACCATTCCAAATCAGTTCTGGTGGTAAAGATCATCCAGGACGATCGCAGGATCGTCCAAAGCGATGTGCTTATAAAGAGGGCTTCAGAAAACCCTAAAAACTCAATTCTGCTACCAAAGATCATCCAAGATCATTATAGGATCATCCAAAATGATGTCTTTAGAAAGAAGGCTTCAGAAAACCTTAAAAACCCAATTTTGCCACCAAGAATTATCCAGCACGATCTCAGGATCGTCTAGGATGATGTGCAAAATTTTACCTGATAGTCCTAAACGATCTCAGGATAGTCCAGGATGATCAGTACAAATTCTGAACAAATCATCTAGTATGATATACAGATTATCCAGGATGATCAGATTATCAAATTAAGCATATTTGATTGACTAATCACATGATTAATTTAGGTAACATTATCATAGATCGTCAAGTATGATATGGATCATCCTGGATAATTAGACCAACAATTGAAACTTGAAATCTTACCTGAATTATTATGACGGCTAGGGTTTTGAGAGCGTATTGGATTGTCCAGGATGATATAAATCGTCCAAGATGATTAGTCCAAAAATTAAACTTCTAGTTTTGGCTCAATCTAACTCCCCTAAGTGTGTGTGCATTATCACCAAGCTAACAAACACATTTATAGGACTCAACTCAAGAAATAAAAAATTACATCAATGAATATTACAGGCTCTTTACATCATAACCTATTCTACCCAATCTTGAGCTCTGATTCTTTGTTGGATGGTGCATGGTGTTTCTGAAATATTAGTATACACACAAATAAGTATAGAGTGAAAGTACTAGGAGACATAAAGATGTGAGCCATAATGTATGTTATCATCAAAAATATAAACTCGTGAGTTTGAGTCACAACATAGAATTCTTCTTGTATGAAAGGTCCCGAACATTCCCCTCCTTAACTACTTTTTTAAGGTTAGAATGAGCCTAAAAAAAATCACTAAATGATGGACCATGCATTTTGTAATGAGAATACAAATCGGGTATATTTTCGAACTCAACCTTTTGAAGGTAACCAGAAGCTTCTGATCCAAGCAAAACCTCTCTAGTATGCTTCTTGAAGCAGATGCTTGGTCCGTTTGTAAAGGCCTACCAAATGTGGAACCCACAGTATGTAAAACCTGAGAAATAAAGAAATGTAGCCTCAAATTTGGAAAAGAGATTGATATAAGTACTATAGGAGACTCCTCTTTGATATCAAACTAAGCATTCCACTTCAATAATCTCATTTGACAAATATTAATGTAATAAGACCTTCTAACAAAGATTCTAATATAATCAATTGGAGATGGAGGCTATTTTTTCTTTAAAAGAATTCTTACAAGAATGGATGTTTCAAAGAAAAGGAGTAATAATTGAAGGTGACAATCTCAATGTGATTAAGTTTCTTCAAGACTCTATGAGGAAATCAACGTCCCATGGTTACACTTTAGTTTTGGAGAAGCTATCTTTTCTAAATGACTTTAATAATGTGGTCTCCCGCCATACCTCAAGAAGTTTTTGATTAAGTAGCCAATTTATGTGCTACTTTTGCTTTAGAGAGCAGTTTTTGTTTTGATTTATTCTCTTGTTCAAACATTCCTTCTTCTTTGTGCAGTTTAATGAAGAAGGAATGTAATAGTTGCTTTTCTTTTGATAGATTGTAATAAGTTCTTCTATCTTTAACGCAATTTCTAGTCTTCAAAAAAAAAACAAAGATTCTAATATAATCCGAGTCATGGAAAGTTGAATAGCCACATGCTTAGCATCCAACAATACAATAGAGTACACCCAAAAAGTTTGAGAAAGCAAAAAAATGACCTAATAGAATCAAGGTGAGGGCGACATAATAAAAATTTCCCAACTTGCATGAACTGGTAAGGAGAGGCCAGTTTTAAGATAACTTCATCAGAAATCAATAAAGCAGGAAGACCCTTAACATAAGAATTAGAAAAAGTAAAATTTGATTCTTTCAAAGAAGAAATCCCCACAAGGATTTCATGAAAGGAATAAGACTTCAAGTTAGATTCTTTACCAGAAGCATAAAAAAATCCTTTATTGACCCCATAGAGCCCGATGGAGGTACTCCCCAAGGCGAAGGAGCTGCGGACGTCAGACCAGCCACCATGGAACTAAAGGCCCAGAGGCCTTAGGTTATAACAATGCTTGATAAAGAAGTAAACTGTTAGAAAAAAAACAAAAAACTTAAAGGAATTGTAAAAACCACAATCAACTACAGTGGAAGACCGAATCACCGGAGCCAAGAGTATAGAGAAAAGAGCCATTTTGAAAATAAAGTGATTATGTTGTTGGAGCAATTTTAGGGCAAAGAATAGACAATAAATTAAATATTATTTATTATGCAAGAACGAATTAAAATGAAGTACAAATTATTTATGCTACTACTAAAAAAGAATTGATAGCTAATATATATACCTTTTGACAAGTTTAGATCATAATTGATTGGTAAAAAAATTATAGTTTTTACAAACCATTTTGCTATCATGTATCATGTCTCTAAAAAGGATATCAAACCAAGACATAATAGGTGGATTTTACTATTGCAAGAATTTGATATTGAATTATTTAATAGAGAAGTAACTAAATATCAAATTGTTGATTACTAATTTAGGTTTGATATCAAAAAACATATACATAATGAAAATTAAATAAATAAGATTTTCAAGATGAATAATTTTGTTATACTAATTGATTATTGTGCACCATGGTATACTGACATTGTGAATTTTGTTATCAGTGGAATTTTGCCATATGACATGTCATCTAACCAAAGTAAAAATTTTATGTGTTATGCTAAGTTTTACTTTTGGGATGAGCTTTATCCGTTTAAAAAGATTAAATATTAAATTATTAGGAGGTGTGCCCCGTAGAAAAAATTGAGAACATCATCAGATAATTCCAAGATTTTGAGTATCGATGGCATTTGAAGGTTTTAGAACTACTTCTAAAATATTATAATCAATATTCTATTGGCATAGACTATTTAATGATGTGTATGATTATGTGAAGAGGTATGATTGATGTTAGAAAGTAAGAATATTTCTGAGAGAGATGAAATGGCTTTAAATTATTATTTGAAGGCATTAATTTTTCATGTTTAAAAGATTGAATACATAGATCATTTTGTCGATTCATTAGGAAACAAATTCAAATTGATAGCAATATATTTTATCTCCAAGTGCATTGAGGGAGTGGCTATCCATGGGAGTGATACTAAGCTGGAGAATAAATTCTTGCAGAAATTTTTTTTTCTAAATTTGAAACACCCAATGTGATTATTGGTGATGGAGGAAGCTACTTTTGAAACAAAAGATTTGAGACATTGCAGCAAAATTTGGGGTTTAACATAGAATTGTAACTTCTTATCATCTCCAAACTACTGGCCAAGCTAAAATTTTTAATAGAGATTAAAATGATTTTAGACAAAATGATCAATCTAAATAGGAAATATTGAGATTTAAAGAAAGATGGAGCTTTATAGTCTTATAAGATTTCTTTGAAGACAACCTTAGGAATGTTCACATATAAATCAATATATAGGATTGCTTGCAACTTAAACCTTGAATTAGAGCATAAGGCTTTTTGGGCTATTAAAAAGATGAACAATAATCTCAAAGATATAGGAGAGAAAAGGTTACTACAATTAAATGAACTTCACGAGTTTAGATTGAAAGCTTAGGAAAATGCCAGGATATATAGGGAATAAACTAAGAAATAGCAAGATCATAACTTGCATACGAAGGAATTTATATCTTAATAGGAACTATCATTGTTTAATTTAAGATTGAGCAACTGAGATTGAGGATTGAAAAACATCCCTAACCTTTAAGGTGAATGATCAAAGACTTGAGCATTATTTAGGATTGGAGGTAGACAACCTGAGGATAAGTATAATGCTGGCTCAACCAAAGTAAGATCTGGCAACGCAGAGCTAAGGACTATAAGCATAACATGATTCAGGAGGCAACCCAAGAATGTTGTGTTATTGGTGTGTTTGTTTATAAATTTTGTAAATGTGAATGTTAGGAAAAAAGTGCATTATGTTCACACTATGTGTGTATTGAAGTGACTATATTTCCCATAATTCATGTGAATTTAAGCACAACATCATAGCACAACATACTTTAGCATTGCTCTACTATCCCTAATTTTTTAAGTAAAAAAAAAAGGATGAAGCACAATAGTGCCACTGATGTTACCCCGTCATACTAGTATTTTCATATTTATTGCAATTTCTTTGAGTGCTACAATGATACATAATATAATGCTATAATATTATGGCATTTACTAAATGTTATGATGTTGACTAGTCAAAAAGGTAGAAAGATGAAATCCAATGTTTAGGACCACAAAGCTTTTTAAATTTGCTCCATAGAGACATTATTTCATCTAATAGAGGATTGACATGATTTAAAGGAAAATGTTTGGCTGGTTGACTGCCTTATTGACTAAGGTAGTTCTATAATATTGAATATTCAACATCATAGCACTGCATCATATTATATAAGCTTTCCTTAAGCTAATAACATCTCATTATCTTTAAAATATTTTAAAGATTCTTTCAGTCTAGCTATAGTTACAAAAATGGATAACAAGACAAGCCATTTAAAGAAGAAGAAGAGGGCTTCTTCTTTTTTTGACCCCCATAATTTCATAAGTTCAAAAGCTAAAGAGAGGTATAACCTTTCTATTATTCAAAAAACAAAAGTGATCCATAAGAGTGGACTTAGGAGTTTTGGGATGAAAGTAGAAATGATAATAGTATAATAAGTGTGGGTCAAAGGTTTAGAGGAACCCATATTAGTCATTGTCCATGTTATCAAGGAAATCTTTGCTAACGTGAAGGAGCACCAGGACATTAAGGATTTCATTAGGGGGAAGTATGTCTCTTTTGATAATAACATTATCAGTCAGGTCTTTTATACCCTTAGTATGTATTTTGAATATTTTTTTGCTTTTATAATACCCCTAATAATTTTTGCAAAGTTTTTAAATTGATGACTTTTCCCAACTTTAATGCCTAATGGTAAAAGAATGAGGATTAATTAATTAATTTTCTATCCGCTGCTATGAACCAAGAGGTAAGCATTTGCATTATTTTATTAATGCCATGATGATGCCTAAAAGGAATATTGGCAAGGTAACTATGGATAGGGCCATCCTAAGCTATGCCATTTAGAATAGCCTTACATTGAATATAGGGAAAGTAATTTTTTATTCTATCCAGCATTTTCTTAAGGGGTCTACTACTATGGGTTATGATCACTCCTCATTCATTTATAATTAGTGTAACCGAGTAGAAGTTTATTGGAAGCCTTCTATGGAGTAGTTGTAACCTAGTGTTGCTCTAAAAAAAAAGTCTTATAATTCAAGTTGACTTCTAGGGAGCTGAGTTGGAGTTTTGCTTCTTCCAACCAACTTATCCAATAAAGGTCATAGATACCCCAGACTATGGGTGATCTACAAATCATAGGAGTAAGTGTTTTATAGTAGTTATACTTTAGATAAGTCCATATAGTTGTAACAGGGAATAAGTCATAGATGGATTATGTTTTTGATCATTTAAAGTATCAATTCTTCTGCACCATTATGCTTTTCTTAGCTCTTACACACATTTTTAGGAACTTCCAACAAAATGTTAGTTGAAATAGGGTGTTCTTTCCTACATCCCCTACCTTCTCTCAACATAGTGGCCTCGATTCATCCTCAACCATAATAATAGAAGAAGAAGAGAAAGAAGAAGAAGAAGAAGAAGAAAGAAAGAAAGAAAGAAGGAAGATGGAAGGAGGAAAGAGACATGGTTTAGGGAAGTGATGTTATGTATTGTTGTTTTTATTTTATATTATTATTTTTTTCTTTACCTGAAGTACTTTTTTTTTTTTTTTGGGGGGGGGGGGGAGTGGTGTGGATAAATTATAATGTGTTATTAGTTTTGTGTTAGTAATAAAATATGTGATTAGTTAGTTGCCTCTTATTTTTTGCTAACTATGAATTGATATATGATTCATATTACATTTTTGTTTAGAGATAACCTTAAAATTTAACACTAATAATTAATAACTCAGTGATTGTAGTACAAAAATTTGGAAAATAATAAATTGATTAACCAAAGTATTACTAGTAATAGTTCCAAAATTAAGAATTCCTAATATAAAGAAACTCCTAAGTCACCTCCTAAGCACTTGACTAGTTTTCTTATGCTTAATTGACCAAGATTTTTTTTCAAATTAAAGATTTTTTTTATTTGAAAGCACAATTTAGTTATGTAATAATTGAATCATAAACCTTCAGTATACCTTATAGTGAACTAATTTAGTTAAAATATGTGACAAAGATGTATAAACGGTATTCAAAACCATTAAGTGTACCTAGCAAAGGAAAAAGAAAATAATTGATTAAAAAGAAAGAAAGAAAAGAAGAAAAAGAAAAAGAAAATAAATATAAAAGAAAAAGAAAAGAAAAAGTGGTCTTAAATCTCGATAATAAGTATGAAAAAAAATATGAATTGGCACTTGCTCTTTTAATGCCACTTGCTTGAGTTTTAAGAGGTTTCACCATAAAATTATTAAAAGGAACTAAGGTAAATTATGGAACTTGGATTATGCATGTAAGAGTAAATAAAATTGAACATCTTAAAAGGCTAAAATCATTATGACCTACTTAAGTTACTTAAAACACACAATTACAATTACGAGTTAAATTTTGATTCGTTGTTAATGGAGGTAAGATATTATGTTAATACTAGTTACATTAAATTTGTTATTAACAAATTGCTTATCTATTTAAATCAGTGTTTTTGTTATGTATTGAACCCAAATTTGAAAGATTTTATGCTAGTGAAATGAAGCATGACATCATCATGTGCATTTGAATTAGTTCAGGACAAGTAATAAGTTAAATATGGGGGAATTTGTTGAATTAAAAAGTAACATTTTGCATGAGTAAATTTAAGTGAAATGTTACATAATTGTTCTTATTTTGTGCAAGAAATTTATAGAGTGAAACGTGGAAAAATGTAAGCCTGGCACCATGGTCCTATCACTATAGTATCGTATCGCCTTGAAAGGGATTTTTTACAACTCAAACAAAGAGCATAACATCGCAAAACTGCAAAAGACTTATATTGAGCCATGATAAAGAGAATGGCATAACAACACCAAATTTCTAGCATAGCAATGCCAAAATGTCAGTACCACATTGCCAAATTTCCAAAGCACCATGATGGTGTACATGGATAGTTACATATCCAAAGAGAACAATCATTTACAATGTGACACTATGATTCAAGTAGAGTGTCATGGAGTTAAAGCTCATCAACACCATAGTGATAATTTTGGAATAGAGTAATACAACACCAAATCATCTACGCCGCGATGCTATAGTAAATTAGGTAAAACTTTAATACATGCATTATAAATAGGAGGCTGAAATTCTTATAAGGGGACTCTTTTTGTTCTTTCTTTCTTTCTATTCTTGCAATTTCTTCAAGGGATTGAGAGTGGGAGAGTTTGCTTATATAATTGGGAACAAACCTTCAGACGAAGGAAATGCTTGATTTATAATATGGAGTCTTGGTTATATCTTCCTACTCTTATACTTTTACTCTGAAATGAAATAAAATTAATGATTTTTTTTTGTTAAAAATTAAAATTATAGGCTAAAAATATTTCTAAATTTATATTTTTATTTCAGTTTTTTGTATAATATAGATTTGGTCTACACTCTTCCATTGGCATTAACTATTTCATGTTTCTCTAACTTTCATTTAGTTTTGTTTTGGCCTTTCACAAACATAAAACATAATGTAATTTATGCCCTTGATGGAGGCATAGTGGAAAAAATAGGAAATCTTTAATAGAATCCTAAAAACATCAACATATGATTTTTAAGGTTTTAGAATCATTAAAGAGATATCATTGATGTAGTGAAGCAAATGATTAACATGGAGTATATCTAGTCATAACTTTACTAGGATTCTAATGAGGTTGATAAAGATGATGAATTAATTAGGCTCTAATTTATAATTATTTTTTTTAGAATGATTGTGCATGCACATAATTATCAAATCAACCAAAAATTAAAAATTGGTATAAATTATAAAACATTAGAAAATTTTCTAGTTTTTTTTTCTTTTCCTAGTTCATAAAAACATTAAATGGTGGCAACATAAATTCATGATTTATTAAAATTAAAACTTAAATTTTAAGGATAGAAATTCATTTCTTAAGGGAATGATATTTCTTATCACTTTATTACTTGAAACAACACAAGTACTTGAATATCGCCATATCAACCGGCCATCTGCATCCTTCAGTTGAGGCTTTTTCTAGCTGGTAGACTAGCTCAGTGAGTATATGTTCCTTTAATTTACTTGTTTTGATGACATCTTCCAGAACTTTCATGTGTTGACACTTGTCTACGTCTCGGTCGTAAGAAGGCAAAAAACTTGGAAGTGTCCCTATTGTAGGTTATTGCCTTCATTGGCACTGGCTACCTCAATAATTTATTATTCTAAATGTCCTTAATGTGCTAGACCATGTTTACTCACAACATAGTGTATGTTAGACCCTATGGGCATGGTGTACATAATAGGGTTTTAATACTCACAAATATTATTCGTTATGTTGATTTAAATTATAGTTGTCTGTGTAGGTTATTAGTTCTTCAACTAACATTTCAAGTAAAAGGGAATAAATCATTCCCAGAATTTCAAATATGAAGTAGGAGAAGTTAAGATATCACTAAAGGTAAAATACTTCAATTAGTAATTTTCTTTTTTTTTTTTTTTTCTTGTTCTTGCATAAGAATATAGTGAGCTAAACAACTAAGAAAGCATGCATAAGTGAAAAATGAATTAAAAATAAAAAATTTGAATGTTAATTAAAATATTTGATCCTCTAACTAATTGTGTTGAACGATAACACTAAGAATTTATGAAAATTAACTATTCAATTAATATTAAATAACAAAAAATTAAAATCAAAATTTGGAATGATAAATCATACTATATAATTTTTTAAAGATAATCATACAATATTTGTTTATTATTCTATTAAATAAAGAACTCTTTGAAGATAATTTTTTAAAGTATTATTGTCATTACTCTAGCTTGAATGCTTTGATCTTTTTAAAATGAATTTCATTATTCTTTTTCTATGATTTAAACTTTATTTTTTAAAAAGGGCTTGGTGTTTTATTTCTAGAAGCTTCAACAAAGTTTAGAAGTTTTTATTTTTATTATTATTTTTAATTTCACACCAACCCAACCTCTCCCCACCCAACGCCCCCCCCCCCCCCCCCGCTCCAACCCCGCCTTCCTCTTTGGTGTGTTATACACATCGAAGCACGTTTAATTGGTATCATAGCATATTCTTAGTAGATAGGCTTTAAAATTTTATGTAGATCCTAACATGACACATTCTTGAAATTGAAATACATTAAAGGGATGTTTGATCACCACTATTGATAATATTTCTTTCAATTTCTTGATGGAATGTATAACAACAATTATTCAATTTATTTGTTTTAGAATGTTGATCTTAGTTCAGGTAGGTTACACCTTCTCATAAAATAGAAAATGGAATTAAAATTAAACATTCATTTAGTGACTCAAACATCAAAGATAGAGAGTTTGCATAATTAAATGCCAAATGTTTGAAATTATTTATGGGTTTTAAAATGTGAAAATTATTTATGTGTTTCCACTAATACCACTAGTAAACTAATATGGGATAGACTTTATATACCTTATGAAGAAAGAAATCTTGAATGATTATGAATTATTCTACATGTAAATAAATGAATGAATTTCTAATATGTATAACCGATTTACCAAAATTGTTACCTCTTTTCATTTCATAGGAAAAGAATTTAGTAATGTTGAAATGGTTAACAAAATTTTAAGGTTTTTTCTTTAGTCTTAGGATTCTAAAGTGATGGCAATCTTAGATTTGAAGGATTTATCTACCTGTTCTATTTATAATTTACTTGCCTTTCTAATAGCTTATAAATATAAAATTAGTCAAAGACAACTAGATATAGGTGATACAAAGAAGGATAAAGATATAGTGCTAAGAGATAATGATTATGAGAGTAGTAACTCCTAAAGAGGTAAAGATGAGGACATAGCTTTGATAATTAGGCAATTCAAAAAAATTTCCAGAGAAAAGGCACAAATGGTATAGTGAAAAAGAGAAAGGTAAATATAAGAGAGTCAATAAGTTTTCAACTAACGCTATTTATTTTGAGGCAAAAAATTAGGTCACATAAAGTGGGACCATCCAAATCTAAAGAATTAACCACCAAAAGAGAATGTTGAGGACAAATCTAAACATAAAAAAAGTCAAAAAAAAAAAATCAAAGAGCTCTCTATGCCAATGCAAACTCTAATTTCTTTGAGACTAAAGTTGAAGAGTAAATTACTAATTATGATTAATGGAAAAGATAGTCAAGTAATAGCTATGATTATAAAGTATATTTTTATTCAAATTATGATGTACTTTCTCTTACTAAACATTTTCATAATGATTATGGAAAGCTTAAGAAAAAAATATCATGTTTTAGAAATAAGAACGGTGCATTGCAAAATGAGCATTCCAATTTAATTAATTAATCTAAAGTTTTAAGAAATGATATGAAGGAACTAAAACTTATTCATATTAAATAAGAAACTGCTTACAAAACATTAGAAGCTAAGGTATTTCATCTACAAGAAAGTGAGTGCAAAACATAGGTTAAGGTAGGAATATTTAAAAGTGCAAATGAATACCTTAAAAAGGAAATCACATAACTTAAAGCATTTACACCTAATTTTTCACTTGCTCACAAGTAACATGTTAGAGTACCACATGCATCGTTCTATTTTAAGAGGACTAGTCATTCAATCCATAGATCATGAAAATCATTTTTAGGAATTACATGTTATCATTATGGCATGGTAGGACACATCACACGAATCTGTCAACAAAGGATCCACCATATCACACAATATGTTTGGAGTTCTTAGGCCTTTGGGGCACAACATCATATATATACATTTCATTACACCAGGGGATCCAAGCTTTTTTGGGTTGCTAAAGTTACAGCTTTGTACATTTTATAAGTGTGCTTTCCAAAAGGTACAGTGAAGGCATGTGGTACCCTGATAGTGGATGCTCGCAACTATACTAGTAATAGTAACAAATTCATTATGTTGGATGCTAAATGTAGAGGAAATGTAACTCTTGGGGATAATACCTCTAAGAATTTCATTGGCATGGGTATAGTTAGTAAGGAAAAAAATAACAATTTAAAAAGTTGTATTTGTTCATGAATTAAAACATAACCATTGGTATTTGTTAGTTATACAACAAAGTACTATATGTTAAGTTTTATTTTGATAGATGCTTACTAATGTTGAGTGCTTCTATAATTTTAGAAGGGAAACTAGCTAATAATGTATACATGTTGAATTAGATTAAGTAATTAAATCTAGTGAAAGGTACCGACTAAAAACCATTATAAATGATCTTAGTTATGACACAAGATATTATATCATGCTAGCATGAAGACACAAAGGAAGGTTAAGCAACTAGACCTAGTAAGGAGGATACATAAACTAGATTTCACTAATGAACATTTGTGTGATGCATCTCAGTTAAGGAAGTAAGTAAATTCCTCATTTCACTTAACTAAGGATGTAGTTACTACTAGACCTTTCGAGATAATTCATGTGGGTTTAATGGACATATTAACACCATGTGTCTAGGAGGAAAACTTTATAGATTTGTAATAGTATATAATGTACACCAGATTCGCATGAGTAAACTTCTTCACAAATAAAAGTGAATTATTTGATGAGTTTAAGATATTTTTCAATTTCGATTCAATGGAAAAAAGGGTTCTCCATCACCAGCATATATAATGATTATGGTGAAGACTTTGGGAATGAGATGGTTTGTAATTTTTTAAGAAATAGGGATATATCACAATTTCACAACCCCTAGAATACTACAATAATGTGATATAACAGAAAGAAAGAATAGGACTTTAATTAAGGATGCTAGGGTAATGCTTAATGAGTATAAGTTACTCAAGTACTTTTTGGTTGAAGTTGTAAACATAACCTAATATTTGTTGAATAGGTAAAATATTACATCTAAATCAAGTAAACCCCCATAAAAACTTATTAAGGGTAGAAAAGCAAGTTTTCGCATCTTTATATTTTTTGATGTAAATGCTTTATTATTAATGATGAAAAATCATAATTGAAAATATTTGATGGCAAATCTAATGAGGATGTTTTAATAGGATACTCCTCCATAGATAATCTTATAGGGTATTCAATAAAAGAACACATGTAGTGGAAGAGTTGGCCCATGTTAACTTTGTTGAGGCTAGTAGGTTTGTCCCAGCGTGAGAGGAAGATATTACCACTAGAATTTAAAATATAAGTATAGAAGATATAGATGAAGATCACTAACAAATACTCTTTTTATTTATTTTTTTTTTTTTGAAGATTACAAATTGCATTGAAATAAAAGCTATTACAACCTACTAAATGAAAAGATAACAATCACATTCCTCCTTTAACAAATTAAATAAATAAGATGGAATGTTATTAGGAGTAAGACTATCAAAGATAAAGCTACTACATAAAGCAAAAGTGGAAAACAAATCAGCCACTTTATTACATTCTCTAGATGTATAATGGAAAATGACATTATTAAAATCATACATCAAGAAGAATAGCTCATAACTCTAAAAATTATCTTGCTGCCATTTTGAAGCCCATTGATTTTTGAAGAAATTTGATGATGTTAATTTTCTCTCCTTCAGTAATTACACCCTTGTAATGAAACATCCAACTTTAAAGGTACTCTCTAATCAACAAAACTACCTCCAATTCCAATTGAGATATATCCCATTAGTAGATTTGTTTACCAAAAGCAAGAATAAACCTTCCTTTGTAATCTCTAATTGCACCACCAATTCCTTCCTTATTTGATTTCGAAACAGATGCATCAACATTAATTTTAATCCATTCTAGTCATGGGGGATGCCAAATTTTGGAAGACTCTGAAAGGAGACTAGCATCCCAATCTTCTAGCATTAGATTTGTTCTTGGTTGCAATGATGAAGTTAGAACATTTGCTACAATAACAGTTATAGAAGGCGAAGCCATTCCATGCTTGATTTGATTATGGAATTTCCATGAAAATTAGATAGTTGGACAATATAATCTGAATATAATCAAATTAAATTTAGAAATTCTTCTTAACTTTGATCTATAGCCCATTAAAGAATGAAAAATTGTAACATAAAATCCCCAATCCCTAAGCTTAATAAGAATTTCTATTAAATATTTACAATTGACAATAATGTGCAAGAGATTTTCAACTTCATGACATCCTCTAAGAGAAGCATTTGTTTGCAAGAGATTCCTATAATTAAGATAATCATTTGTAGGAAGAGAACTCTTACACAATCTCAACCAAAACATCTCAACTTTTGGCTTAAGCTTAATTTTCTTAAGCCACTTCACGTAATCATATACTTCATTTTGATTATCTTACTTCATTGTGGCTTCAAACGATAATGCTATACTTCATCTCCCAGAATGTTGAGTAATAAGCTCTATACGATCTTCCTTCATATCAAGACATATAGGAATTTGCATTATAACTAAAGAATTTATGTAGTTCATTAATAAATTTATGCAGTTCGTACCGATTCTAGCTTCCTTTAGGAGAAATAAACTGTTGAACATATATGTCTTATTAGCCACACATATCAGCAAGCATTGGCCTTTTATTTAGAGACCTGAAAAAATCCATTCATCATTCAAAGCATTCACTTTGTTACCATTTTCCACTTTCCATCTAATGATATTCTTTAAATATTTATCCCCCTCCACCAAAATCTGTCATGTTTGAGAAGCTCCCCTTTTAACTTCTGCATTCCAAATCTTACTTTCATATTTGGAGATAATAATGCAATTAAGCAAAGAAAAAGGATTTTAAATAAATCTCTAAGTAAGTCATTATCTTAACAGTCAAATTGTACTTGCAGATGAATGATATCCAAGACCACCAAGCATTTTGGGTTTGCAAAGATCCTCCCATTAAACATAATGTAATCCATGCCTAACTTTATCTTTGAGCCAAATAAAATATTTGCATAACTTATCGAACTAATTTAACAACCCCTTAGGCACCAAAGAATGAGTTGATAAGAATATAAGAGAAGTTATAATAAGAAAAATTCTACTAGCCATAGAAAGAAACTTATTAACCCAAGCAGTTAACCTTTCCAAAGCATGAGCCATAATATTTTGGAAGTTAGAATTCATTAACTTCCTCAAATCCATATTCACTCGCAAAAAATGCATTTCTTTTTCAATTTTAAATCCCAATTTTTTGGATATCTTCTTCTTTCTCTGGACATTTATATATTTTCCAAATTAAATCTGAGACTTATTCTTGTCCACCTTTTGTCCTGTCCAACCGCAACAATCAACCATAATCTTCCTAATAAGAATAGCTAATTTAGGAGATGATAATGAAATTGAAAGCTCATCATCTGCATATAACAAATGAGAAATCTTCTTAGATTTTGGAGCAAGCTTTATACCCAAATGCTCTCCCCTTTGATCGATAATATTAGATAATAATTTAAAACACATGATAAACAAATAAGGAGAGAAAGGACAACCTTGTCTAAATCCACTCCTAGCTTCAATCCAATTTGAATTCCTATTATTAATAAGAATAGTAAATCTATCATTCTGAACACATGCCATAATAGGATTTGAAAAATTGGAAGGAAATCCAAACAGACTTAAAGTTCTAGCTAAAATTGGCAAACCCATACTATCATAAGCCTGCTCTATATCCATTTTAACAGCCATAAATCCTTTCTTCAAATTAGAAAATATTAACTTATTAAAAATTTCTTGAGCCAAAATATAGTGATCTGACATTGATCTTCCAGGAACAAAAGCAACTTGATCTTCAGTAATAATCTTAGGAATACACCATTTTAACTTGTTCAAAACCATTTTAACTGCCACTTTGTATATAGTTTGATAAAGGCTTATAGGTCTGAAATGTGAAGGTTCAACCAGAATTTTATTCTTAGGAATTAATACAATTAAAGTATCCTTCCACTTAGCAAGCATCTTGCAATTTTTAAAAAATTAATCAATTGCTTTCTATGTATCCTCTTTAACAATTTCCCAAACAAATTCTAAAAAAGAGGATGTAATACCATCAATGTTGGGTGACTTGTTATTGCTCAATTGATGTACAACTTAATTAAATTCTTCTCTAATAAAATTAGCATTCAGCAAATCAAAATCAGCAATATCAATTCTCTATCCATTATTGACTTCAATCCAATCAGATAGATTACAATTTCTATTTTTCCAATTCTGTCTGAAAAGTTTGAAAAAAATAGATTCTATTTTATCATGATCTTCTAGCAAACAATCACTTTAATCTTTACGTTATTTTATCCAATTTTTATTCCTCTTTGCAAAAGTATAATCGTGATAGAATTTGGAATTTGAATCTCCTTCTTCCATCAATCTTGCCTTTGCTCTTTGGTTCTACCATTTAGATAACTTAGCCAATATCCCATTCAATTCTTGAACTTTATTTCGGAGGAGCTTCAGATTTTGTTGATTAAGTCAACCATTTGAGATTTCCTGCATTTACAATTCCATGATTTCCTTCTTCAAATCATCTTTAAAAGAAGGCAATTCCTTTAGCTTGTACTTATTCCAAAAGTAAAAAGATTTCAATGCTCTTATCATCTTCCTTTGCAAATTTTTACTTCATTCCAAAAATTAGATTTTTTTCCAAGTCTTTAGGACAATGTTCGAAGTAGCTAGATATGACATCAACACATCTTCAAATCTGATAAATTTACATTGTGGATTAGGAGTATCATTAGTCTTGAAGATAATTGGAGTACGATCCGATGCAACTCTTGTGGGATGTCTAACCATAACAAATGGAACACACTGTAAAGATGTTGAATTTAATAAACATCTATCAAACCTTTACCAAATTCTAGAAGCGTCTTCCTTATTATTGAACCATGTAAACTTTGGTCCAATAACACCCATATCATGAAAATCATTGTTAGCCATAAAAGATCTCATCTCCTGAGGACCTTGAGAAAATATGAACCTCTTCCCACCTCTCTTATCCTCTTTAGAATGGATACAATTAAAATCACCTCCCATAATAGAAGGAATATCACTAGAAGAAAACCTCTCAAGAATCCCATAATGCTCTCCTAACATTCAAATCCTATTTCCCATACACATTAGCAACATTCCAACTACCCTTATTAGGAATTTGGACCACCCTAAAAACAAATTGAGAAGAATCTTCTAAAATTGAAGATTAAACATCCACCCTTTTCCATAAAATAATAATTATGTAGTTTTAAATGATTTCATGTAAGGAGCCTACAGCTTGGGGCTGTCTACTGATGCTAGGATAGTTTTTATGTCAGATTTTATTTTATGAATTTTCTTAGCTAGTGGGGTTATTATATATTTTGTTTTGGACTTTTGTTATAGATTGAAATTTTTAACATTAGTAATGTTAATTATATATTTTTGTATTTTATTAGTTTTCTTTAATGCAATTATTCAACTCTTGATGTTCGTATTGATCTGATTGATAAACAAATGAATATTGGTTATTAAGAAAAGAAAATAGAATAGATGTTTCTTATAACTAGAGTTACATTAATGAAAGCATTATTTATTGATTAAATATATTTAGAGATTTATTTTTTTTAAGAATTTATTTTGAATATATTTATTTATTTTAAAGGATTTAATATATATTTAAGATTTATTCATTGATCAGACAAATGAACCAAAAAGGGAAGGCATATGAATCTGCTGCTGAAGTATTTACAATGACATATGACAATATGGAAAAGTTTGGTGACATGATCACTCAGACAGTGAGCAATAAATTAGCAAAATGTTCTGAAGAGAATTTAAAAAAATTGTTAAAGTAGCTAGAAGTGTACTAGTAACATTGTTAGAGCACCTACCACTCTACAATGTATATAGTGTGGGAGAAGACATGTGTGACACTGTTATAGGGTAATAGGACAATGCTCTAATGTGGTGATTATGGGTATCGAATGGCAGATTGCCAATTACCTAGACCTGGGCAAGGATCTCCTTAGATTATAAGTAGACAGTTGAAATCGGTGAATGAGGTTCCTAAAGTGCCCAAAAATAAGTCTACTATGATTTTATTTAATTTATTTCTTAAGACTTGAGTTTTTTATTTCTATGATTTTTTAATTAGTTTTTGGATGATTTATATCTGATATAAATTCTTGAGTTTTGAACTAATTTGATTTCATATGTTATAGATTTGATTCTTTTTTTAGTTTGTATTACTCGTGAGAAATGTCGAGGGTAACATTTTTATAAGGTAGGGAGATTATAATAGCCTGTATTTTGACCCAAGCAAATAATTTTCTTGAGAGTCATTTTAAGACAAATTTTGAAAAGGTCTTCACCATAACATTTATATTATAATATTTTAATTACATGAACTTATTCATAATTGTTGGGCATTGGTGAAAACTCTTAAGAAATTGACACCTCTCAGTACAAATGAGGATTTTCAGACCATCAGGTGTCCGCTTACAAAGCAATTTCATAAGTATTTTTATTTATAAAATAATTTATTTATGGATTTTTTTTTATAATTTTAAAGGACCAAAATTATTTATATGAATTTTATATGAAAATATTGATTATATTAAAAAGTTAGATTAATATTATAATATCATATTATTATAAATATCCTAAATATGTAATTCCAATATAATGCTTTATTAAAATACTCTCTTTTCCTTAATGTATTGGGTTAATAGTAAATTTTAAGAGAGAAAGAAAGGAGAGAGAAAAATAAAACCTAGTTTTAAAGGTCACAGTGTGATTTTTGTCACTCAGTCTTGTTGGGATAGTTATTGAGCTCATTGTAAGGAATTGTTACCCTATTTTAGTTTTTGATAATTTTATGTTTTTGGTATTTTATTGATCAAATTTGTGATTCGTTACCAAAAAATAATGATAATTTTGTATTGGTAAATCTTTATAGCATAACTTTTTATATGTGATAGATCTCATTAATATGAACATTTTGACTATAATATATTGATTTTTTATTTTTTAAATTGAAAGATATGATTTTTTAAAGTAAATACATAGTGTACAAATTTGATTGATTTAACTATATTTATAAATTTTTACATTTCATACATGATATTGACTTATGATGTTAACTTAAACTACATAGACAGGATAACATTTGCATGTATGTAAGAAAGGCTGGCTGTTAACACAATAATGAATGTGGATTGACTAGTAAAATATAATTCCCTAGCATGAGGGTGGGCCGATAGGCTTTCCTTTAAATAAAAGGTTAGTGGTGTAATCCTAGTTATAGCCTGTAATATATTAATTGAATTATGCCGCGGATAAATGATGATGACTCTTAATGATTATTGAAAGCATTCTGTAATGATAATGGATTAATTGAATAAGTGTTAATTAATATGATTGATGACCAACTAAGAAGCAGTTTGGGTAAAGATCTTGAAAACACCACAGTCAAATTAAAAGTCATGTTTTGCTTTTCATAATTATAGTCATAATGAAATTTACTTGATAGTGTATAAAACTGATTGATAGTACATTAAATTGAATGACATACTTATAGCTCATTCTGGCATTAATATTTATATAATATTGTATTGCTTACTGATCATTTGGAGATTTAATAGTTGAAAGATCTCTTTTGTCTTCACGGATCATATTCATTTCATTATTGATTTTTTGATATTTGTATTGTACATATTAAGTGATGGTTCAGCACTTTCTCTAGTTTTTTGGGCAATATTTTGTCGATCTAGGGTTCCTTATGTCCTCTCGATTCAAGCTGATTCTTGCTTAGTTTATTGTGGATTTTCTCCTCATTTTCTTTCCCTTTTCATTCCTTCTATGTTTTTCAAGCTAGTTCTGAGTTTTGTTTTGACTTTTGTTCTCGATTTTTGTTGATTTAGGGGATGACGACCTCGTCATCATCTTCCCCTCCGATAGCTGTGGTTCCGAATGGCAATTCACGTTCATTTAAGGATGTGCTTGCTGGATCTTCCTCTGCTCCTTCCAAACTTTAGTTCGTGCATACTTCTTTTAAGGGCTGTCCCGCTTTAATGTTTGATGTTTTAGTTGTTTCTCAGTTGGCTGCCCCCTTTGCTCTTACTTTAGTTGGAAAATTTGTTCTTAGGCGATCTAATCTTGATATTATTCACAAGTTTTTTGTTAATCTGAAGCTTACGGGTTCCTTTCATATTGGTTTGCTTGATCCCCATCATGTGGTGATTCAATTGAGCAATGATATTGATTATAGCCGTATTTTCTCGAGAAGATCTTATTATATCCAAGCTTGTCAAATGAGACTCCTTAAATGGACACCTAAATTTGATGTCTATGAGGAGTCCCCAATTGCTCTTATTTAGGTTTCTTTCCCTAATCTGAGGATTCATTTCTTTAATTCACAAATTCTCTTTGTTCTTGCTTCTATTCTTGGTAGGCCATTGCAAATAGACCAGGCGGCCGCCTCGGTCTCTTGTCCGTCGGTGGCTCGGGTTTTAGTTGAGTTAGATTTTTCAAAAAAGCATCCTACTGAGATATGGTTAGGTTCTTAATTGAATGGTTATTTTTAGAAAGTTGAATTTGAAAACTATCCTATATTTTATTTTCATTGTAAAATGCATGGGCATGGTTTGAGTGAGTGTTTTAAATTGCATCTGCATCTTAAAATGGAGAAGAAAGTGCTAGGTAGTCCAAGGTGAAAGAGGGTATTTCGATTGACCATGTTAATGTAGAATTGAACCATAATATTGGGGATGCTAATGGTGAGATAGCTCAGGGTAATGATGTGGTTAATCTATAGCCTGGTTTAATTCAGATCGATCCTTCCTCCTTTAATGGGTGTGAATTTTGCAGTGACCAAAGTGTGGATCCCAAACTGGATACTATATTGTGTTTAGATCAGTCCGGTGGGGAGAAACAAATGTTAACTACCAATTCAAATAGCATTATTGTGCTTCCTTCTTTATTTAATCCTTGTGTTTCAAAGAAAACTTTATTTGACATGGTTGTTAATGATGTTGACACTAACTGTTATAATCAGCCTCAATCTCATATTTTGGATGAGCAGGTTAATGAGCAGATTCTTGAATGAGCTGAGCCTATATTGCCATATGATGATTTGCCCCAAGAAGAGAGGTTGGCTATTGTCCAAACCAAGAATGTGAAGGAAATTAGCGGAGTTGTTGTGAATAATGCTACCACTATGGAAGATGGAATTTTCTTTGTGGAAGGTGAGTTGCCTCTTTCTATGGGGCATTTATGTATGATAAATGAAAGTAATCTTCCTTTAACTAAGAATTACTTTAGTGATGCTTTTACTGACACGGAGGTGGATATTTTGTCTAAATGTTTTGCTAGAGAAGATAATGATATGAGCTATACTAAGGGTCGTGGTAAGAGAGGTAGAAAACCAAGAAATGTCATCTTACAATCTCCTAGAAACACTCATTAACATACTTCTCATTAATTATTGCTTCTTATGTTTAATGCTATTATCTGGAATGTTCAGGGTATTGGATGCCCTTCATTTAAGGTTAGAGCTAAAAATTTATGCCATATTCATAATGTGTCTATTCTTTTCTTCCTTGAGCCTCTTATTTCAGCTGATAAGTTACTTGGTACTGCAAAATTTTTGGGTTTTAAACATGCTAAGTCAAATGTGGCCAATATAATTTGGGATTTTTGGAAAGATTATGTTAGAATTAATTTCATTGGTGATTTTACTCAAGTCTTGCATTGTAATATTAAAAGTTCTAGTTTCCAATATTGTGCTTTATTTGTTTATGCTGCCTCATCTCGTTACATTAGAAAGATTTTATGGGACCAAATCATTCACTTTCATAGTATTTGCAATCTTCCTTGGCCTGTTGGTGGAGATTTTAATACTATAACAAAATCCAGTTAAGCGTTTAGGGGGTTATCTCCTTATCTATCTATTGATGGAGGATTTCAATGTGATGATTATGGATTGCAACCTTAATAATATTGGTTTTTTTGGTAATAATTTCACTTGGCATCATGGGCATTTGTGGCAAAGGTTAGATAGGGTTTTATTTAATGATGGTTGGCTTAATTCTTTTGAGTTTACCAATGTTGAACATCTTAGCTATACCCTCTCTGATCATTCTCCTTTTCTTATTAAAATTAAGATTAAAGCTAGGGGTTATCCTTCACAATTTAGATTTAAAAACATGTGGTTGCTTCATGATTTGTTTCTTTATGTGGATAAGAATAATTGGCATGCCCCTGTGTTTCCTGATGATTCTATCTTTGGTATGAATAGACTGTGGCTTAAGCTGAAAAGACATAAGCAAGTTTTAAATTGGTGGAATCATAATATTTCTAAAAATATTTTTTCTAACATTTTAATTGTGGAAGATAGAGTGAACTCTTTTGAGAGTCTTTGTCAATTGGATCCTTCAAATTCTAACTTCTATTTTTTGAAAGAGGCTAAGGATGAGCTTTATAAATTTTAAGCTCAGGAAGAAATTTTATGGAAGCAAAAAGCGACTGTTAAATATTTGGTTGAAGGTGATAACAATACTAAATACTTTCATGCCTTCATTAATAAGAAACATGTGAAAGTGTGAATAGGTTGTTAGACCTATTGATTATGTCCCTTAGGTAAACCAAGAGGGGGGGTAAATTGGTACTTTTAAAAATTCTCTTGGAATTTTGGAAGATTCTTAAATAAAATATTTATGAAAATCGTACAGTACGAATGCAACCGTACAACATGACAGTGAAGAATTTTATACTTTTTCAACCACAGAAAAAATAAAGTGCGTAAAATAACAATACAGGAAATAAAAGAGACAGGAATAGAAAACACCATATTTATAACGATTCAGTCAAACACAGCCTACATCCACTCCCTAGAGACTCCTTCTCTAGCTATTGCACTAAACCAAAGTGACTCTCCTTTAGCCCCCACAGCAAGGTAGAGAATCCTTTACAAAACTCTCTTCCACCAAATCCTAGTACGACAGAGAACTGTCATCCTTTTCACCCTCCTGGTGAAGGCAGAGAACCCCCTCGTCCTTTCACACCGTCCAGGTGTTGGCAGAGAACCAATCGTCCTTTTCTCACCCTCCTAGTGATGACAGAGAATCGAAGTCTTCTTGAATAATCTTCTTGCAAGAGCCTCCAAGGAGATTGCAAAGAAAACTTGAAGTACAAACAACGAGATCCTCACACTTGAATAACCTTGTGAATCCCCTCACAATTTCCTCTTCAAAGATCTCACAATACTCACTCCCAAACACTCTCCCAATCACTCTCCCTTTCACTCTCAAGAAGAAATTTTGTAGAAGAACTACTTCAAAGTCAGTTTATTTGACCCTTATATTTAAAGGACAAAAAAAACCATCCAAAATTTGAAAATTTCAATTTTTACGCAATTTGATCGTCTTGTACGATCGACAATGATCCCGTATGAATAGTTTAAAATATAAAAAGTTTGTCCAATACGCTTATATACGAACCTATAGGACCCAGAATTTGTACTCTGGAAAATGATATACGAAATAATTTCATACTATATGAACAGTTCAAAAAATTAAACATTTTATCCCGTACGATTCAGTACGAACCTAGAATAGAGTCGTTCGTACCTCACAACCTTCTGTATGAAGTCAATTTCATACTGTACGAATAGTTCAAAAATTGAACGGTTCATACTGTATAATCCAATATGAACCTAGAACAGAGCCGTTCGTACCTCACAACCTTTTGTATGAACTTAATTTCATACTGTACGAATCAGTACTTAGAAAAATTTTCAACCAGGCAGGTTCATTTTAGAGGACAATAAACACAGATCGTCCCGGTATGAAAATACATCATACTGTACGATGAGCTTTTTAAAAAAAAATTTTGCCTCACTCTCCCAGTGTGTGTGTGCACAGTTATCCAACTTACATTCACACTTTCTCAGACTCAAAAAAAGTAAAAATTACAGACTTTACTTATAATAAAATCTAACTAAAGAACTTGAAGTCTTCAACAGTCTGGAGTGTGAATTTGTTGAAATACATGTTACTACACACAAACGAAAAATTACAACATTTTTAGGAGAAATAATAGACAAACAATAAGCTTTTGTAATCATCAAAACAACTCATATTAAAAACTCACTTCAAATTTGTTTGCACAATTCTCAACAATCTCCAAATTTGCACCATTCTCAACAATCTCCCCCTTTTTTATGATTGCAAAATAATTATTGTTTGAGTTAACAAGTAAACACAAAGCTCCCCCTAAATGTAATCTCCCCCTAAATAAGTGATCTATTCGAAATAAGGGGTTTGATGAGAAAAAAAAACAAGGGGTTTGATGAGAAAGAAAAAAATGGAGAAACAAAGACAAAGATAATCAAGCACATAGAGATACACACTAATCATGTAGATACGCCCATATCATACAGAGCAAACAACAAAAAATAAACACAATAAACAATCAATACAAAATAAAATAAAATAAAGATAACAAGATAATAAGGCAAAACAAACAATACAAACTCTCCCTTTTGACAACAACAAAAAGGGAAGACAATCAAAGTAGTTGGTGATTTAAAAAATGTTAAAAGAATATTAACTATAATATTAAAATTAGATGCAAAAAGTAAAGACTCAAAAAAGTTTAGATCACATATCAGAATAAGGAGAAGAGAAGTTGATCTATGTCAATAATGTAAGAGACGCATTAGGTAACCACAACTATTGCACAAATGATGAAATAAAATTACTAATTTTCTAAGTCAATAGTGTAATTATTGATATGTGTAAATTGAGAAAATATGAAAGGAAAGAAACGATTGGTGACATTGCTCATCTTTTTCGAATTGAATGGCACACTTTGTTCATCTTAGCAATTTTTGGGCTAATTTTGTGCCTCTTTATAATATTGCGACATTACGCATCTTTTCAAATTTGTGGCACACTTTCTGCATCTTTCCATTTTTAGACTCATTTTGTGTCTATTAAATAAAATTCTTTCAAACATAATCTCTTAAACATAAATATAATAATGAACACTTGAGCTAGAAAATAAGAGCAATATTATAACATTAAATATGCAACAATTTAGGCTAAGTAATACATATCTAAAAATAATATAAAAGTAAGATCTTCCAATCTACACCAAATCACAATGTAATCAAAATATTTTGAGAAATTAGATTATGCACAGAAATTTCAATTGTAATCCAAATTAAGTCAACATTTTATAAATTTGATGAACTACATTTGAGAGATAAAATGTAAATAAAATTTTTAAGTCATCACCACAAACATATAACAATATGCATAGCAACATTCCTTTTTCCATTTCATTTAACATTTCATGAAGCAAGCTTATATTTCAAATGAAGCTTAAACAAAATATTGAAGCTTACCAGTTCAACCATCATGTAACCAAAATAATGATAAACATACCCAACAAGAAGATCAATAACAACAGCAACTAAAGCCTAATAAAATAACAAACATAACCAAAGACTAAGCCAAACAAATAGAAGGACATCACTTATAGTTCGAATGACCCTAATCTGGAGGTGGTGGTGGAGCAGCGAACATAGCAAAATAGCTATTCATGGTTGCAATGTTAGAGTTCACTGACTCAAATTGGTCGCAAATCCACCCCCTGTTTTCATTATATCTATCATCCTGCATCTTTAGATGCTCCTCTATATTATCAAACCTTTGATCAAGTCGATCAAAATGCTAGACCATATCCTGATAATAGTTTTAATCAGGTCCAAGCACTGGTCCAGGAGCTCCCCCTTCTTCCTCAGAATCTTCTTCCCCTAAATCTTGGTGAAATAATGATTGAAAGGAGGCATTGGTAAAGAAAATAGGAAATTCAGTGGGAGGTTCAGGATAAATGAGATTGTATTTCTTTTCAAGAACATAAGTGATCAGATGACCTAATGCCATATTTTTCTTCCTCTTACTGCTAGGATGGCTAATGAGTTGGGCTTCATCAAATGGTTGTTCAGTTAAAATGAGATATGTTATAGTCGACAAAAGAGGGGTCATATTGACTCAATCACTAGCTTTAGGAATGATTGAAGATATCAAGACATGTTGTATGATCCTAGCATTTTGATTTAGGGTGTATACTCGAGGTAAATGAGTGACTTGGCAAATTCCTCTCAGACATTGGTTCACTTCACTCCAGTCATAATCGGTTCTAGAAGATAAGGTATGTGCCCTAACCCCTTGGGTTCTACGATGCAGAAAAGTTCCTAAGTCTTCTTTTGATATTTGAACTCTTTATTTCAAGACATAAGAACTAATTCTTGAATGATCCTCACTAAATCTCATATTGGCTAGAAAGATCTGAAAAGTTTACTTATTATAGGCATAGATCAGAGTCAAAATGAAAGATAAATGGGTAGCAGCAAAAAGAGGCATGACATAGAAGTCTAGATCAGATTGAATTAAGACCCTAGAAGCTGTAATCTTCACTGCACAATACCTATTAAATGGTACTTCCTTTCCCTTGATAGGAAATCATCGTCTCTCTTAGCTCTAGATGAGGAAGCCCTAGACCCTCGTGCACCCTTACTACTGCTAGCCATTCTTTAGAGTTAAAGGTTGGTAGGCTTGAAAGAAAATTTGAAGTGAAATGAATTAAAATGGCCCTTCTTTATAAAGAAAAACAAGCCATCGTACTATACGAAAAGATTTCATACGGGACGAAATAAATTTCATATAAGATGAAATTAATTTCATACGTATGAATGGAAACGATTGAAAATGTAATGGCTTTTCATAAACTGCCCTTCCTGAGGCATCCTTTTGTACATGCTTTTTCACTTCCTGATTGTACAGAAGATTATGTGTTCATCTAGGATGATCAAAAAATTAAAGATTGTTCAGGCGACAGTTAGGTTCGTCCTTATCCGAATTGACACATGGATTGTATAGACGAATGATGTGTTTGTATGTATGATCATCAATAATAATTGACACTAATCGTACGTGCATCCCCATTCATATAAATGAATCTGTACATATCATACAGTACGATGATGTCATCGTATAGTATGAAAAGATATGAAAACACAGATTTGTCACTTTAACTCTACAGATTTCCATGCTTGGCTATAGAATTCATATTATACAAAATAATTTCGTATAGTACAAAAATAGTAAAAACCCAAACTACAAGGAAGAACTCAAAAACTTTTTCAAAGTGAAAATATTTTTCATTTTTTACATAAAACACAAATAATAAAAGATAATGCAATATGTACAATCAAAAAGCAACAACATAAAAACTCACAACCTATACTACACACACTTAAAATAACCAAACCTACAATTACATACAAAACAAATTTGCAGAGTTTTCAATTATGCATTTAGATCAATCACACCTAGCCTTATTCTTAACATGCTAAAAGTGTCAAAAGCTAGTGGTTTTGTGAAAATGTCAGTAAGTTGATCTTTAGTAGCGATATGATGTAATTTAATTATGCCTCTCGCTACATAATCTCTTATAAAATGATACCTTACATCAATATGCTTGGTTCTAGAGTGTTGAATAGGATTCTTTAAGATGCATATGGCACTAGTGTTATCCCAAAAAATTGGAATTATGTCAATCGAAAGTCCTAAGTCAACCAATTATTGTTTCAACCAAAGCACCTTTGCCACACAACTACTTAAGGCAATTTATTATGCTTTAGTTGTAGAAAGTGCTACTGAATTTTGTTTCCTACTGGACCAAGATACTAAAGAATTTCCAATGAATTAACAAGTTCTAGATGTACTTTTCATATCAACCCTACAACCTGCAAAATCTGAATCTAAATATCCAACTATTTCAAATGAAGAGCAATGCTTAAGATTCCAAATCCCTAAGTTTTGAGTTCCCAAAAGATATCTCAATATTCTTTTCACTGCTGTCAAATATGATTCCTTTGGATCAGATTGAAATCTAGTATATAAGCAAACACTAAACATAATTCCTGGTCTACTAGCTGTCAAGTAAAGTAATGATCCAATTATTCCTCTAAAGTTCTTTTGATCAACAGATTTTCCCTTAGGGTCCTTATCTAACTATACTGAGGAACTCAAGGGTGTAGTAACTGGTTTAGCATTATCCATTTCATAATTTTTGAGGATGTCCTTAATATACTTAGACAAACTAAGAAAAGTTTCTTCCTCATTTTATTTTATGCTAAAACCAAGGAAATAACTCAAAGTCACTCATCAAACTCATCTCAAATTCACTACTCAATATTTTTAAAAATTCATCACATAGTTTTTTATTTGTTGATCCAAAAATGATGTCATCCACATATATTTGTATAATGAGTATTTCATTCTCTATTTTTTTCAAAAAGCGAGTGGTGTCCACACTTCCTTTAACAAATAATCCTTTTAGTAGAAAAGTGCTTAACCTCTCATACCACGCCTTAGGTGCCTATTTTAGTCCATACAATGCCTTTTTCAATTTTAAAACATGATTAGGGAATTTAGAATTTTTAAAACCAGGAAGTTGCTCAACATAAACATCCTCTTCTATTAACCCATTTAAAAAGGCACTTTTAACATCCATTTGATATAATTTAAAACCATTAAAACATGCAAAGGCTAACAAAACCCAAATTGCTTCAAGTCTTACTACAGGGGCAAATGTCTCCTCAAAATCAATTCCTTCTACTTGATTATACCCCTTAGCTACCAGTCTAGCCTTATTTCTAATCACAACTTATTTCTAATCAATTCCTAAATCATTCGATTCATTTTTGAACACCCACTTATTTCCAACTACACTTTGATCCTTTGGCCTTTCAATTAACTCCCAAACATCATTTCTTATAAATTAATTCAATTCTTCTTGCATGGCCAAAATCAAAAATTCATCAAAAAGTGCTTGATTTATATTAGTGGTTTCAATCATTGAAATAAAAGCTGAATGATTGACTTCTTTCCTCAAACCATGCCTAGTCCTAAATCTTTCACTTAGGTCTCCTAAAATTAACTCTTTAGGATGACTCTTGGGATAATTCCATTCTCTAGGCAATTTAATTTCTTCTTGATTTTCAACCCTTTCTTCCACTTTCATATTTTCAAGTCCTTGGGTTGTTTCATCAACTTCATCTTCATCTAACCTAGACCCTCCAGTATTATCAGATTCATCAAAAACAACATGAGTGGTCTCCTCAACTACCAATGTCCTTCTATTAAAAACTCTATAGGACTTTCTAACACTTGAATATCCTAGAAAAATTCCTTCATCAGATTTAGGATCAAATTTTCCTAAGAGAATTTTTCCATTATTGTGTATGAATACTTTACATCCAAAAATATGTATGTATGAGAGGTTGAGAATTCTACCTTTAAGAAGTTCATAGGGTATCTTATTTAGTTTTGGTCTAATGTACACCCTATTCAATACATAGCATGATGTACTAACTGCGTTAGCCTAAAAATATTTTGGAAGTGAATATTCTACCAATATGGCTCTAGCAATTTCAATTAATGTCTTATTCTTTCTCTCAACTACTCCATTCTGTTGAGGTGTCCTAGAAGCTGAGAAATTATGATATATCCCATGTGATTTACAAAAATCATCAAACAATTCATTTTCAAATTCTCCCCCATGATCACCTTGGATATTTACAATTTCAAAACTTAGTTTTCTCTGAATCCAAGTGGCAAAATCTCTCAACTCCTCAAATGATTCACTCTTATAATTTAAAAATCTAATCTAGGTGAATCTTGAATTATCATCCACAATTACATACCCAAATCTTTTTCCTCCTAAACTTATGGTACTAACGGGTCCAAAGAGATCTATGTGAAGAATTTCTAAGGGCTTGCTAGTTGTAATTTCCTTAATTGAATTGAAAGAGGATTTGACTTATTTTCCTAGTTGACATGCATCACAAAAGTGATCTTTTGTAAAGTCTAATTTGGGTATACCTTTAACTAACTCTTTTTGGATGATTTTCCTAAGATTTCTCATGCTAGAATGACAAAGTCTTCTATGCCATAACCATGACTCATCAGATACAATTTTCAAACAAAAAGCAGTAAAAGATCTTACAGAATTTAAATCTAGCATGTAAACATTATTTACTCTATCACCATTCAACACAACAGATCCATTTTGACTAATGATACAGCTAGTAGGCAAAAATTTTATATGATAACCTTTATCATACAGTTGACTTATGCTCAATAGATTGTGTTTTAACCCTTCTACTAACAGAACATTTTCAATCACAAAGTTTTTTGAATTTCTAATCATACCTGTACCTGCCACTTTCTTAGTGGTATTGTCTCCAAGTGTAACCTTGCCTCCATTCCAGGCTTCCAATAATGTTAATTGATTTGCATCTCCAGTCATATGCTTTGAGCAGCCGCTGTATAGGTACCAAATGTTCTCACACGATTTTGTGTGAAAGTGTTCCTATAAAATTATCAAACATTAGACTTGGGAACCCAAATAAGTTTGGGTTCTCCTCTTGACAATTTTAAAACAGAAGCATCTGTGATATACTGTGTTTTATGCATCTTAGGTCTCCACACAAAATGTGTTCTACGATGAATTGTACAAGTGTGAGAAATATGTCCAATCATACCACAAGAAAAATACCTTACTCCAGGGAAAAGATTCACCAATCTATGTGTACTACAAGATCTTCTTTTAGATTTTGAATTAATTAACTTGTGGTAGATTTTATGAAAATCTTCAAGTTTAGGTGGTATCCTATTTTCCTCAAATGCTTTTAAATTTAAGTTTAGATTTTATTTACTTTTTTTGCATTTGTTAATTCCCTATCTAAGCCATGCAATGAAGTGGCTATATGTATAAATCATGTATATATGTATGAGATTGATTCATTCGGTTTCATGCAAAAAAGTTCATAATCGTGCAAAATAATGTTCAATCTAGTTTGCTTCACTTAATTTGTACATCCATATGTAATACAAAGTCTATCACATATTTCCTTTCAAGATTTATAAGTAGAAACACACATATACTCTTCAGAGTTAAGAGCACAGAAAAAAGTTATTCATGCATTTTG
Organism: Dendrobium chrysotoxum; assembly: GCA_019925795.1. Taxonomy (NCBI): domain Eukaryota; kingdom Viridiplantae; phylum Streptophyta; class Magnoliopsida; order Asparagales; family Orchidaceae; genus Dendrobium; species Dendrobium chrysotoxum. The sequence continues at coordinate 53,052,782 of CM034314.1, read as the reverse complement.
CATTTAGTTGTGCTAATTCCCTTTCTTCTAAAGTCCATTCAGCAAACGGTATTTCAACTCTAATGCCTTTTACAAGTCTAGTAGGTGTAGTATAACCATCCTGAACTAACATCCACATGCGATAGTCAAGAGATTGCAAAAAAGTAGACATGCGAGTTTTCCAGAAATCTAACGGAATGTTATCAAACAAAGGTGGCATAGTGATTGAGTAGCCTTCTAAAGTATTCCGGTTTCCAAAATTAGCCATGATCAAATTTTCAAAAAGTAATTTAAACAATAATTTTTGAAATAATCTCTGATACCACTTGAAAGTGTAAATAGGTTGTTAGACCTATTGATTACGTCCCTAGGCTAACCAAGTGGGGGGGCAATAAATTGGTACTTTTAAAAATTCTCTTAGAATTTTGAAAGATTTTTAAATAAAATTTTTTATCAAAATCATACAGTACAAATGTAATCATACAGTATAAATAGTGAAGAATTTTATACTTTTTCAACCATAGAAAAATAAAGTTCATAAAATAATAATGCCGAAATAAAAGAGACAGGAACAGAAAACACCAGATTTATGTTGGTTCGATCAAACACTACCTACATCCACTCCCAAGAGACTCCTTCTCTATGTATTACACTAAACCAAAGTGACTCTCCCTTAGCCCCCACAGCAAGGTGGAGAAGCTTTTACAAAACTCCCTTCCACCAAATCTCGATGCGGCAGAGAACCGTCATCCTTTTTCACCCTCCTAGTGAAAGGCAAAGAACCCCCTCATCCTTTCACACCCTCAAGGTGTAGGCAGAGAACCAATCATCCTTTTTTCACCCTCCTGGTGATGGCAGAGAACCAAAGTCTTCTTAAACAATCTTCTTGCTAGAGCCTCCAAGGAGATTGGGAAGAAAACTTGAAGTACAAATAATGAGATCCTCACACTTGAATAACCTTGTGAATCCCGTTACAATTTCCTCTTCAAAGATCTCATAATACTCACTCCTAAACACTCTCCCAATCGCTCTCCCTTTCACTCTCAAGAAGAAATTTTGCAGAAGAACTACTTCAAAGTCAGTTTGTTGGACCGTTATATTCAAAAGACAAGAAAAACCATCCAAAAATTAAAAATTTCAATTTTTACGTAGTTTGATCATCCCGTATGATTGACAACCGTCCCATACAAAGAGTTTAAAATATGAAATGTTTGTTTGATATGCTTATGTACGAAACTATAGGACCCAGATTTTATACTCTGGAAAATGGTATACGAAACAATTTCGTACTGTACAAACAGTTATAAAAAATGAATGTTTCATCCCGTACAACTCAGTACGAACCTAGAACATAGTCATTCGTACCTCACAACCTTCTGTACAAAGTCAATTTTGTACTGTACGAACAGTTCAAAAATTAAACATTCGCCCCATATGATCCAGTACAAACCTAGAACAGAGCCGTTCGTACCTGACAACCTTCTGTATGAAGTTAATTTCATACTGTATGAATTCATACTTAAAAAAATATTCAACCAGGCATGTTCATGTTAGAGGAAAAATAATACAGATCATCCTGTATGAAAATACATCGTACTGTATGATGAGCTTTTTAAAAAAAATTTGCCTCACTCCCCTAGTCTGTGTGTGCATAGTTATCCAACTTACATTCACACTTTCTCAAACTCAAGAAAAGTAAAAATTACAAACTTCAATTACAATAAAATCTAACAAATAAAGTTGAAGTCTTCAACAGTCTGGAGTGTAAATTTCCTGAAAGACATGTTAGTACACACAAAACAAAAATTACAACATTTTTAGGAGAAATAATAGACAAAAAATAAGCTTTTGTAATTATCAAAATAACTCATATTAAAAACTCACTTCAAATAGATTTGTATAATTCTCAACAATCTCCAAATTTGCATAATTCTCAACAACATACTATTAATTGCATTTCTAAGATTAATCATGATATTGGCTCTGTTTCTGAGGATGATGCTGAAATTGCTAATTTGGTTGTTCATTATTTTCAAAATCATCTTAATAAAACCTTTAATCATTCGATAATTAACGATCTGTCTAATATTCCTAATATTATTTCTCTTGATGATAATATTGGTCTATCTAAATCTCTTTCCCTTGAGGAGGTTAAGGATACTATTTTTTGTATGAATGATGATTCTGTGGTTGGTATGGATGGTTTCACCACTAAGTTTTTTTAGAAAACATGGCCTATTATTTATAATGATATTTTCTTTGTTGTCACTGATTTCTTTAACGGCAATCCTATTCCTATGTTTTTTTTACTTCTACTTCTATCGTGCTTATCCCCAAGAACATTTCTGTGAGTTTTTGGCAAGACTTTAGACCTAATAGTTTATGTACTATCTTTTAAAAATTGTTTTCTAAAGTTGTGATGAATCGGTTAACTATTTTGTTGCCTAAGCCTATTTCCCTTTTTCAAATGGGCTTTGTCAAAGGGCGTCCTATTGCGGGCAATATCCTTTTGGCTCAAGAATTTTATCAAGAGTTGGATGCAAAGTTAGAGGTGGTAATATGATTCTGAAATTGGATATTACTAAATCTTATGATAACATTAAGTAGAATTTCATTTACATTATCTTGAATTTATTTGGTTTTGCTTTAAATTTCATAAACCTCATTAAGAATTGCATTGAAAGCCCTTATTTTTCTATAATTTTGAATGGTAAGAGCCATAGTTTTTTTAAGGCTTCTCATGGTCTGAGATAAGGGGATCCTATCTCCCCTGCGCTCTTTATTATTGCTGCTGAGTACCTTTCTAGAGGTCTTGCTGATCTTTTTGATAAGTATCCTAGTCTCAACTTCAGAACTTTAGGTGGCACTAAAATTTTGCATTTATGTTTTACGTGTGATTTCATTATATTTAGGAAGGCCTCGATGAATAGGATTAGTAGACTTGTGTGTTTCTTTAACCATTTTGAATTGATTAGTGGTTTGGCTCTTAATAAGCATAAGTGTTATTTTATTGTTGCTAAGAAAGTCCCTTCTAATCGGGTTGTGGCCATCAGGAATCTTACTAGTTTTAGTCTGGGTCTTTTGCCTTTAAAGTATATGGGTGTGCCTCTTTCTAAGGGTAAAAAGAAGTCCTTTCACTTTGATGATTTAGTTACTGTGGTGCAGAACAGTCTTTCTTCCTAGGATTCTAATTTCTTATGTTTTGGTGGTCGGCTTATTCTTATCAAGAGTATTCTTTTTTCAATTTTAGTTTATAGTTTTCAAACTCTTCTTCCTACTAAGATTGTTTGCAATAGGATTGACAGAATCTTCAATAAATTTTTTTGGAAAGGTATGGTGAGTAGTTCTAAAATTCATTGGTCTTCCTGGGATAAATATTGTGGGGCTTTGCATGAAGGGGCTTTAGGGTGTAAGTTTATGAATGATTTGACCTAAGCTTTTTCTTTCAAGTTATGGTACAATCTTCAGGCCAATGTTAGTCTTTGGGCTAATTTTATGGTGGCCAAGTATTATGGGGGGAGGCATCCCTCCATCTGTTGCTTTAGTACAGGCAATTCTCAAGTCTGGAAGCGTCTTTGCTCTATCAAATGGGCTGTTGAGCCTTCTATCATATGGGGCCTTAGTAATGGTAATATTTTCTTTTGACAAGATCGTTGGTTGAGTGGCCAGTCGATTGACTCTTTAACTAATGCTATTTCCAATGCTACTGTGAAGGTTAATTATTTTTTTTCTAATAATGGTTGGGATTTGGAGAAACTTTCTAGAGTTATTCCTGATTTCATTATTCAACATATTTCAAAGATCCCTCTGAACATTAATTTGAATGATGTGTTGCTTTGTGCTTTGACTAAAGATGGTTATTTTAGAGTTAAAGATGCCTGGCATTCCTTTAGAGCTAAGCAGGATACTTCCAAGCTTTTTCATATGATATGGCATAAAAGCATTCCTTTTACGGTTTCTATTTTTATATGGAGAATTTTACATAAGCTCATTCCTATGGATGAGAATTTGAGGAAAAGAGGTTTTATCCTCCCTTCTAAATGCCAATGCTACAACCATGTGGACAATATGCATCATGTTTTCATTTTCAGCCCCTTAGTTATTAAAGTTTGGACTTATTTTGAGGACATCTTTCATTTTAACTTTTTTACTGCTAAGTGTTCTATTAATTCTATGCTTAACTGTTGGTTTGTTAATTCCAAAGGCCATGTCAAAAATGTTATTCCTTCTCTTGTCCTTTGGTTCTTATTCTTGGAGAGGAATAATTCTCATTTCAATGGGGTGGTTATGAACTACTATAGAATTATCCATAATATTAAGCATAAATTTGTGGCTTTTTACTCTGCTAATTTACTTTCTACCAAGAATTTTAAGAATTATTCCTTTACGGCGGCTGCTTTTGGCATTAACTTGGAGGTAGCTATTTTTAATGAGGTTCCTAGGTGTACTTCTTGGATGAAGCCTCAACCTAACTTTCTTAAGTTGAATGTGGCTAGTGCGAAAATGGATTCTATTATTTGCTGTGGTGGTGTGATTAGAGATCATAATGGTAATTATATGTTGGGTTTTGCTGGTCCTGCTGCTAATGGTGATGATAATTTTACTATTACCTATGTTGTGCTTCATGGTTTAAGTCTTTGTTCCATTCTTAATTACATTAATGTTGTGGTGGAGGTTGGCTCTTATTTTGACTATCATTCTCTTAATTCTAAGTAGGATTTAGTTTGTTCCTCTGCTTTATTTTTTCTTTGGAGGGATATTAGGAATTTACTAAATATTTTAAATTGCTCTTTCTCTGTCATTCTGGAGGAGGGGAATGATTGTGCTCAATTGATTACTAGATGGGGTTGTGGTTTGAATGCTATGACCAAGCTTTCAGTTTCTAATAATCCTTTTATGGTTAAAGGCCTCTTAAGATTGGATCAAGTTGGTTTATATTATGTTAAGTCTTAGTGTTGGAGCTATTTTAGTTTTATTTTGGATTTGTGGTTCAGTTGTGCTTTCTGGTTGGCTACCTAGATTGGTGGTGGTTTGTGCTGAGATGCCTTTATTCCTTGTGGGGGCCTTTTTTACTCTGGTATATATTATGGTTGATTCTTAATATTTTTTAGATTATGTTATTGGATGTGATTGACTTTCTCTACTATCTTGTTTTAGATTTTGTGAACTCTTGTTGGCATTCTCATGTTGCCTTGCATTTTCTTGCTGAGATTTTTGAGGTTTTGGGCTTGAGCTGTGATTGCATTGGTTCTACTTTTGAAAGGTTTCCTACTTGTTGCTCTCCTACCTCCAGGTGTTGTTATGAATCCTAGCATTGCCTGATGTTTATGGTGGTGGGTATCTATGGCTGTAAGGGTGGGGTTTGGGGCTTTTTTCTTTCTGTTTTGGGTCCCCCCTGTTGGTATTTGGTGGTCTTCCTGGTTCTTTTCTTGGGCGTTGTGGTCCGTGTTTTGGGTTGTTCGTTAAGGGGTTATTTTTGGGTGGTCTGTTGGTATTGGCCTGGAGTTCTTTTACTATTTTGGGGGGTGGCTTTAGGTTGTCCTACTTTTCTATCCAGTTGTGTCTCTGTTAGTGTGTGACTGGTTGCTCTTTCTGGGTTCTAGTCCTGTTGTGCTTTGGCATTTAGTATCAGGGTGTGGCGGTTTGAGCTGGGTGGTAGGATGGAGTGGCATTTGGATTACCCAAGTGATGAATGATGGTTTCATTTTATCCTAAGCTTATTTAGCCCATCCTCTTATTGGGGTTTAAGTGGTGGATTTGGTTGGATTTCTAATTTAGCTTGCATGGCTTGTCTTGCTTCCATCTGGTTCCTTTTTAGTATTTTATACATGGCTTCCACATCTTGGATCATTGCATTGGTGCATTTTTATATGGATATGGGTAATATTTTCAATTGTTATCCTGTTTTTAAGTTATTCATTCTTCATTTATACTTTTTTGTTTGCTAGTGCTTTAGTTTTTTACCTTGCAGCCTTTTTGATTTTCATGAGGATTCCTCTATGGCGGTGATCAAGTTTTTTTGTAGAAAGATCATGCTTCTGGTTAATATCTCTATCTTTCTTTTTTGGATACTTTGCTATAGCATCTTTACATTGTTACTAAGGCATCTTTTATTTTTCCTTAGAGGGGACTATCGGCTCGTAGGTTTTATTTTGCTTTATTTTGTAGCTCTTTTGAGTAGTAGGGAGCTTAGGGTCATCTTTAAGGACTTTGTAATTGATTTTTTATTAACGCGTAGGCCCCTCTGTTGGTTTTAACCAAAAATAAATAAATTAAAAAAAATATTAAGTGATAATTGATATTGACTAACATACATATTGATTCTTTTACCTTGTATTGAAAGCATTGATAGATTTTTGGTTACTTACTGGGTTTTTATGCTCATTTTGTGGTTTTAAATGCTTTCAGGTAAGGAGCCTAGAACCTGAGGCTGTCTATTGATGCAAGGATAGTTTTTTTGTTAGATTTTAATTTTTGTATTTTTGTAGCCAGTGTGGCTATTGTATGTTTTATTTTGGACTTGGTTTTAGATTGTAATTATTAACAATAGTAATATAAATTATGTTATAATATTTTATTTGTTTTCTTTAATGTAATTAATCAGCTCTGGATGTTTATAGTAATCTTATTGATAAATGAATATATATTGGTTATATATATATAAAGAGAATAGAATATATGTTCTTCCACTTAGATCTTGGGTCGTGATAATATATCCCCAAGGAAGAAGTAGAACCTATAATTAGGGTTATCATAATTCTCATTATGAAGAGAATTTTGGAGGACTTATAATAACATCTAGGATCCTCCAATCATGATTTTATTGGCTTATTCTATTTTATGATATTAATAATTATTTTAGAAAGTATGATCAATGTCAATGAGTAGACAATATTTTTAGAAGAAATGAAATGCCCTTGAAGTATGTTTTGAAGATTTAGATATTCTATTTTTAGGGATCTGATTTCTGTGGACCATTTATGGAATCGTATGGATGCATGCATATACTTATTTTGGTTGACTATATATTAAAATTTATTGAAAGAGTGACAACCCCTAGAATTGATGATCACATTGTGATTAAAATTTTAAAGAAATATATTTTTCAAGATTTGGGATCCCTAGAGTTTTAATTATTGAATGGAAAAGTCCTTTATGTAATAAGAAAGTTGAAGAAGCACTATGTAAATATGACATTCATCATAGGGTTACAATTACCTTATCATCCTCAAATTAGTGGCCAAGCTGAAATAAGTAAAAGAGAGATTAAAAGATTTTTTCAATAAACTATTAGTTCTAATAAAAAAGATTGGGTTGTTAAATAAGATGATGCATTATGGGCCTATATAATTACTTTCAAGAGACCTATTGGCATGTCTCCCTATAAGTTAGTCATTAGAAAAGCCCGACTCCTTCCTGTAGAATGAGAGCATAAGGCATTCTGGGTTGTAGAAGATTTAAATTTCAATCTTAAGGGAATAAAAGAAAAAAAATTAATACAATTCAGCAAATTGGAAGAATTTAGAAATGAGGTTATGAAAATACCAAGATTTTTTAAGATAAAATTAAAAAATTGCATAATTATATGCTTCTTAAGAATGAATTTACCCTAGGACAGGATATTTTACTTTTTAATTCCAGATTAAAATTATTCCACGAAAACTAAAATTCAGGGGGTTAGGGCCATTCACTATTATAAAAGTATTTTCTTAAGGAACTATTGAAATTAGGATAAGAAAATTTTGCATATTTTAAAGTCAATGGACATAAACTAAAGCCTTAATTAGGTAGGGATATAGACCATCCAATAAATATCTCTAAGTTGATTAATCCTCAAATAAAATATTTAGTATAGTCTGGCTGAAGACTATAAACATAGCACTGATGGGAGGCAACCCATTTCTATTTGAAGTTCTTGTCTATTATTTATTTTTATTTCTAAAGTGTGGTGCCATCTTAATTTTGTGATTTTTATATTATATTTAGTTTATTTACTTTTAGTTTGTAATGTGTTCTATTATATATATTTAATTAAATTCTTTTATGCTTAAACTATTGTACAATATCCTCTACAGATACTTGAACTTTGATTTATTTAATTAGCCAAAATAAAAAATGATAACTAAAAATTATGTAAAATTTGGATAATAATAAAACTTAATATGATAGTTTGACTGAATAATGCATAATAATTCATAATTTGAAAAGATTAATGATTAACTAATATAAAAAACCTAAGCTATTGACTAGATTTGAATTTAGAAACTATACACTAACACATTGACTACTGAATTTAAAAAAATGAATAATTGAGTTTAGGAAAAATATGTGAGTAACTTAAATTTGAAAAATCATAGTAAACTTAAGCATGGACTTAGTGATCTTACTGAATCCTTTTACTAAATCAACTAGGATTGTAAGAGAATAAAAATAGATCTAATATTTAAATTCATTAAATTTATACTCTATAAAGTATGATAAAATGAAATTTATAAAAAATTCAAAAAAGAGATATATGAAAAGGAGAAAGATGCGTACATTCAAAAATTGATCTCAATTGAAGCATAAATTCTAATGCATCCTAATGCTTTAGTCAAAAAGGACTAAATAAATGAATTAGTACATATGATTGTGCATTAATGAATTTCTAATTTAACTACAAGCACAGCTAATTCTTAAGTTATATTATTCATTTTTATAATCCGAAGTCAATTATAAACTTACATACATAATGGATAGATTCAAATTAAGCAATAGTAAGGGTGACTAGTTAGGAGAATTATTATGACCTTTCAAATTAGAATTATAACTTAGTTTATTCTAAATTACTTCTAGGCTATGATGTACTATCTTATATTTTAGTAATTTTAAATTATCATTTTTTATTTTATTATTTAGTGTTCAGTAAGTGAAATTTATAATTGCTTAAGGACAAGTAAGAGTTTAAGCTGTGAGGAATTTATTAAGTATAAATTATGTATTATTTAGTATATTTAAATTCAGTGAAATGGCTTTATTTTTGTTGTGTTTATGTGAGAAATATTTAAAAAATGGTAAAAATTGCAAGTGTTGAGCAACACCATGATGCCAACTTATTCACACCGTAGTGCCTAGATCATCCACGTCAAAGTGCCTATTTCAGGTGTCGCAACACCAACTCCTCCATAGTTCAGTTCGATGGTGATGTAAAGGTCAAAATTGAAGTGCCTCATAGTGTCATCACATCCAAAATTAATATCACAGTATTAGAGCCTTAGGAAAATTCATGCAGGAGCTCCATGCCTTTCAACGCCTCAACACAAGATTCTAATTTGAGGGCCACAATGCCCAAATTTTGGAGTGCCATGATGGAGAAATTATTAATATAATGAGCCTCACTGACTCAAAAAAAAAGATGCATAGTTTCAATCAGTAATCATTCCATGTTATCCAGTATCGTGCCATAGCCAACATTATAGTGTTGAGGCACTAGTTCATTTTTCACTATCATTATACCACCTTATCAAGCACCGCAGTGCCTGAACCAATCCCTATGCTTTCTATAAATAGTTTTTCAATTTATTTTTTAGAGAGGTATGTAACTTAAGTGAAAATTCTATAATTTTAAATGTGTTTCTTTAGTGCCCCCTTAGAGTAAAATCTATGGCGGGCTAGGGAAGTGCAAGATGCTTTTTCTTGTAGAGATCTTAGCCTATTTTTGCAAGACTCTATCATTAGTGGAAGGAGCATGGAGAAGATCATTTGATCCTTCTAAGTGATAATTTTTTTATTACTTCTCTTGTATTTTTTCTTTTAATGAGTAAAATGTATATGAGTTCATTTATTATATCTTCAATATCAGGCTAATTCTCTTGTTTTGGATTGTTGATGTAAAAAGCATATGAAGAACTAAAAAAGGCTCTTCTACTATAATGAATGTATCGATGTTTTTAATATATACCAGTCTTCATTTAAAGTATACAATGGTGATGTGTGTAGTTAAAATCTAGTGTGATGTTTTGTCTAGATGTAGGAATACTAAAACAATTAGGAATATTGAAATAGAAATTTGGCATGCCTACATATAGGATGTTTGAATATTCTAGGTTCTATGGAGATATTAAAATGACAGGAAGGCTATAAACCTTTCTTTTCACCCCTATCAGCTCGATAATGATCTAGGGATTCAGATGATATGATCCATATCTATAACCATGAATCTCATTAGGAAAATAATGTTATTTACATTCATTATTTCAAACACCTTCTATACAAGCTTTTTTTTGTGACTGAAGCTCAAAAACATCATTTTTGTTTTTAGAAGGATTAGTCGTATATTTTAAGTAGCAGTAGTAATTAAGTTACAATTAAGCAACACACTTTCTCATGGGTTTGACACTCCACTCTATCACTTTATTACTTAATTTGACATAAATACTTCAATATTTTAATAGGCTTAAAATAATTTTATATCAAAGAAAATAAGCATTTTTCAAACTAAGCAAGTTGTATACTAGCTCGTACTGCTAGCTACCCCACCAAGTCCCCATGGGCTTGGGCACCTTTGTTTTGTCAAAATGTATGAATTTAATCTTAGAGGCTTTAAGGGGCTCGTTATGTTAACCATGTTTGAGTTGATCAACTATGGTTGACCAAAGGTTAAGGTTGGATCCAACTCATTCCAAATGACATATATAATTTATTGGAGGTGGTTTTATGCCATTATGATGTTTAAATATATGAATTTAATTTTTAAAAGCTTTAAGGTTAGTTTAATCAATTATGGATAACCAAGGTTAAGGTTGGGTCTAACTCATTCTAAATGACATTTAGAATGTATTTGAGGAGGTTCTGGGTCATGGCATGGCTAAGCTAAGAAGGGTTTATTCAAAAAGTTAGTTTTAGGGTTTCAAGGGTTATGGGATTCTTGGTCAACATAGTCAAACATGCTTTACCAAGGGTTCAAGGAAGTTCAAACATGTTCAATGAGTTTCTAAAGCTTCCCTAAGAGATATTCAATAACTTGTCATGTCAAGTGGCAAGAGCTATAAATATTTGAAGGTTTTGTATACTTGGAATATGTTGGGTTTTAGGATTTACAAGGTCATGGGGGACTCCAAAATGGTAAGGTAGATTCTAGTGACATACTTAATCCGCATAAAATATTTAAACACCATTTCAGAGCCTTCACCTGAGATTTTGAATGAGTTGAAAGTTTTCCTATAACAGGGAAATGCCCAAAGGTTTTAGGCTTTAGATTTGAACATTGGATTTTAGGGATTAAAGTTTTAAGTTGGATTTGGATTTGGATTTGGATTTTATTTAGGGTTGAGCTTTATAAATGACCAAAGGGTTTAGGATTTTAAATACTTAAATCATTAATAATTTTTGAGTGATTGTTCGTGTTTGAGTGGCTGATTAAAATAACCATAAATGATGATTATCAAATTGCTAATTTAGGGTTCAATAATTACATCACCATGACAGAGCATAATGGCAAATTATATTTAATCTTTGAAGTGGAGTTCAAGGTAAACCAAGATTGAATCTTTGATGTAGGTTTGTGTCCTCAGATAAAAATGAGGTCAATAGTAAGAAATATGTTTTAAGGAAATTAAATGCCCTTTAACTACATTCTTAAAATTGAAATTTTTATTTTTGGAGATTAGACTTCATGGGTCTGATTTTTACAACCTTTGGGATTCAATATATTTTGATAGTTGTAAATTATGTCATCAAGTGGATAGAAAAAATAGTAATTACAAAAATTGTTGATCATGTACTAATTAAGTTATTCATACAAAAATTATTTCTTAGATTTGGAGTGCCTAGAGTGATCATAAGTGATGGGGGTTGACAATTTTTTAATAAGAGAATAAGAAATCTAATTTAAATTTTAGAATTATGAATAGTATAGCAATTGATTATCATCTCCAAACTAGTGGTCAAACCGAGCTAACCAATCAAGAGATTAAGTAAAATTTAGATAAAGTTATAAGTTTAAATAGGAATGATTGGTCATATAAATCAGATGATGCATTATGGGCTTATAGTACTGCTTATAAAACTCTAATTAGAATGTCTCCCTATAATCGAGTTTTTGGAAAGCTTGCCATTTACCTTTATAATTAAAGTATAAAGCTTATTGGGAAGTAAAAAAACTGAATTTTAATCTTTTGGATGGTGAAGACAAAATGTTTATACAATTGATTGAATTAGAATAATTAAGAAATGATGGCTACAAGAATATTAAATTATATAAAGAGAAAATAAAAAAGTGGCATGATCATAAGCTCTTTAAGAAAGAATATAAGCCTATGCAAGAATTTTTATTATATAATTCAAAATTAAAATTATTTCCTAGTAAGCTTAAATCTAGGTGGTCAAGCCTATTCACTAAAAGTGTATCCTTATGAAGCTATTAATATTAGGGATAATAAATCTGCCTAGATTTTTAAAGTTAAAGGTTTGAGACTAAAATCCTATTTAGGAGGAGATGTTAATCACCTTAGGAGTTTGATAGAGCTAGTTCATCTCAGATGGAATTTTGGAATAGTCTATTTATAGACTATAAACTTAGTGCTACTTAGGAGGAAACCTAATTTTTCATCCTCATTTTCTGTTAGGAGTTCATGTGTAAATGGTGTTTTGTTTATGGATAAAAAAACTTTTAGTTTGAATTAACATGAGTCTTATCATTATTGTGTATATTAGTCTTGATTTAGGGTGTTAGGATTTCCTTTTAAAAGTTTAAACCCAATGCTGCAGTACTATATAATGAAGCACCGCAGCAGTATTTCAATAATTTAAAAATTAATTAAGATCAAATACAACGCAGTGCTAGAGGAATCCAATACTATAGTGGCAAATCGCCCTTTGAAGCAATGCAAAACCTTCTATGTAGTGTCATGGTATTAAGATGTTTAATCATTTCAGCCCCATTGAGCACTGTTGAACTTCTTTCATCACCACAGGGCTTAGTCAAATAATTAATAGGGTAGATAAAACATTATGGCAATGGTTACTTTGAGCACTACTATGCCGCCACATATCGAGCATTACAGTGGTCTCATGGTCAATATCTTATGATTTCAATTTCCTATATGAGAGTCACAACATTAACAGTCCTAGAACTGCTTTGCTTATACCTATATTGACCTATTTGACCACGTGTTGAAGCCCTATATATGCTAGTGTCATAATGCCAGTGATATACTCCTAAAGAAAATCATTTGAATTATAATACCTACAGAAAGCTTATAGGTTGATTCAAGGGTTAACTAAATGTGTAACTCCATTTATTTTAAAAAAAAGCACGAACTTGAGTAAGTTAGTTAAAATTATTCACCTACACCCTTGGGGGATTAATTTAGAAGAAATGTGAACTAAGAATGAAGGAATAGGATGTTACAAATTATTTTATTAGAAATTATTTTAAATTATGCCCTTTAAGTACATAGATTATGAAGTTTATATATAAATTTTAAATTATATTAAAAAAATATTTAATCCTAATGTAGTATAAATTACTTGATAACAAGTAATATTTTATAGTTAGGCAGAATTTGATAAATGAAATGTTGTTAAGTTAAAATTGCATCTATTATCATTATTATTCTTTTAATTCTTACTTTTTTGTTTAATAAATAGGTCAAAATTTATCAAAATTGACTCAACACCATAGTGCAACAGAGTTAATGCCATAGTGCCATAATCTTCCCTAGTGCTATAGTGCCACTAGTTCAACGCCACAGTGGTTAATGTCTCTTCCGAGTGATGGAGAGCTTAGTCTCAAGGCACTATCTAGTAAGCAACACAATGTCGAATTGAGCATCGTAATGCCAAATTGCCCTAGTATAGAGGCAATAAATAGTTGAAGATAGTTAAAACTGGTGAACTAAGGAAACGAGTGCTGAACTGATATGATGGTTCAGATGTTTCATAGCAATGTGGGTCTAGTTCAATATTTTTGCAATGCTAAAAGATGAGAGTTAGTGTTCAAGTTAGGGGTTGGAAACTTGGAGATGTGTGTGTGTGTGTGTGTGTGTGTGTGTGTGAAAGAGTGCTAATAATGTAGCATTTTATATTTTCAAATTATAGCTTTTTACTTTGAATTGCCAAACCTTTTATGAATGTAGTTTTATTAAGCAGTATTAGTGATTTAAGAAAATTTAAATTCTCATAGTAATGATACTTATTACTTACCATGACATGTATACTTGTGTAGAATAGGAGTAACACAGTAGAATTAAGCAAATCATAATTAAAAAGACAATGAAGTATGCGTAAAGTGCTTGTCAGGTATTAAGCTAATAATGTTGCTTTCATGAAAAATTACTTACTTCTGGTTATAATAATTCACTTTGATAATTTCTTTAATTTGCTCAATGAACTTGTATTAAATTTTTATAATTCTTTAGAAGGATTGTAATACAAGCTTTAGTAAAAAAGTTATATATATATATATATATATATATGGTGGGGTTTGTGTGCTAGGATAAATTAGCTTTATGTTTCCTTGTTTAGATCCGTAATAAAAAAAAAAGAAAGTTCACATGCTTATCAAGTAATAAAGTGACTGAGAGAGTGTTGATCCCTCGAGGAAATTTTATGCTACACACAAACATTCTAATACTAACTACTTCAGCTACAATATTTATCTTATGAAATGAAATACATGATAATATCTATCTAAAATAAGAAATATTGTAAATATTGAATATTCTAATAAATAAAGTATTTTATACTAATGAAAGTAAATATCTTAAATTTTTCCTAAGTTGACTCCTCTATATTAGTTGTGAATCAGAACATATGCATCTTTAAATCTCTATCGAGCTTGTAAGGATGTAAAGATTATATCATTCTTAAAATTATCATATCTCCACAGACCATTGAATACTAAACATCCTATGTCTTGGCATGCAAATATTGTATTTCAATTCTCATAATTATTCCAACATTCCTATGTCGAGGTAATGTATCATACTATATATTAAATTTTATATATAGTCACTGTATAAATTAAATAAAGAGCAAGAGATATTAAAAACATCCTTTCATGCTTTAAAACATAAGTCATGATGGGGGTGTGGCTTGTTTATTTCATATGTTTTCTCTAATAACAATGCCAACTAAAAACATAATTGCACTTGTCGATCAAGTAATAAAAGTATTACGAGAGAGTGTCGATCTAACAAGGAAGCATTATGCTTCGCACAATTATTTTAGTACCATCTACTTCAAGCTATAAAAATTATCATATATAACAAAATCAAATTTGTATTATATCTAGAATGAGAACTATAAAAGAAAATTAAAGATACCAATAGATAAAGTTTTTTGGAGTAATAACAATGAAATCTCCTAATCCTTCCTAGGTAGACTCTCCTATATTAGTCATGAATAAGAGCATATGCAAGCCTTAGATCTCTATCGAGATTGTAAGGATGTAAAGAAAAGTTATGACCTTCCTACAGTTGTTCTATCTCCATAGATCCTAGAATATTAAACATCTTCTATCTAAGTATGAAAGTATTATATTATGATTCTCCCATTCATTCCCATATTCCTCCATTTAAGGTAATATATCACACTAGGCTTTAATTCTATACATGGTCTCCATACAGATTAAATGAAGAGCGAGAATTATTGAAAATAACCATTTAAAATTTTAAGTATAAGAGTAGACATTAGTAATTACTTAGATTTTCACAGTGTTAGTCCAAAACTATAAGTTTAGCATAAAACAACATAGTTGCCATTACTTAAGAAAGAAAGTACAAGTGTGAAAGAGTAAAAAGATATCACATGGAATGAATGATCACAAATAGATCCTATAGATGAACCCTTTCCAAAGTGAATCTCTCCTTGCAACTTTGCTCTATAGACTCCTTCCTCTCTAAATTCTTTCTTTCTCACTAAATGTTAGCAAACAACTCTAAAGTATGTACCTTACTCTCCTATGAACTCTCTCCTAAGAAAACTATTTAGAACTCCAGCACTTACGCACAAAAATTAAAGAAAAAACTATTTATACTTATTACAGAAATAGCTCAAGCACCATAGCAATTGATAAGATGGCACTACAATGTTACAATATGAACAAGCACCTCAGCATTTATCAATGTTCTCTTATCTGGCACTGGATTAATAAGGTGTGACCGTTGGCTGACTGGCATGAATTTGGCAAAATTAACATGATACCTCTTTTTGTCAACTTCTCTACCATAGTACAGTAAAATTTAATCATTGTGGTGCTTTATTTATCATTCGGCACTGTAGCACCCCTTTAATTCGCTCTTTGTTATTGAATTAGTATGCAATTTCACTAAGTCTCTGGCACTACATGGCATTTTTTAGCAATTCAATGTTGTGTGGCACTGCTATGTTATCGTTTACTCTACTGGGGTGCTAACCTTAGTAAAATTTTCGATCCCAAGACTATAGCATGGTAATATTCAAATTTGGCACCGAGGAATTATGATGTTGTGGTGCTTATAGTAAGAATGCTATAGCACTGGTTAAATACTTATGAATTTTTGTCCATTTCATGAGACATTCCTACACCATATTAACTAAAAATAAATATATTTACTGGAATTTAACATAATAAAATACTACATAATTTTCACCTAAATAATTCCCCCCAGCTTAAGCTCTTGCTTGTCCCCAAGTGATTACGTTTACACCTTCATATACCTACATTAATTTAAGAGAAAATTTGTAATTTAAAATTAACTAAAATATAAGAAAATAATCTACCATTTTGATGTGAATTGTAATGAACAATGTTTGACAATTTTAATTTAATAAATCATGAACAAGTCCTAAGGTATCACCCTTTTATAATATCCAAGTTAAACTCATTAAAATTGAGTCTTAGAATCCTTTTAGGAATTTAACTTCCTCAGATAAATGATTTTTTTGTTATAGTACTCTTTTTTTTTCTTTTCCTTTCTTTTGATATTTAATTTTTTATTTTTCTTTTTATGCACATGAGTACTAAAGTAATTATTTCAAATATTTGATTTTTATTCATTCAAGTGACTTCAGCATCACTGATTAAAACTCTAGGCATTCCAAATCCAGAAAAAGTATATTTTAAAATAAGTTAAGTATTACCTAAGCATCAATTTTAGGGGTGCCCATTCATTTAATCCATTAGGAAACATTATCAACCATGATTAAAATATATTTGCATCCATGGGATTGTACAAACAAACCCATAAAATTGATTCCCCAAACATCGAACAATTTAACTTCCTAATCGTAATTTAAGAGTATTTTTTTTATTCTAGTGATATTGCCTACTCTTTGGCATCGATCACACTTTTTAATATAATCATTAACATCTTTAAATAAAGTAGGTCAACAAAATCCTGATTGAATAATTTTAAAAGCAGTTATAAATCCTCCAAAATGCCCTCCATAATGTGAATCATGGCATTCTCTAATTATAGGTTGTATTTCATCTTCATTGACACATCTCCTAATGATATCATTATTACACATTCTAAACAAATTTGGCATATCAAAAGAAATAATTGGCATCATGTAGAAATTTTTATTTTTGGGTAGAGGGTAAGTTAAAAGGAATCAAAACCCTAACAATAAAATTCAAAATATCTACGTACCAAGATAATCTACTCACATGAAAAGAAAATAATTATTCATCTGGAAAATAACTCATTAATATCAATTTCATTAGATGCATGTTCTTCAAATGTAAGTCTTGAAAGATGATCATCAATCAAGTTCTAAGTTCCTTATCTAATTAAAATTTCTAAATTAAAGTCTTTTAACAAAATTATCCTCTTCACCAATCTTGATTTGGAATCCTTTTTTTTTAATAAGAAGTTTGATTACAAAATGATCTATATATATTAAAACCATTTTGGCAATCAAATAAGATCAAAATTTATCAAAAGCAAAGATAATAGCTAGTAGTTCTTTTTTTCAGTAGTGGTGTAATTACATTGTGCAGCATTTAAAGTTCTACTAGCATAAAAAATAACATGAAACTTTTTGTCTTTCTTTTGATTAAGACTAACATCTACAGTACAATCACTAGCATTACCCATTAATTCAAAATGCAAAGAGCAATCTGGTGCAATAATAATAGGAGCAGTTATTAAATATTATTTTAAAATTTTAAGGGAATCAATACATGTAGAATCAAATACAAATGGAACATCCTTTTCTAATAAATGCCACAATGATTTAGAAATTTTGAAAAAGAACATTATAAATCTCCTATAAAATCAAGCATATCTAAGAAAACTCCTACTTCATTTAATTGAAGTACGAGGTGGAAACTTTTATATAACCTAGGCTTTATCCGTATCTACATCTAACCCCTTTTTGAAAATCTTATGTCATAGCACAGTACCTTTAGTCACTATAAACTGATACTTCTCCCAATTAATCATTAAATTTGTTTCTACACATCTTTTAAGCATAGTGTCTAGATGATCAAGACAAGAATCAAAAGTATTGCCAAATATTAAAAAGCCATCCATAAAAATTTCAATATCCTGATCTACTAAACCTAAAAAAGTAGACATCATATATCACTTAAAAGTTACAATAGCATTACATAAACCAAAGGGCATCATTTTAAAGGCAAATGTCCCATAAGGTTGAAAGTTTGTTCAGGTTGTTAGACCTAGTAGAATTGTCCAAAGGCTAACCAAGAGGAGGGTGAATTGGTAATTTTAAATTTTTGGTATTTCAGAAAATTAATTTAAGTTTTTATTACAGTGATGGATTTTCTTAAAATAATTTTCTAACCAC
The DNA here is from genome assembly GCA_019925795.1 of Dendrobium chrysotoxum. NCBI lineage: Eukaryota > Viridiplantae > Streptophyta > Magnoliopsida > Asparagales > Orchidaceae > Dendrobium > Dendrobium chrysotoxum. The sequence continues at coordinate 53,034,029 of CM034314.1, read as the reverse complement.
AGAAAATAAAAAGTGAAGAAAATAAAAGTGTAATAAAAGAAAGTAAAGAATAGTGATACCAAACTTTGTAGTGGTTTTATCTAATAAGACCTGTGTCCACTACCTAGAGACTCCTTCTTCAAGTATTGCACTAAACACTAGTGGCTTTCCATTTTCCCCCACAATAATTTGGAGAAGCCCTTACAAAAACCTCTCTTCCACCAACCTGATGAGACAGAGAACTGTCTTCCTTTTTCACCCTCCAAGTGAAGGTAGAGAACCTTTATCCTTTTTCACCTTCCTAGTAAAGGCAAAGAAACTGACAACCTTTATCACCCTCCTGGTGAAGGCAGAGAACCTAACATCCTTTTTCACCCTCCTAGTGAAGGAAGAGAACCTTATCTCCTTTTAAAATATCCTTTCAAGAGGCTTCAAGAAAGTATGGAAGAACTTTGAAGAACAAGCAAGAGATCCTCACCATTGGGCAACCTATGCATCCCCTCAAAAATTCCTCTCACAAGATCTCTCACTCTCCAATTCCAAAAAACCCTTCCTAATACTCTTCAAGTCCACTTTCAAAAGAAATTCGTAGTCAGATCCATTAATGTCAGTTTTTAGGACACTTATATATGAAAGACAAGAAAAAACATCTAGAAAACTAAAAATTTCAAGTTGAACTTACTTGGATCGTACAGTACGATCGCACTTCGTACATATGAATAGTTTAAAATTTTATGTACAACCTTATGCGAACCTGATCTTATACTCTATTAGTCGTATGTATAAACTGACATCGTACTGTATGAATTGTTAAAAAATGAACTTATTTGTCTAGTACAATCATGTATGAACCTCATTTTGTACTATGGTCATCGTCTGTATGAATCCTACATCATACATTTTGAACTGTTGAATCAAATCATGCTTTGTCTATATGAACATGGATGATGCTATTTCGTACTCTGAATGTCGTCTGTATGAATTTAATTTCGTATTGTATGAACAGTTCAAAAGAAAATTTCAAAGGCATGATTCGATTACTTTATTTTGGAGGAACTTTCATGTTAAATCATCCAGTACGATTCAAGAATCATATAGTATGATTAGTTTTTTTTTGAAAAAATTGAATCACTCCCCAGTGTGTATGTGTATGATTTCCCAATTATAATAACACACTCTCATACTCAAGAAAAATAGAAAAAGTATAGACTTTAATTACAAGAAACTCTAATATAATCTATCTTGAAGTCTTCGACAGTCTAGAGTATGATTTCCCTGAAACGTTAATACACACAAATAACACAAACAAAATATATCCAATATATGTTAAGAGAAATAGTAATCAACACAATAATATATCATAAAAAACTAACATGATATAAAAACATAGTTTTGAAAACTAAGTTGTAACAATCTCATATAAAAATATAGTTTTGAAAATTAAGTTTCAACAATCTCTCCCTTTATTATGATGGCAAAAAAATTATTGTTTGAATTAATACTTAAGCCATTTGTCTCCTAACCTCGCCCTTAATGAGTGATCAATTTAAAGCAAAGGATTCCAATGAAAATTAAAACCATAAAAATAAACTAAACAGAAACAAAAAGTTAAACAAAAATAACACAACAAAATAAGACAATAAACATACACACAATAACACAATGCACACATAAAAAAAATCACACAACAAATAATCATACACAGATACATTAAACAACACATCAAATAACCAATACATCAAACAATAAATAATGACTCCCCATTTTGACAACAAAAAAAGGGAAGTACCTCTTGAAAAGATAAGTTTCTATGGATAAATCAAAATAGTTGATGAAGAAGAAGATTTTAAAGTAATTGCAAATACAACATTAACTTCCTAATGCTAAATAAGAAAAACTCAAATTTTAAATCAGAGAACAACTAAAATAAGAAAACTTAACCAGGTTCACTGTTCATTCTAGACAAATCAAATAAAAATAATTATTACAAAAATGATCAAATAAAGATTAATTAGTTTCTAAATCTATAGTGAAGATTATTACCAATTATATGGATTTATATAAGAGAAAGAATCATAAAGAAAATAACAGTATGAATTTTTCAATTGGTGACATTGCGTATCTTTTCAATTTTTTGTGGCACACTTTGTGCATCTTTTTCAGTTTGAGCTAATTTTATGGCTCTTTTAAATTTGACAATCATTTTGCATCTTTTTAACTAGTGGCACATTTTGTGCATCTTTTTACATTTTTGGTCTTTCCAATATCAATAAATCTTTAATACAAATTCCAACAATTAACAAAATAAACACACTGAAAAAAAAATAAAAAAAAATAAGACATCTATTTTTCACCAATTATAGCTAAGTACTACTTGTCTATAAGAACATGAAATTGATCTTCTAATCTACATTCATTCATAATGTAATTTAAAATTTTGAGAGATTAAATTTTGCAAAGAAATTAATTCATAGAGCAAAGTAATTCAAAATTCCATTATACAGATCAACAACAAATGATTTGTCTCCAAAAACATAAACATTTCAAGATGAGTAATTTCAATTCATGAAAAAATGACATTCCATCATTCCATTCATCATTTGAAACATATACAAACACTACATCATACTTGAAACTAAAAAACCAAAACATGAACACATGAAGTCACAAAAAAATTTAACTTAAGAATAAGTACAAAAATCTCAATAGAAAGTACAACACAGAAGTAATAATTAAAATCTAGAAGGACCTTGGTATGGAGGTGGTTGAGGGGTGAACATCGTAAAGTAAGTACTGATCGTAGCTACATTAATGTTGACCGAGTCAAATTGCCCTCAGATCCATTCAATGTCTTCGTTGGACCTCGCATCCTGCTGATTTAGGTGATTCTGATTTTAATCAAAATGTTGAACAAAATGAGTTTCTAATCTATCAAAATGCTGGAGCATTTCTTGATAGAAATTCTGATCGGGTCCAAGTGTAGGTGTAGGTGCTGGAGCAGGGGCTCCTTCTTCTCCCTCTCAATCTTCTCCCTCAGATCCTTGATCTCGATAAAAAGTGTACAAAAAGATGCATTGATAAAGTAAATAGGAAGTTGAGTGGGAGGATTATGATGGTTCATGTTGTACTTTTTTTCTAAAATATAGGCAACTAATTGTCCTAAGGCCACATTTTTCTTTCTCCTATTGTAAGGAAGTCCAATATCAAGAAGTTTATAAATGTAGTCCATAATTAGTTGGGCTTCATCAATAGGAGTATTGGTCATGATCAAGTATGTGATAGTAGACAAAAGAGGTGTTAGATTGATATGATCACCAACTTTGGGAATAATCGAAGTTCTCAAGATATGCTGGATGATCCTGGCATTCTGGTTAAGGATATACACACGAAAAAGATGGTTTACTTGTGTAACAGCTCTAAGAGTTTGGTTTCTTTCCAACCATTCAAAATTCGTTATAGAAGTCATGGTGTGTGCTCTAACCCCTTGAGTCCTAAGGTGAAGAAAGCTGCTTAAGTCTTCCTTAGTTATTTCAACTCGCTGTTTAAAGATATAAGAGGTAATCCTAGAGTGATCTTGGTTCAGTTTCATGTTCACAAGAAAGTTTTGGAAAGTTTCTTGATGATAAGCATAGATAAAGGTGAGGATAAAAGAAAATTGGGTTGAGGTAAAAAGGGCATAACAGAGAAGTTTATGTCACTTTGAATAAGGAGTCGAGAGGGGGTAATCTTGGCTCCAACAAAATGATCGAATGCTTTCTCATTCTCTTTAGAAAGAAAATCCACATCTCTACCAGAGCGAGTGGATGAGCCCTTGGAAGTACGAGGATGTTTGCTACTGCTGGCCATTTCTATAGAAGGACACAAGATGGTTTGGGATCGAATGAGAAAAAAAAATCCACAACCCTTCTGTTTAAAGAGAAATGACCTATCATATAGTATGAAATTTAAATCGTACGTACGATTTTGAAATCGTACGGGATGAAAAATATTTCATACATATGAATGGAAACAACCAAAAATGAAACAACTTTTCATAAGCTGCCACTCCCAAGGAGTCATTTTATGCAGGCTTTTGACCACACGATCATATAAATGAACTCGTGTTCGTCCGGGATGATCAGAATATTAATGATCATTTTAAGGTGGTTAGGTTCGTCCATAAAAAAATTAACAACAGGATTGTACAGACAAAAAAATGATTTTCGAGAATAACTATCATTTGGAAAATGCGCCCATTCGTATAGATAAAAATTTAATAATTTACACAGTACGATCAGCTTGAAAAAAATCTCACTTCATCTATTTAATTCAAAAAGTATCATGTACAGTCTGAAGAATTCATATAATATAAAGTGGTTCGTACAGTATGAATGGAAATCAACTTAAGATATGATAAAAAAGACTTTTTTTCAAAAACAACCCACACAAGATCAATTAAATGCAAAGATAAAAACAAAAATAATATAAACAGAAAAACAAACACAATACAGAGAAGGAGAAACAATAATTTAAAAGCATTAACAAAATACCAACAAACTCAACATAAAGGATAATAAATAACCACCAACATACATGAAATACATTACAAATCCGATTTGTAGAATTACAATTTTAAGCATTAATATCAATCACCCCTAATCTGGTTCTTAAGGTGCTAAATGTTTCAAAAATCCAGTGATTTCATGAAAATATCTACTAGTTTATTCTCTATAGTAAGATGGTGCAATTAAACTTCTCCTTTAGCCACATGATCTCTAATGAACTGATGCCTTATATCTATATGCTAGGTTCTAGAATCTCAAATAGGATTCATTAAAATGCATATTGTACTTGTATTATCACAGAAAATTAGAATAATGCTAATAGAAAATTCTAAATAAATTATTTGTTATTTTAAACAAAGAACCTGTGCCACACAACTACCTAAGGAAATATATTATGCTTCAACAACAAAAAGGGATATTGAATTCTATTTTCTGTTAGACCACAAAAACAACATCAAGCCTTTATCCCACTACGTGGGGTCAACTACATGAATCATTTTTCTCCATTGTGTCCTATTAAAAGTTAAATTCTCGTTTAAATCTAATAAAGAAAGATCATTTCTAATATTTTCTAACCAAGCCTTTTTAGTCTGCCTCTACCTTTCTTAACATAAGTCAAATCTAAGACCTCTGCTTTCCTAATCAGGTTATCGGGAGGCCACCGTTTTATGTGACCAAACCATCTAAGGCGACTCTCTCTAATCTTATCTTCCACTGGAGCCTCTCCAAAATTTTCATGAATATGCTCATTTCGTATCCTATCTCTAAGGGTAAAGCCACTCATCCACCTGAGTATCCTCATCTCTGTAACACTTAACTTAGAATTATGCTTCTCTTTTAATGGCCAGCATTCGGCACCATAAAGCATTGCAGGTCTCACCACCATCTTATAGAATTTTCCCTTAAGTTTGGTGGGTACTTTTCTATCATACAATAAGCCTGACGCATTCCTCCACTTCAACCATCCAACTTGGATTCTGCTGATAATATCCCCATCTATTTCACCATCACTCTAAACAATAGATCCAAGTATTCTAAAATGTGTACTCTTATTAATGACTTGATTGCTTAAAGTCACAATCCCCTCACTAGGTCTATTATTACTAAAATTACACTCCATATATTCCATTTTAGATCTACTCAAGCGAAAACCTTTAGACTCTAAGGTTAATCTCCACAATTCTAGTTTACCTTCAACTCCCTCTCTAGTCTTATCAATAAGAAGAAATAAGCAAAAATCATATACCAAGGTACATCCTCTTACAAATGTCTAGTGAGAACATCCATAACTAAAGCAAAAGATATGGGCTTAAGGCTAATCCTTGATGTAATCCAATCGAATAGGGAAATACTTAGTCAAACCACCTTGTGTTTGAACACAAGTAATAGCTCCTTTATTGATTTGAATATAAGCGTTATTAACTCCTTTCTTTTCAAGAACTCTCCATAGCACTTCTCTTGGAACTTTATCATATGCTTTTTCTAAATTAATAAATATCATATGTAAATCCTCCTTATTCTCTCTATATTTCTCCATCAAACCTCTTAATAAATGTATGGCTTCCATATTAAACCTACTCGGCATGAATCCAAATTGATTTTAGGAAACATTAGTATCACGCCGCAACCTATGCTCCATTACTAGTTCCCATAGTTTTAAAGTATGACACATTAACTTAATTCCTCTATAATTTGCATAATCTTATGCATCACCTTTATTCTTAAAAATAAGGATTAACACGCTCATTCTCCACTCATCTAGCATCTTTTTAGTCTTCAAAATAGTATTAAAAAGTTTAGTAAGCCAAGAAATTCCTTCATCTCCTAAGAATTTCCACACCTCTATTGGAATATCATCAGGTCCAACAGCTTTTCCACCCTTCATTTTCTTTAAATCCTCTCTAACTTCAGTTTTACTAATACACAGATAAAAATAGAAATCTTTATTTTTATTTAGGGTGCTAAGGTCACTAGAGTTAATTTTATTTTCAAATTCTTCATTAAAAAGTTTAGCAAAATATTTCATCCACCTTTGTTGAACTTTTTAATCTTCATCCTTAATACACTTCACATGAACTAAATCCTTACTACTCTTATCAATTTATTTGGCTAACTTATACATATATCTTTCACCCTCCTTAGTATCTAATCTATTATATAAATCACTAAAAGCTAAACTCATTGCATCGCATATTGCTTTCTTAGATTCCTTACGTGCCTCTTTATATATTTCCAATTATCAGAATTTTTACAATTAAACCAATTTTTATAATAAATCATTTTATTTTTAATCTTTTCTTGCACATTTGGATTCCACCACCAACTATTTTTACTATTAAGAGCTTTTCCCTATGAAACTCCAAGCATATCTTTTGTAATATTCTTAAAATCACTAGCCACTTTTTTCCACATAACATTAGCATCCTCATGCACAGAAAAAATCTTAAGATCTAAAATCTTACTCTCAAAAATGTTTTTGTTAATATTCTTTAAATGCCCCTATCTAATCCTAAAATATCATTTTACTTCATTTTTTTTATTTTCTGCCCCATTATCTTCAAGTCCAAAACTAATAAACGATGTTGGGTACATAAATTTTCACTTAGAATAACTTTACAATCTTTGCAATCTAAACGATCTAATTTTCTTATAAGAAAATAATCAATCTGAGTTATACTATATCCATTTTTATAAGTAATGAGATGCTCATTCCTTTTCTTAAATAAGGTATTATCAATTAAAAAATCATAAGCTAAACAAAAAACTAATATGGACTTACCACCTTCATTTGTCGTTCCAAACCCATGGCCACCATGAATGCTTTTAAAATCATCTACCTCTCTACCAACATGTCCATTTAAATCTCCTCCAATAAAAACTCTTTCTTCAAGAGGTATCTTTTGTATTAATTCTTCTAAGTCATTCCAAAATTTTAATTTTGAGTCCATATCCAAACCCACTCTAGGAGCATAAGCACTTATAATGTTAACAATCTTAGCATTAACAACAATCTTTAAAGCTATAATTCTATAACCAATTCTATTTATATTTATAACATTATCCTTCAAACTCTTATCTAACGCCTACACCATTTCTTGTACGACTTCTACCCGAATACTAAAGTTTTAAACCTAAACTATCAATCTCCTTAGCCTTCTCTCCAACCCATTTAGTTTCCTGAATGCACAGAATATTTATCTTCCTATGAATCATAATATCTATTAATTCCATTAATTTTCTTGTAAGGGAACCTATATTCCAAGTTCCTATCCTAATTTTAGTTTCATGGACTAGCTTCTTTGCCCACATTCATCCTTGATGTGGGAACCTTTGCCTATTTAACACTGCACCCGTGTGGCGGTGCAGCGGCCCTTGCACACTTGTCGCTGTATTTAGGCCATACAGCATGTCACTTCCAGGGGACGCCCTAGCATTAACACAATTTCTTAAAGGAATTATGTCATTATTATTCAACGGGTTTTATGCTGGCTGTCGACTGCCTAACGCAACCATCCACCTTTCTCATCCAGGATTCATGATCACTTTATTTTCTGTTAGACCAAGAAACTAAAAAGTTTCCTACAAATTGATAAGTTCTAGAAGTACTTTTTCGATTAACCTTACATTCTACTAAATCTGAATTAGAATATTCAATGATTTTAAAAGAAGAGCTATTCCTTTGATACCAAATCCCTCAGTTTTGAGTTCCTAAAAGATATCTTATAGTTCTCTTAATAGGACTCAGATGTGATTCCTTTGGATCAGCTTAAAATTTAGCACACAAATAAACACTGAATATTATATCTGGTCTGCTAGTAGTCAAGTAAAGCAATGATCTAACTATTCCTCTAAATTTCTTTTTATCAACGAATTTTCTCTTAGGGTCCTTATTTAACTGTGCTAAGGAACTTATTGATATAGTTACTGATTTAGCATTATCTATTTCATATTTCTTGAGGATTTCCTTAATATACTCTGACTGGCTAAGAAATATTCCTTCCTCATTTTATTTTGTATTAAAACCAAGAAAGTAACTCAAGTCTCCCATCAAACTCATTTCAAATTCACTACTCATTATCTTTAAAAATTCATCATAAAGATTTTTATTGGTGGATCCAAATAAGATATCATCAATATATATTTGAACAATGAACATGTCATCTCCTATCCTTTCAAGAAGAGAGTGGTATCCACACTTCCTTTAACAAATAATCTTTCTAATAGGAAAGTGCTTAACCTCTCATACCAAGCCCTAGGTGCCTATTTTAGTCCATACAATGCCTTTTTTAATTTAGACACATGATTATGGAATTTTGAATTTTTAAAATCTGGAGGTTGCTCAATATAAATATCCTCTTATATCACCCCATTAAGAAATTCACTCTTAACATCCATTTGAAACAATTTAAAACTTTTAAAATTGGCAAAGGCTAGTAATACCCTTATTATTTTAAGTCTGGCTATAGGGGCAAAAGTTTCTTCAAAATCAATTCCTTTTATTTGATTATACCCCTTGGTCTTGGTCGGCAATCTTGCCTTATTTCTAATCACAACACCTAAATCATTTATTTTATTTTTGAACACCCACCTAGTTCCAACAACACTTTGATCTTTAGGCCATTCAATCAATTCCCAAATATCATTTCTAACAAATTGATTCAATTCTTCTTGCATGTCTAAAATCCAAAATTCATCTGAAAGTGCTTGATTTATATTAGTGGGTTCAATCATTGATATAAAGGCATAATGGTTTACTTCTTTTCTAAGTCTATGCCTAGTTCTAACACCCTCACTTGGTTCACCTAAAATTAATTTTTTAGGGTGAATCTTAGAAAATTTCCATTCTCTAGGCAAAGTGTTTTCTATTTCAACAGTTTCCTCCAAATTTATCTTTTCAATTCCCTGGGAGTTATCTTCAATATGATCTTCTTCCAACCTTGGCTCTTCTAAAATGCGAGATTTATTAAAAACTATATGTGTGGTCTCCTCAACTACCAAAGTTCTCTTGTTAAAAGTCTTATAGGATTTCATAACACTAGAATATCCCAAAAAAATTCCTTCATCAGATTTAAGATCAAATTTTTCTAAAGGAGTTTTACCATTATTATGAATGAACACTTTACGTCCAAAAACATGCAAATATGAAAGATTAGGTGTTCTCACCTTGATAAGTTCATAGGGTGTCTTGTTCAATTTTGATCTAATGTTCACCCTATTCAGAATATAAAAAGCCGTACTAACTGCTTCAGCCCAAAAATATTTTGGAAGTGAATATTCAACCAATATGGCTCAAGCAGCTTCTATAAAAGTTTTATTCTTTCTTTCAATAACCCCATTCTACTAAGGGGTCCTAGGTGATGAAACATTATGGTCAATTCCTTCAACTCTACAGAAATCTTCAAATTTCTCATTTTCAAACTCTTCTCCACGATCACTTTAAATTGACAAAATTTCACACCTTAGTTTCCTCTGAATTTAACTAAAATAACTTCTAAACTCATCAAATGATTCACTTTTATGAAATAAGAATTTGACCCGAGTGAATCTTAAAAAATTATCAATGATTACAAACCCAAAAACTTTACGTCCTAGACTTACAGTGCTAACTAGTCCAAAAAGATCCGTATGAATGATTTCTAGAGGTTTGCTAGTTCTAAGATCTGTAATTGAATGAAAGGAGGACTTCACCTATTTTCTTAATTGACATGCATCACCTAGGTGATCCTTAGTAAAGTCTAGTTTAGTTATTCCTCTAACCAACTCTTTCTGGGTCATCTTCCTAAGACTTCTCATGCTTGAGGGACAAAGTCTTCTATGCCATAACCATAATCCTTCAGTGATTATTTTGAGACAAAAAGTATTAGAAGATTTTATAAAATTTAAATCAAGCATGTATACATTATTTACCCTATTTCCATGCAACATATCAATTCCATTTTGGCTTACTATGCATCTTGTAGGAAAAAATATAATATTGAAACTTGTATCACAATGCTGACTAATACTCAACAAGATATGTTTCAAGCCTTCAACCAATAAAATATTCTCAATGAAAAATTATTCTTGTTGATAATCATACATATACCTACCACTCTTATAGTGGTATTATTTCTAAGTGTTACCTTACCTCCATTCCTGGCTTCCAGCATTATAAATTGATTTACATCTCGAGTCATATGCTTTGAACATTCGTTTTCTTGGTACCAAATGCTCTTATGAGATCTTATATGAGAGTGTTTCTATAAAAAATATTAAATGTTAAACTTGGGAACCCAAACAAATTTGGATTCACCTCTTAGCAATGATAAACTTGATGTATGTGTGATATGCTGTGATTTATGCACCTTAGCTCTCCATAGTAGATGTGTTCTATGATAAATAGTGCATGTGTTGGAGATATATCCTATCATTCCACATGAAAACATCTAATACCAGGAAAATAATCTACCAATCAATGTGAGTTGTAATATCTTTTCCTAGATTTTAAACTTGTATGCCTCTGCTTAGATTTATAAAATAGTTGAAGTGTGGGAATTGATTTATTTTCGATAATAGCTTTTAATTCTATTTCAAAATATGAGTTTGCATTTTCTAACATTGAAATTTCCATTTTAAAATCAATTTTCCTATGTTCAGCTTCTTCCATAAAAACTTTATAATCATTTTCAAGTTCTGTATGTGATGATTTCAATAGTTCATGTTTTTTGTTCAAATTATAGAATTCATCCAATAAGTTTATGTGATTTTTATCTATATTTATGTGATTGTTCCTAAGGATTCATGCTCTTTTTATAAATTTAAATATTCTAAGTTTAATTTAGGATACAATTTTTTAAGTTTCCTACATGTAGAATATATCTTCTCAGAAACTTCAAACAATTTGTCATAAGTTAAATCACATACCTCTTCTTGATCCGAATAATCAAATTTGTCTGCCATTAAACACAAGTTTTTGACTTCCTATTCTGCTTCTGTTTCTGAGGTGTTTGAAGCTGAGTCAACCCAGAAAGCTCACCATAGTCTTTTCTTTCCCTTCATAACATTGGTTTTCTCCTCTAATTTCTCCTTCTTAGGATTAGCTTTGAGATTTGGGCAATCGGTCTTAATATGTCCAGACTTCCTACATTCATAGCAAATAATATTATTTGAAATTTTAATATTCTTGTTGAACTTACCCTACTTCCATTACTGACATTTTTTTTTCTTTCTACTTAGGAAACTTTTGAATTGTCTCATCATGAGTGCAATATCTTCTTCATCGTCAGGCAGTGATTGATCACTTTATGAATCATCCGATCTCAATGCAAAGTTTTTTTCTTTCCGCTTGTCACCTGCATCAATCTATCTTTGAGTCACTCCTTGCTAGTAAGTAATCAGAGATACATGCAGATTGTCAATAGAATATATATTTAGGTCTTTTAACTCAGTTATGACAGTTATCTTTGCATCGTAAGTAGTAAAAAAACAACATAGGATTTTATTAACTTTTTTGAATTTGTTGGTTCCATACCTAAAGCATGCAATGAGGTACTATCTATGTAAAATGTGTATACATATCAGAGATTGACTCATTTGGTTTCATGTGAAATGGTTCATAGTCGTGTAATGGAATGTTCAATCTAGATTATTACACTTCATTAGTTCCTTCAAACATAATGCAATATCTATCCCAAATTTATTTTCCAGTTTTAAAGGTTGAAACACTCATGTAGTCTTCAGATTTAAGTGTACAAAAAAAGCTATTTAAATATTTTGCGTTTAATTAAATTGAGCTAAGTCTTTTTTTCTTTAATGTCCAATCAGCAAATAGTGTTTCAATTCTAATGCCTTAAGCAAGTCTAGTAGGAGCAGTATAGCCATCATGTACTAACATCTACATGTGATAGTCAAGTAATTGTAGAAAAGTAGACATGCAACTTTTTCAAAAGGCAAATGGAATGTTATCAAATAAAGGCGGTCTAGTAATCGAATATCCTTCATGAGTATTACAGTTTCAAATTTAGCCATAGTTATTTTCAAAAAGTAGTTTAAACTTTTATTTTTAAAATTTACTCAAATACCACTTGAAAGTTCATGTAGTTGTTAGACCTAGCAGAACTGTTACAAGGCTACCTAAGAGGGGGGTGAATTGGTAATTTTAAATTTCTTGGTATTTTAGAAAATCGATTTAAGATTTTTATTACAACTATAGATTTTCTCAAAATAATTTTTCAACTATAGAAAATTAAAAATGCAAAAAATAAAAGTGCGATAAAAGAAAGTAAAGGACAGAAGACACTAAATTTTATAGTGGTTCGGTCCAACAAGACCTACATCCACTCCCTGGAGACTCCTTATCTAGGTATTATACTAAACACTAGTGACACTCCTTTTGCCCCCACAATAAGGCAGAGAAGCCCATACAAAAACCTCTCTTCCACTTACTCGGTGTGACAGAGAACCGTCATCCATTTTCACCCTCCTGGTGAAGGCAGAGAACCTTCATCCCTTATCATCTTCCTAGTGAAGGCAGAGAATCTGATGTCCTTTTTCACCCTGCTGGTGAAGGCATAAAATCTTACATCCTTTTTCACCCTCCTGGTGAAGATAGAGAACCCAATCTCCTTTGAAAATCTCCTTTCAAGAGGCTTCAAGAAAGTATGGAAGAACTTTGAAGAACAAGCATGAGATCCTCACAGTTGAGCAACCTTGTGAATCCCCTCACAAATTCTTTTCATTAGATCTCTCACTCTCTAATTCCAAAACACTCTCCCTAACACTCTCCAAGTCCACTCTCAAAAGAAATTCGCAGTTAGATCCTTTAATGTCTGTTTTTAGGACACTTATATATGAAAGACAAGAAAAATCATCTACAAAATTGAAATTTGCAATTTGAACACACTTGGATTGTATAGTATGATCGCACTTCGTACGTATGAATTATTCAAAAATCCATGTAAACCTGATTTTATGCTCTATCAGTTGTATGTATGAACTGACATTGTACTACATGAACATTTCAAAAATGAACTTATTCATCTGGTACGATCATGTATGAACCTCGTTTCATACTCTGGTCAATATCTTTATGAATCCTACATCATACAGTTCAAAATGTTAAATCAATTCATGCTTCATCTGTACAAACATGGACGATCCTATTTCATACTCTGGATGTCGTCTGTACATATTCAATTTTGTGCAGCACAAACAGTTCAAAAGAAGATTTCCAAGGCATTATTTGATTAACTTTGTTCTCGGGAAACTTTCATGTCAAATCTTCTAATACGATTCAAGAATTGTATAGTATGATTAGTCTTTTCTTAAAAAAAATTGACTCACTCCCCCAGTGTGTGTGTGCATGGTTATCCAATTACAATCACACTCTCTTAGACTCAAGAAAAATAGAAAAGCTATAGACTTTAATTATAAGAAATCCTAATCTAATCTGTCTTAAAATCTTCAGTAGTTTGGAGTATGAATTTCCTAAAATATTAGTACACACAAATAATAAAATAAAATATACCCAATATATGATAGTAGAAAAAGTAATCAACGTAATAATATTTTGGTATCATTAAAAACTTACATGATATAAAAACATAGTTTTGAAGTTGCAATAATCTCATGTAAAAACATAGTTTTGAAAACTAAGTTGCAACAATCTCATATAAAAATATAGTTTTAAAAACTAAGTTACAACTAAGGTCTGGTAAAAGTAGTTTTTTCCTAGTGCTCCGGTGCTATAGGAATCTGGTTATACCCTAAGTATCCGTCTAGTAAATAATAAGAAAATGTACTGTCAAACTTTTTAACATTTGGTCAAGAAATGATAAGGGAAAATGATCTTACCTAGTGACTTTATTAAGCTTTCCATAGTCTATATAGATTCTCGAACCAGTGATTGTCCTAGTAGGATTGAGTTCATTATATACATTAGACATAACAATTAAACCACCCTTCATAGGAATACAATGAATAGGACTAACCCATGTAATATTAAAAAAGGGGTAAATGATCCCTACATATAATCACTTAAGTATTTCCTACTTAGCTACTTCTATTATATATGGGTTAATTCTTCTTTGTGGTTCAGCTTTTGTTTAGGAATTTTTTACATAAAAATCCTATACATACACAAAGATGGGCTAATTCCTTTGTTGTCAACTATAGTCCATCCAAACACTTTCTTATAATCACCTAGACCCTAATCTACTTTCCTTCCTGATCTTTTTCCAAACCAGTAGAAATAATGATATAAAGATTTGAATTGCCACTTAAAAGGGTAAACCTAAGGCGGATAAGAAGGGATTTAATCTCTAAAATAGAGGCTTCCTCTATAGATGATTTTATAGTTCTATGCAAAGATGAGGTATCTAAGGTTTCAAATCTCCCCTAAGCTTCCCAAATGTGTCTCCATCAATCTAAATAGATTCTTCTAAACTCTCATAATTTTCTTCCAAAGATTCATCTAAAATCCTTTTTATTATAAGATCTCCCTTAAATTTCTCAACAAAAGTCCTTTCAACCCCAAAACAATCCTTATTTGATTCACTAGGGAATTTTATGGACTTAAGCACATCTATAGTCACATATTGATGTTGTACTCTCATGGTGGAGCCCTTATAAACATCTATCATAGACTTACCCGTTGGTAAGATAGATCTCCCTAAGATAGTGGATATCTTTCTATCTTCTTATATATCTTAAAGAATAAAATCTATGGGGAAAAAAAATCTATCTACCTTAATAAGAATATCTTCTACCACTACCTTAAGATTAGTCAAGTATCTATTAACAAGCTGAAAGGTGAAAGTGGAGGGTTTGACCTCTACTAAATCCAATCTTCTAAAAATTGATAAAGGCATAAGATTGTAGTTTGATCCTAAATCACGTAAGGCTCACCCATAGAATTTATTTCCTATAGCCATGGGAATGGTAAAACTACCAGGATCTTTTATTTTTTTATAGAGCTTCTTTTAATAATAGAACTACATTGTTCTCTTAAAGCTATAATTTTAAATTCCCTTAGTTTCCTTATTTTTATAAAGGATGTCTTTCATGAATTTGGCATAAGTGGGCATCTACTCTAAGGCTTCTGAGAAGGGTATGCTAATAGTTAATTTCTTAAATTTTTCTAAGAACCTAGAGAATTATTATCTAGATTTTTCTTAATTAGTCTCTGAGAAAAAGGTGGTGATGATCTCTCTATAACATTCCTGATAGGCCTTTCATTTTGTATAACTAGTTTAGGCATTTTCATAGCTGGTTCAGCTTCTACAAGCTCTTCTGCCAACTTTCCTTCTAAGGTTTATCTTTGTACTAATAAGGGTCTCCCAAGTCCTTTCCACTCCTAAGTTTAATATTATTGCAATGCTCTTCTTAATTCGTATCTCCAAAATTAGAATACTCATTACAAGTTTACTATTAATCAAGCTAGCAAGTTTCCTTATTTGATTTTCTATGTTTTGAAGGGCTACAGCTTGACTCCATAATTGGTTTCTTATCTGAATCACTAAATCCTCCAAAGGTGTCATCCTATCTCTGAACTGATAATTTTGATTCAAGCATCGGGATAAGAAGTTCTAGGCTTCACTAAAGATTTTTTAGGATTATTCTAATTTCCTCTAGGGTTTGATTGTCTTGCATTCCACTGATTTCTACCATTTTTATTATTTTAACTAAAAATATGCTTGTTTTTTCCAACCTGGATTATAACTATTATAATAGTAATTATTTTGCCTTCCAATAAAATTAACATTTTCAAACCCTTGAGCACTGGACTAACTATCATTCAAATCATTCTCTTTTAATTAAATAGATGATCCTAATCCATAAACTAACTTTATAATTATCTAACTTATTTAACATAATATCTACATGAGTAGTCAAAATTGATAAAGCATCCGACTCATAGACACTAGCTACTCCCTTAGAATTCACCCTATCATAAGGCAAATGGAAATTATTTACTTCCATTTCCTTTAGCAAAGCATAATCATTGTTAAAAGACATTGACATTAGGAAACCTCTGGCTTCCACATCAATTACAAACCTAAAGGATCTTGCATGCCCATTATAAGATGTTTGAATAACCAACTAATTAGGCTAACCATGATGAGGGAACTTTCTAAGCATCTCCTTAAATCTTTCTCAGCTCTAATAAATTTACTCTCCATGAAATCTAAAAAATGAAGTTATATCATTCCTAAGCTTAACAGTTTTGGATGATGGAAAATATTTAGCTAGGAACTTATATGCTTACTCATTCCAAGTGGTTATGGAGCGTACTGCAAAGAATTAAACCACATCTTAGCTTTCTCCCTTAAAGAAAACAAAAATAAATAAAGTCTAATGGCTTCATCACTGAATCCATTATACTTTAAGGTTGCATAAATTTCTAAGAAGCTAGCTTAGTGTAGGTTGGGATTTTCAATAGGAGTTCCCCCAAACTAAGAATTCTAAAACCATTTGGATTATAGTTGGTTTAAGTTCAAAAGTATTTGCTTGGATAGTAGGTCAATTGATACTCTAATGAATTCCTTCTAATTATACATTGGCATACTCACCAAGAGGTCTAGCAAGTTCTTAATTTGGATTTGGTTTAGCCATTTTGAGTGCAAGTCCTTATAAATTTTTTTTATTTTTGTGAGGGTCCTTTCAATTTTTAAGTCAAATAATAAAGGCTCCTTACTAACTATACTATGCATACACCAATAACACAGGAATTAATTTCCAAGAAAACAAATTTAAAGGATTAATCATTTGCAAACTATAATATTTTTATAGCTCATAAATAAGAACAACAAAATAAGAAATAAGTAGAATTGAATATGCAACTTTTTTAATAATATAGAACAAATACAATAACGCAAGAAAGTTTCCCCGATAATTGTGATAAAAACTTAATGGGGGTATGTGCTAAGATAAATTAGATTTATGTTTGCTTTAATAAATATCCAATATAAATGTAAGTGTACATGCCGATAAAGTAATAATGTAAATGACAGAGGGTTGATCCAACGGGAAATTATGTGCTACACACAAATGTTCTACTACTGACTACTCAACGACATTATTTATCCTACAAAATAAAATCAAGGATAATCTCTGTCTCTAATGAGAAATATAGGTAATAGTAAATATACCAATAAATAAAGTGTTTTATACTAATGATAGTGAATATACTATGTTTCTCCTACATTAGGGTTGGAATTAGAGCATATGCATCCTTGGATCTCTATATAGGTTGTAAGGATGTTAAAAAAGGTTTATGGCCATCCTATAATAATTATATCTCCAAAGACCCTAGAATACTAAGAATCCTATGTCTAGGCAAGTAAGCATTCTATTTCAATTCTCCTAATTATTCCAACATTTCTCCAAATAGACAATGTATCATACTAGATGTTAAATTTCATACGTAGTCATTATATAAATTAAATAAAAAGCAAGTGATATTGAAAATAACCATTCATACTTTAAAACATAAGTTTATGCATCAAGAAATACATGGGTTTTCATATCATCAAACAAATACAATGAGTTTAGCCAGCCATGGAATAAAAATTTAACAACAAAAATTTAATGACTTGCTCAAGAAAGTAAGTACAAGTGGAGAAGATGAAGAAAATATCACCTGAAATGAAGAATCGCAAACATATCCTACAAATGAACCCTTCCCTAAGTGAATCTCCCCTTACTTTGCTCTCCACACTCTTTTCCTCTCCAATTAATTATTTGCTCATTACATTGCTTATCAGCTTCTCTAAAGGATGTATCTCACTATTTCCTAATCTCTACCAATCTTTTCTAACAAATCTTTAAAAAATTATTTCATACAAAAAGATAAAAAAACTATTTATACTTAATACATAAATGGGCTCAAGTACCACAGCACTTGACAAGGTGGAACCACAAAATTACAATATAAGCTACTACCTCGGCACAACATAATATGCTTTCCTGACCCCACACGACTATTGATTAAATTGGTGTAAATTTTGGCTAAGTCAACATGATGTTGCTTTTCAAAACAATTCCACCATGGTGCTACAAAAGATTTATGCTGTAGTGCTCACTTATATTATATGGCACTACAGTGCTTCCAAAGTTGACGCTTCAGCATTGAATAAATTGGAATTTTTTATGACTATGGTGCTGCAATATTCACTCTTAGCACTGAGACATTGGCCTTTCCTCTACCGGGGTGTTAAATCAACTAAACTTTTCTCGTGACTTTGATGCAGAAATATCCTGATTTTTTGCTAGAGCATTCAATATACTGATGCACTAATAGTTCCAGTGTCACGGTGCTGGTTCTAAACCTTGTAATTTTTACTCCTTTTCATTAGACATTCCTTCACAACATGAACTAAAACACACATATTTACTGAAATTAGCTGAATAAAATTACTTCATAATTTTCTTTTAATAATATATATTAGAGTTACCCTACTACTTTTCCCAAATAGTTAAGAAAATCAAAAAAGTATTGTGAATAAAAATTACTAACAATATTTGTTAAATGGAGATCAAACCCATGGATCAAGGTTACAAAATTAACTTAAGTTCATAAAAGGCAAAGAAGCTTATTTGTTAAAAAGGAGATATGAAAACTATTTGGGTTAGTAAAAGTATAAGGAGACAACAGAGAGATAGTACAATAAATAAGAACAAACTAAAAGAATTCATCATTTTATTGGGAATCAATCGTGTTAGTTTTCTTATATGATGCTCCTAACATTACTAAACTAACTCTTAATATTTAGATTATGATTACCTATTTAAGGCTAGAATCTAAAAGCTATGATAAAATCCTTTACCCCTATAGAAATGGTGAAAATTTATAGTCCTCGTGAGAAACTTTAGAATTTAGGCAATGTAGCATAAGTTTCATACCTCAAGAATTAAAATGATGAATATTAAACTAAATGTTATAATAAAGTGAAGGATTTTCAATCCTTACTTGATTGACTTCCATTATTATAAGGCAAGTTTATGCAATACAAACCATTGAATAAACTAGAAGGAACATCATAATCATCATCAAACAAAAATCCTATAGCATGAAGAAAGCCATCATACATGGAAATTAATAAGGATTCAATTTACCATGCTAATTAGTTAAACTCCCCTCCCTTCTCAAGTTAGCTACTTCAAGAAGATCTCTGACAAAACCAACCACTAGACCAAAGAACTCCCTCTTCCCCTAGCCTTCTAGATAGTACCCTTCTTCTTCCCACATTCAATCCTATATATTATAAGTACCATATAAATGTTTTCACCCATTAACACTACATAAAGCTTAAATAACTATAAATTTTACCATATAAATTTGCCATAAATTCTTTCAAGGAATTTCACCTAAAATTCTCTGGTTCTTTCAACTGGTGAAATATATGCTAAATATTCAATAAAAAATTTTCATAGTGCCGATTTATAATCAACTTACTCTAAGTGAAGCCTTCCATTTCACCTTCGTCTTACTCCTTCACATTTTAATTTTTTCTCAGCACATCAACTCTCATAGCTTAATTTCAAGTCAATTTCCTTCATTCTTTTGTATACCTGAAGGTAAATTATATCATCCATCTCCCATAAATTTGAATTTAAATTTTAATCTCTGGGGTTTGCCTATTTTTTCATTTAAATTTTTTTGGTGCATTTTTTCAAAAAAATAATCTTAAACTTTGTATTCAATTTAATCATAAAAGAAAATTGTGCAAATATCTCTAATCTTTTTATTATATTTATATTTAAGTTTTAATACTATAATGTTTTAGTAGGTGGGTTCTCTCATTTCATATATTTATAAATTTTGCTTTCATCCAAAGTCAAAACCATATGTTTTATAGTGATTCTTACTTGATTTTTATGTTAAAAGTATGGCTAATATTTTAAAGATCCAAATTTTTTTAATTATTCTCATTTTTATTTATAATTTTTAATTGTATACTTGCATAAACCTTCATTGATTTGCAACAGGTAGTAAGAAACTCATGATAGAGGAAGTAGCCCTAATGGAGCCTATAGGTAAACTTACTTGATGATCAACAGTAGTTACTTGCTTGGGACATATAAGAGAATTCACCCCAATGATCAACAAGTGCTACTCGCCTGAGCTTACTAAAAAAGGTCACCCCTCATGGGGGGCCAATCAAGGCTCCTCACTAAGCAAGTAACTACTCACTTTCCATATAAGCAAGCAACTCCTCACCAATCAAGACTCCTCACCATATGAGAAGATAATTTCCATGATAACTTGCCCTCCTCTAAAGTGACTATTCCCACTCATGCACATCAAGCTTAACTATAAGAAAGCACCTACACATGGGACCTTCAGTTCATTTTACTACAACCAACCAACTTAAATCTCTCCCTTCATGAATAACAACACCCTCGCCTCTATATTATAAGGTAATTTAAGTCTCTCAGCATAGGTCACCGCTAAATGAAAGTTCGATAAGGATGTTAAGCCTAAGTGAACTTTTCCCTAGGCACACAAAGGGGGGGGGGGGGGGGGGGCTATAAATTAGTGAATTTAAAAATTAATTGCTTAAATTAAAAAATCAAGAAAATATGTTTATATTTTTTTAATATTTAAAAAATAAGAAACGATTATCACTTAGTGCAGATGCAAGCCAAATATATCAAAACATGAAAATAATGATGATTCAAATTCAAATGAGTAGAGATAAGCGTTGAGTATGATTTTCACCATGTAGTTATAACAAAATGAAGGTACAAAAAGTAAAATACAGAAAATAGAAATCAGAACAAACACACAAGAGATTTATAGTGGTTCAGTCAAACAATAACCTATGTACACTCCCTAGATTTCTCCTCTCTGAGTATTACACTATCATTATAGTGTCTCTCCTTTTTCCGCCACATCAAGGCAAAAAATCGCTTACATAAATCCCTTCCACCCAACTTGGTGCGGTAGAGAGCCAGAAGCCTTGTCACCCTTTAGGCAACAACAGCGGACCTTCAATCTTTTTATCCCTCTTGGAGAAGACAGAGCACCTTGAACTCCTTTCACAACCTCCTAGTGATGGTAGAGAACCACATCCTTGAGCTGAAGAATTTCTCCTTAGAGCCACCCAAGAAACCTAGACAGACACTTGGATGAAAAAGGCAAGACACTTGCTTGGAGCAATCGTGTAATCCCCTCACACTATGTCTCCCTCACACACAAGCTCTCCCTCTTCATCCCAAAGCTCTTTTAGAACTTCTTCTCAAAGATCCCTCTCAAGAACACTTAGCAACCAAAGCCTTGAAATGAGTCACTTGAGAGAGATTAAATATAAGGCCTCATAAAAAGCCCTAAATTTAATTCTGGCAACACTGATCATCTAATATGATCATGGATCATCTAGTACAATTAGTTCAAAGTACTTCTATTAGTACTATAAGAATCGCTAAGTGTTGTACAATCAGTTTATGGAATTGAGCTAATCGTTCATGATGATTTAGATCATCATCTGGTATGATTAGTTCAAATGACATGGATTATCATCCACTATAATTGGCAACAATTAATTATCATCCCATCCAGGAATAGGGTCGTATAATATAATTCATAAAATCATCCTATATAATCAAACTGGATCAATTAATCCAAATTTTTCCCTAGTCACAAGATTAATTTAGGTAAGATTTAATTACATTATACAGTATGCTACCTATCATCCAGTACGATGAGTTTAAAATTTGAATTTTAAAATATTACCTAAATTCTGATTAGCGGCTGGGATCCTAATTTTCAACTTATCATCCTGTATGATATACTTCATACAATATGATTAGTTCATCTTATATTAATTATCATAATTTTCCATTTTAATCATTTTTTGATTAGCTGATTGTATAGTATGATATGGATTATACAATACTATTAGTTCAGAAAATCCAACTTCTGATATTGTCACTCACTCACTCCCTTAAGTGTGTGTGTGCATGGTTATCAAGCTTAGTATCCACCAAATATATGATTTGACTCAAGAAAGATAAAAAAATAGAAGTATTGAAAATACACTCTTCATGACATGCTTAACCCAAATCTATCCAATTTTAAGCTAATCAAACTACAAGTGAAAGTTTGTTAGGGATATTAAGCCCTTATGAACTAGTCCGAGGCTAACCAAGAGGGGTGGTGAATTGGTAGTTTTAAAAATTTATGAGCAAAAATTATTTTAAAAATCTTTTTGAATGTTTTAAAATAAATGCAATAGCACAGATCAAATATAAATTTCACCCAAGTAGTTAATTGCAATAAAATAAAGTGCAAAAAATAATCAAAAGGAATACACCAGATTTTAGAGTGGTTCAGTCAACTTGACCTACACCCACTCCCTGGAGCCTCCCCTCCAAGTATTGCACAAAAATAAAGTGACTCTCCTTATGCTCCCACAGCAAGGTGGAGAAGCCTTTACAAAACTCCTTATCACCAACCCGATGAGGCAGAGAACCCAGACTCCTTTTGCTTCCTCCTGAAGTAGGCAGAGAACCTTATCTCCTTTCACTTCCTCCTGAAGCAGGCATAGAACCTTGATCTTCTTGCAGATGATCCTTCCATAGAGACACCAAAAGGATAAGGGACGACGACCGAAAAGGATGACTCAGATCCTTTCTTGGAGCAACCGTTGTGAACACCTCACAAACTCCCCCTCATAAGATTCTCTCTATCTCCCAAGCTCTCCCTCTCTCTCTCAAGGATCTCTTAGATAAGGAAAGTGGAAAAAAATCTCAACAGTAGAATGAAAGAGTCTTAAATAGGAGGGCTCAAAAATTTCCCTAAATTTTAACTAGCCATCAAAGATCGTCCAGGATGATCCTTAGATCATCTAGGATGATCCTTAGATCATCCAGGATGATCAATGTAAATCAGCCCCTTTTGGCCTAGACGATCTGGTTCCTTTGGATGATTAGAAGATAAAATTTGTTCAGATCATCCGGGAAGATTATGCGATCGTCTTGGATGATTAGTTCAGATCAAGAATATCATCCAGAAGATAGTTCAAGACATCTAAGAGAAAAACCTAGACAATCAAAGGAAAATAACTTTATCATCCAGGACGATACGTATATCGTCCTATATGATTAGTTCAAAATTGCCCAAAATCATCTGGCACATTGTTCGAGTCCTATAGGTCAACCATGCTGGACGATTTCAAAATGACTTGAATGTCTGGGACGATATTGATATCATCTCGTATGATTTGTTCAAAAATAGGAATATCGTCCGGCATACTATTCGGGTCGTCTAGGTGAAATGTACTTGACGGTCAAGATTTTTAATGATCGTCGAGGATGATCTTGTGATTGTCTAGGATGATATGATCGAATCAATCAAATCTTAATTACTTTCCTTAATTACCTAAGTAATTTAGGCATGATTGCAGTGAATCATCCGTGATGATACACGTATCGTATAGGATGATTAGACCAAAGTTCTAAAAATAAAACTTGCCTAACTTAGCCTAGCAGCTAAGAATTTCTAATTTGAGCATATCATCCGGTATGATGGGTATATCATCCAGGTTAATCTGCGTAATCAGACCGACTTAACATGGTTGTCCTAATTAGATTTCTATTTTCAATGGATCGTCCAGGATGATATGAATATCATCCTGGACGATTTGAATAAAATTTGAACAGAAACTCTAACTCATTAAAGCTCTCCCCCCGAGTCTGTGTGTGCAAGGTTACTTAGCTTGGGGATCCATTACATTACACTTGACTCAAGAAAGGTAAAAAATTACATTGAACCTGAAACACATACAGACTAACTCGATCTTGAGCTGGCTTGAATTGCAATTGATATTGTGAACCTGAAAGGTTAGACACTCAAACAGAAATAGAAATATTTGCTATCACCAAAATCATAATCCTTGAATCCAGATTTGCAATAGAAAGGGTTTAGTGGACCTGAAATGTTAGTGCATAAGACAAACATATATGCAATATTAATAATTAAAAAGAGATAGCATAGTAAGAAATCTAATAATATTTGTTATCATCAAAATCACAGGACTTGGTTCTAGATTTGCAACACCAACCTCATGAAGCTTGCAAATCGCAAGCCCCCTCATCTCAGCAATTGATGATGGACTTACCGAAGCATATTCGTCTGAACCTACTCACCACTATAGTACTAAACCTAAAAATAAATCATCGAAGGTTGTTTAGTATGGCCCCCTCTAGCCAATCAAAAGGTGGCACGTGTATGGGACAGTCTATATTGAGAGTCATTTAAGTTGATGTATTTTTTATTCCTTTTGAATTAACCTTTGATGTAGCCCTTGGATCCTTATAAATAAAAGATGAAATAAGCATTTGGATCTTTTGACTGAGTGATAGTTTGAGCCCCCTTTCTTTATAGAGCTTTCTCTAGTAAATAGTTTTCTTTTCATTCTCACATAAGTTTCAAGTCATCTCTCACAAAGTTCATAAGCTAGTAAGGTTGGGTTTCATCCATGGTCAGAATTGAATCCAACACATATTTTTAACTTAAGACCAGTCGTTTACTTTTTTTTTTTTTTTTTGAAAGATACACTAGCAATAGCGTTAAAAAAAAGGCCTAATACAAGCTACCAATACAATCACATTTCTCCATTAATAGATGAAGAAAATAAGGAGGAATATTACCCATACTAGTATCATCCCAAACAAAATTACTACTAAGTGCAAAGTTAGCGTATAAATCCGCTAACTTATTACATTCCCTATACATACAATTAAAAATAACATGATGAAAATCTTTAAGGAAAGACTAGTAATTTATTTGCAAAGTCAATCAAGATAAAATTAGTTATTACTTAGTGAAGCTAATGGCCAGACAACCTCAATTACATCAACAACATTATTCTAAAAATAGGTTCAAAATTTTTTTTTTTTTGAAACATGATTATATTAAAAAATGTTGACGAAGCTTAGAAAAACATTCACATGCTCAAAAAAATTTAGAAAATTTTAATCAAAGAATTATTTAATATAAGAAATATTATAATTAATTATTTTATATGTTATTCTTTTGTATGATATGCTGTGCAATAGACTTAATTCTACTCCTTTTTAGATTATATTGTATGATAGATAATGTAAATTAAATTTGACATATTGATTAGACAAGTTTTGATTCGATCAAATCAATCTATAAACTAAACTGTATGATAATAATTACACAATATGATTTTTATTTTGCGTTTTTAATTGAAATGATAGAAGTGTTTGATATCACGTTCACGCAGTATGGTCATTTTAAATTTAATTAATATCTTCATTAATTAATTATTTCTTTGAATTTAAGGGGCTTGTCAGGACCATGTGATGCTACTGAATGTGCTAGTCAAGATTAAAATAATGGCAAATAAACGGTAAACACCGGAAGAGCAAATAGAAACAAAAATATTATATGTTGCTCTACCTTCACGCAATAAGTCATTCTTCCTCCTCATGTTTTGCTCCATAATTTGCTAATTTAGCTTTATGAAGCATTGTCCAGTATTCTTGAAAGATAGATCTTGGTTTTCAGTATTCTTCGTTTCAAAGGACGTTACATAGCAGCTTGGTCTCGGAGCAGTTGCTAGGAGTAGCAAATATTTTACTTTGAGTAGTAGCTCTGAGTAGCACCATTACCTATCTAGGATAGATTGTCGGTGAGATTTCTTTACTTGCAGTTGTGTTGGAGAGAAATTAGAACTCACAAGAGTGCTTAAGGAGTGAATAAAAGCTTTTGCATAGCTAAATCATAATATTTAGATTTATGTTATTTACTTTTAGCAGTTTTATAATTAATTTTATAACCAAAATTATTATAATCATTATATATTAATTCATGATTAGTTCTAAAGTATAGATATTATTAAGTTAATGTAAAAAGAAAATTTTATTAAGCAACAGTTAAGAATAAATTATCAATATTAAGCAAATTATTATTATTTTTTTAAGAAAGAACAGATTTAGATATAAAAATTAATTTTAAAATAAATCATTTCAACCTCTCAAATAGTTGTCATATCTTTCAATCTGACAGTGAATTCTTCAAGTATATAACATTTTTTAATAATTATTGTGTGATTAAAGACTATGTTATTCGATATAATCTATTTTTTTTAGGAGGCATCAATTTCATAAAATGTTGTAGTATTTTAATATAACCTTCATCTCTCCAATCATGCAAGATTCATTGCATAATATATAAGGTAGATATATATAATCTTATGTGACATCGTGTAACGAAAGGATCAAAGAAATTTCAAAAAGATGATCACTATGCCAAATACATGAGAATAGCTAAAGATCATCATTATATTTGAAATGATTAAGGGTTTATTCGGGACAATTTTTTTAATATTTTATTTTTCAAACCACAATAATAATTTTGATTGACTACTACACTCAAAAAATTTATGAGCAAGAAAGCAACTTTTCATAGCTGCTTCTAAAAGTTCTTTCTTCTCACGATAACTTCAAAATTACTTCTATAAAAGCTACAACGATCTAAAATAGGCTCTAAGGTTTTGTTTGAAACAACTTTTTGACTATTTTCATGTTAAAAAAAGTAATTAGCAAAAAAAAATAAAGTGTTTGGAAAACAGTTTTTTTCTAATGGGTTACCCTTATAAAGTTATTTTTGAAGAAGCATTTTGAAAGTATGATTGACAAAGTAGCTTTAAAAGGGAAAAATAGAAAAGGTTTACCTGCCCCCATACTAACACTATAGTTGATATTTCTAGTTCTGTAAATTTTCTTCTATGCCATGCTGATGTGGCGAAAAATAATAGTGTGTTTCAAGGTCTATTTGGGTTAGCTGCAGCATTTTATAAAATTATTTATGAAATTTTAGTGAGATAACTTAATTACTCTGGTTGTAAAAATTAATTTTTCATCACAACAAATTTCTACAAATATTTATGAGAAATCACTTGCCAAATGAAATTTTAGATGATATCCTAAAAAAAAAAAAGCATGAAGGTTGTGCCAAACAGACCCCTAAATCCCACCAAGGCAGCCCATACTAAGCTTGATGGGAAACCCATCGTGGTGTCCTCTCTTTCTCCTGACGCTATAATAAATGAATAGAATAATATATTATTTCTACTTCAGTTAGGTGAACATTGACCGGGGTCTAAATACTCATAAAAATAATCTGACTTCAAGCTAATTGAAGCGCAACAAGTGGATTAATGTGTTTCGTTGATGGAGCTGAACAAATGTTTAATGTGGGTAGGCTCAAGAAATGTGATTCACGCTATGTGTATTGTAATGTTGCACCGTAATTAAATAGTTTGATATGTTTTTCGGAATCCTTTTTAATTGATGTGAGTTTTGTCAACTATCATTAAGTAAAGTAAATTACCAATATGTGATAAAAAAGAATAAGCTAGTACAAAGGCTAAACCCTAAACAAAAAGCACACCAAAAAAGAAAATCATCGAAAAACTCCTACAAAAAGAGTCAGGTAGGCTCAAATTAAGCCATCCAAGTGGATAGAATATGCGCCATCAAGTGTAGGTTGAAAGAAGGAAGTCTTTCCTACCAAATAATATAAACCAGAAAAGAAGTAATAAGAAGAAAAAGTCTTCATAGCATTGTGATCTAGGTTGATGAAGCATTCAAGGCTTTGCTTTGATGTAGGTTGAAAGAGAAAATAATTCCATTCAAAAGAAAATTCTAATCAATCACATGGATTAGAATTGATTTATTGCAAAATCTGTAAACACCGAGCAACAAACATAATAATGTTTTGGGTTTAATTTGATTTATTGCAAAATCTGTAATGATTAGAAATGATAAATCTATGGTATTCCATACTTTCACCCATTTTTAAAGCACCAATTGAGCTACCTAGTAGAAAATAGATTATTTAATGGAATTACTTTTAAACCAGATACCTTTATATCTTTTCAAATTATCCATATTTTCATAGAGATGCTCTTTAAAAAAAATGAATTAAATAATTAAACTACGCATTTGCAGGCAAAAACATCCTTCCCACCAGAAGGCTTAATATTGGGAATGGCATTGAAGGAGTTAGCACTCACTATATAAAAAACTTACAACAAGTCCAAGAATCTCCCAACAGAGTGGAAAAAAATTTTTTGGGCAAAAAGTAAAGCTATAGGAAGATAGCAATCTTTCTTTTCACCCCTACAAGCTCTATAAAGATATCGAGATACACATGCTCTTATTCACAACCTAAAATAAGAGACTCATTAGAAAAGTTATGTAATTTACATGCATCAGTCCAAAAAACTCTCTCTCATTAGTATCAACTTTTTCTAATTATATTTTCATTCAGTGGTAGGAACTCAAAAACATCATTTCTCATTTTAGTAGGATAAATTCTTATAATTAGAGTAAATAGTAGTGGTTTTTTTGCAATTTGGTAGAACTCTTTCTCGTGGATTCGACACTCTACTCAGTCACTTTATTACTTAATTTAGCACATATACTTGTGTATATCAGTGGCTGTTTTAAATTTTATACCAAAGAAAACCTAAGCATATTTTAAATTCAACGAATTTCTTATTAGTTCACCATTAAACTCTTACCACCTCACAACAAGTTATTAGAGCTGCTGCCATGGAAGTAATGTACGTATTGTAATTTAAACTATATTGTTGAAACAATTGTTTATATAGACCTACTTGTATTCTTCTATTTTTGTTTAGTTTGATAAAATTTTTGATAAAACTAAAAAATTATTTTGTTTGATTATTTAGTTTGTGATTTTTAGTTATTTTAACTTTATTGTATGCTTGATAGATCTTGTAAGGAGCCCATGTTGTTTGATACAGAAATATAAAGGACCCTTATAAAAATTTGAAAACATAAAAAGATTTTTTAAATGTCTAAGCCAGTACAAAATCTTAACCATGCTAGACCACTTAGGGAGTATGTTAATCATGCAGTAGAACGAATCTATCAAAGTATTAATAGACCTACCATATAGACTAATAATTTAGAATTGAAATTGGTCATTGTTCAAATGATTAAAAATTCTCACTTTGGGGGAACTCCTGTTGAATATCCCAATTTACATCTAGCTAGTTTTTTTTTGAAATCTGGGCGATATTTACGTATAATGATGTCAGTGATGATGCTATTAGACTTAGATTTTTCTTATTTTCATTAAAAGACAAGACTCAGATGTAGTTGAATTCCTTACATATGTAGATCAATAATAAAATGTATGAAAGAGTGTCGATCCCATGTGGAAGTGCTCTCCTAACTTGCAATTAAGTTACTACTATCTACTAAAGATGCACAATATATACTACTAAATAAAATCATGGTTTTAAGTTCTGCCACTTACAGAAAATGTAAAAAATAAATGAGATATGATATTATAAATTTTTTTAGAATAATGAATGTTAATCCACAAAGTTTTCCTAATAAGACTCATTCATATTGAAGTGGATCAGAGCATAAACATTCCTAGATCTCTATTGAGCTTGTAGATGTGTAAGAAAGGTAGGTTTATGGCCTTCCTACAATTATTGCATCTCCATAGAATTTAGAAGGTTAAACATGCTATATCTAGGCATATAAACATTCCATACTAACACTCCGATTTGTTGTAATATTCCTCCGTTAAAATAATTAATCACACAATATTTTAATTACACACATGCCCATTGCATGTGTTAAATTAAGAACAAGAGTATTAATAAAATTCTTGATTCATATGAAAGCTTAAGGGTCTATATTAGCACTTACACTTTGTTCACATCATTAGTGCAAAACTCAAAAATTAGCCAGGCATGATAAAGATAGAAAGCAAACCAATCTTCATTTCTTACATTAAAGGTAAGATATAGTAGAAAAAGTAACATAAAATGTCACCTGAATAGTACAACTGCACTTTTAACACTTGTTTCTTATCAAAATATAGGATTGATCATAGCAAGGTAGGTTAAGATATTCAAAGAAAGTATCTTATAAATGGCACTAAAGAGAATTATAGTATAAGACTAAAAATGAATAGAACTCTCCAACTCACAAGAGTGAAAACTTTTTGTATTAAGTACAAAAATAGGCTCAAGTGTTATGGTACTCGACAAGGTGGCATCGCAGCATTATCAGATGAACTAGTGCCTAAAAGCTACTACTTAGTCCTAGGTTGACCTGGAGCAGTTAATGGATGAATTGGCTTGTCTTTTGGCTAAGTCAATTTGGATCCTTTTTCCATCAACTGCTCAATCATGACACTACAAAAGTGAAGCACTACAGTGCTTGAAAGTGTTATAGAGTGTTTTGGTATTATGTAGTGCGGTGCTCCGATGCTCAAATCCCGGAGACTCGGATGTTGCAGCACAAATTTCTGGCATAGCAGTGTTGTGAAGTGTCATGATGTTGACCTTGGCTCCACCTGGGTGCTAAATTAATTGCTATTTTCTTGAAGCTCTTGAACTATAGGTTCCTGATCTTGCATCGAGGCATTGTAAATGCTACAGCCCTGGTTGTTGGGTCGTTACGGCGCTGGCTCAACACTTGGGGATTTTCTTATTTTCCTAAGTATTTCCTACAGAGCATCAAATAAAAATAATATTTTTACTGATATTTATGGTTATAAAATACTATTAAATTTATGCTAAATAAATTACCTACACTTAAAACTCTGTCATGTACTCAAGTAATAGTGTAATCACCTCTTGATTAGCTTACGAGCCCAAATAAAAATTGCTAATTTAATATTACCAAAATGTAAAAAAATACTTCACGTAATAGATGTTATTTGAAATGATCAAAGTTTTGTAATTTGGAATTGAATGGTTATAAGTAATTATCATAATCAGTCATCCTTATTGTTGCTTTATTTAAACTTATTCACTAAAAGTGTAAGTGCAATGATGATTAATGATTTTAGATATGAATAATATATCATTTAAAATTGATTGTGGTTGTAGTTAAATTAGAAATTCATTAGTAAATTATCATATGAATTTGTTGGCATATATTGTGCTATTTGATTTAAGTGTAAGAGTACTTTTGAGAATTGAGCTTTATCAAATAGCAATATTTGGAAGCACTCATATTCTTTTATATTTCTTTTTTTTATATTTTTCATATTTTTTATCATTTGTGTACTAATAATGATTTTGAATATCTGATTGCTTTCTTCTTTCAAGTAACCCTAAATTTGATTTAATGTTAGGATGTTGGTAAGCTCACTAATTCCATAACCAAGTTTAGAATGATTTTGAAAATTTATTCTATACAGTCCCTTTCTCTAACTCAGTCAATCAATCTTTTAAATTATTAATCTAGACTTAAGTGTAAAGCTTTTAAGTTCAACAATAAAATAACTCATAATTAACAAATAAATAACTCGTAACTAACAAATAGAACATAACTAAATATTATAAACAAACTAAATATGCCTTTTCATTAGGTATGATAAAAGAGTACAAGAGGCATTAATAATATGACAAACAAGATAACTCAAGTACATCATAATGCAGTAATCTCCAAGCATAATGTCTAATCACCTACTCAGTATCATAACATCAAAAATGGCTATCATAGCTATCCACCACATTACAACATATCTAGGATCTTCCCCAAGCAATGAAATGAAAAATAAGGAAAAATAAAAAATATATAATCACAAACATCAATATTAGCTCTCTCTCTCTCTCTCTCTCTCTCTCTCTCTCTCTCTCTCTCTCTCTCTCTCTCTCTCTCTCTCTCTCTCTCCCCTCCCTCTCTCTAGCTAGCAAGCCATTCAACTATCAAAGGAAACCAGCAAATAACAACAGCCACCACAATCATTCATAATCTCGATCTTCCTCCTCCACATCATCACCATCATTTTCTAGTCAGATCTAAATAAAAGATTGGTACTCTAAAGAAGTAGAAGAATGATGATAGCTTGTATTTTCAATAGTAAGGCTCATCCAGAGCATCTCCACTAAAGCTTCATTGAATTCTGATGTATAGTGGTAATGCTTTTTTCGTATTCTTGAGTAATGAACCTGTAAAGTTTTACTCTCCTCATAGAAATTAGTCATGTGATTCATCTGCTTCCTCTAATATAGCACCTACTCACCTAAGGGCTTAAACATTCTAGCGCTTGTACTATAGCTGGGCCTATTGGTCAACCTAGGCTCTCTAGGTCCAACCTCCTCCTGTACATCTAATTTTTTAAAACTCTATATTTTCCACTTTGTAGGAGTAGAAATAACAAACAATTGCACTTCATTAGCATCTCCTCTTATACCAACAACAATATAAAAAGCATGCATAAGAGAGGGATGACCTAAACCTATAGAAGATATAAATAGATAAGCTTCCGAACATTAATAGAGTTCCCCACTTGAACAGAATAATTCAAAACTGTCTGATCCATACTGACTTCACTAATATTTATACTTGGAAAAACATGAGCACAAATATGATACTTCCATGCTTTAGAAGTTTGAGTTAAAAAGGCAAACAATCAATTAATTACCTTACCATTCTTTTCACTTCAAATAGCCCCACTATGGGGTCCTTAAAGCCATCTCAAAATCTCCTTGTGGTTAATGGGTGATAAACTAAAATCTAAGTAATCATCATCCTCTATATCCATAAGTTTAAAAAGACAGTTAATTGCTAAGGGATTGAAGGGGACCCACATACCATGGATATAACACTTATTATTTTTAGGCTCCATGCGATTGGCGAAGAACTCATAGATAATATTAATAACAAAAACAAAGGGTTCCTCAGAAAGGGTTTCCCAACCCTGATTCAAAATCATACATCTCTAGCTAGGTTAAGAAATCCTCCCTCCAGAATGAATTGCATGTTCATATAAAGGTGTGCATATCAGTCTTCAGCTTCAACACATATGAAGTAATTCTTATCAAAGGATGAAGTGGCTCTCTTCTTATTTTTAATATCTTGGAGGCCATCATTATGTTAACCTACAAATAATATAGAAAATATAGAAAACTAAGAAGAGATCAAAGTTCAAATGTAGTGACAACTAAAATCAAACCATTTATATTTAAAGACAACACTAGCACAATGGTAATCAAAGGAGTTGTATTACAGTGCTAGGGGAAAAAATTTGACAAAATGGTCAAATAGATAGATACTGCAGTGGTGTGAAACATTTGGCAATGTGGCGTAGGCATGGGAAAATTTAATGCCTCCTTTTTTACTAGAGAAAGGCTATGAAATTTGTCACGTGAGAGCATTATAATGCTTAGGTAAGACCACCACTATGGAGTTTATTAAAACTAATTATGATTTTGACCTAATGTTGTGGTGCTATGGTCACCGTTGTGGTACTCCATAAAGAAACATAATAAAAGAAGTAGCCCCATATAAAAGCGTTGAATTCGAGACATCAATGCTATAGCAAAAAATAATTTTACACCATAGTGCTACATGGATAAATAATGAAGCACATTATTTATAAAAGTAGTATTGTAACACTTAAATAGACTGCAACATAGGAAATGTCAATTTTCTTGAGACTTTTGCATAGTGGTGCCTAATTTAAATGCTGAAAACTTGACAAGAAAATGTTATGGCACTTAAAGATCAGACACTGAGGCGTTGGACTAAATTTTTTAACTTATGTGAATTCTTTAAAAAATTAACATGTAATTAAATTATTCATAACCATACATAGCAAAATAAATTTTAACAAACACACAATACATTTTTCTAAATTATAAATAAAAACATAATAATTTAAGCAAACTTAGTAATACTTAAACAACAAACTAAGATGCAACATCAACATATTCGAGGTTTCTTCAAGGCAATGCTAAATTTATAGTATTCAACCAAACTTTCTAAGATTTTTATTTTGGCTGGTATACATCACTACCACTCTTTAAGTGGTCTACACTAAGATCCTTCTCTTTCTCCTTTGGATTTACTTTGGTATTACTATGAAATGATCTAAGGGGTCTACTACTAAAAGAGATTGAAAGTTATCCTTATTAATTTTCTAAGTTTTTAATTAAAGTAGCTTATCTTTGTAATTGAGTTCTCAATTGAATTACTACTCTTCTAAAGGTGTCTTCCTATCTCTAAATTGATTATTTTTATTAAAACCAGGGGTATAAGAATGTGTTGGTTTTACTATTGGTTATTAAGGATTATTCTAATTTCCTCTCTGATCTGTTTGACTGGCATTCCACTTATTGTTACCATAAAAATTACTATTAGACTAACTAGAGTTAGGGTAAGATTTCACTAACCTAGATTTCAATTTATTAGAATAAGAATTATTTTTTCTTCCAATTAAATTCATATTCTCAATCCCTTAGGCATTACTATCACCAATAGAATTTAAATCATGCTCTTCTAATTATATAGGTGATCCTGATCATGATCAAGAAGTATTTAATTTCTTAAATATAGTAGCTACCTAGGCAACCAAAATAGATAATGCATTTTATTAACAAATTCCAAATACTCTCTTAGAATTGACCTTATTAGAAGGCAGCAAGAAATTATTTATATCCATTTTCTCAATTAATTCATATGAATCCTCAAATGGCTTAAACATTAATGATTCTCTAGTAACTGCATTAATGACTAACCTTAGTGATCCTACTAGTCCATTACAGAAAGTCTAAATAACCAACCAATCAGGTAAAGCATGGTGACGACATTTTCTAAGATTTTTTTTTTTTTAATTTTCATAACTTTTATAAATTGATTTTCCTTCAAATTGGGCAAAAGATATGATATCATTTATAAACAAGGTAGTTTTTGTAGGTGAGAAATGCTTGTCACACCTCTTGATCTAAAGTTAAAGAAAACATCTAAAGTGAAAGAATTTAATTTCTATTCTCTTTCTTTTCTTTTTTTCCATTGTATAACTAATAATTATTCATTTACAACTAGATTAATTGACATCCATAACTGATTAATTGCATTCATTTACAACTAGATTAATTGACATCCATAACTGATTAATTGCATTTAAAATATAAATAAGTAACAAAAAATATAATTACATTACTACACTATTGTTAATATTTATATTGTACTACATGCTCAAAAACTCAAAAATATTTATATAATACCTACCACTAGTTACAAAATAATGCATATAAACCAAAAAAACTTAAATATGACTAAAATGACCATCCCTATCTAGCATCATGTTGTAGGCTCCTTATATTTATCTGAAATAATATAAAATCATATAATTAGCATAAAAGACTAATAAGTAACCAAAACTTTATCACTTTATTTAATGCAAGATAAAAGAATCAATACATACATTCTAGTTGAAATCAATAATAAATAAATAATGATCAGCAAAGTTAATAGAGATCTATTAAAATATAAGAGAAATTGGTAAAGGGGACTACCACCCAATAGCCATAAACATTTATTATGCTATGTTGAATTAATATTAATATCAGTATGGTCTTATTTTGATATATCAATCAGCTAAATACACTATCATGTAAATGTTGTAATTATGAAAAGCAAGATAGGACATCCAACTTTAATGTGATGTTTTTAGCTTTTCATCTGTTACAACTTGATGAACTAGCTAAAATTGCTCCACGACCTTCAAACCCTAGCCTTCCATTTATATTTCTTCTCCTTTTTCTTCTCAAATTCATTTTCCTTCTATGTAGAGCAAACTGAATGACATAAAAAGGAACTTATAGAATTATAGTTTAGTGACTTAACATATTTTATAATAAAATATTAATATAATATCAATATAATTATATAATCTATTCAGATTATAATATAAAATCCATATTAATCTTTTTGAAACTTCAAAAACTATAAAAAATATTCATAAAGTAGCACATCATTTTAAAAATATTTTAGTTAAATTAATTTGCAAAATAGACACCTAATAGTCCAAAAAATCCATTTATATCGACATGTATCAATTTCTTAAGAATTTGCACCAATACCTAAAAATTATGAAAAAATTATTATACTTAAAACATAATAATTTCTATAGACGGTTTGTGACTTGGACTAATAATGACTCCTAAAAAAATTATTTATCTAACTCAAAATATGGGCTTTACAATACTTATCTAGGAATTTGTCTGCCAGCTCATTCCAAGTAGTTGTGTAGCTTGGGGGCTAGGTGTTCAACCACATCTAAGCTTTATCCCTTAACAAATATTAAAAAAATTAAGCATAACAATATCATCGCTGACACCATTATACTTGAATATTATGTTGATCTTTAAGAAACTAGCTAAGCATAGGTTGGAATCCTCAACAAGATTTCCCCAAAACTAGGAATTTCGAACCATCCAAATTATGGTGAGTTTCAACTCAAAGTTATTAGCTTGAATAATATGTCTATTAATGCTCTTGTGGATTCCATCTACTACAGGATTGGCATATTCTCTAAGAGGTTTAGGATGGTCCTAATCTAACCTAGTTTTTTTTTTTTTTTGAGAATGCTAAAAGCAATATTATTAATCCAAGAGAAAGAGCTTAGAATAAAACACTTCTATCAGATTCCTCCTTTAAGAAAGAACCAAAGGAAGGAGGAATGTTATTGCATTCTAAACTATCCCAAATGAAATCAAAAGAACTAGCAATGTTAGCACAACAATCCGCTAACTTATTACACTCCCTATTTACAACTTGAATGATAACTTGGTTGAAATTCCTTAAAAAGCAGAGATCATCATAAGAAGAGCCCTCCACTTCGTCCCTCTCTTTATACAACCCTTTATGTATGAATTCCATCACATTGTAATTATCCCCTTCAACAATGATACCTTTCGCCTCATACATCCACTCTTGGACAAACTTTCTCAAAGCAAGGACCGCTTCCAACTCCA
This sequence comes from Dendrobium chrysotoxum, assembly GCA_019925795.1. Lineage (NCBI taxonomy): Eukaryota > Viridiplantae > Streptophyta > Magnoliopsida > Asparagales > Orchidaceae > Dendrobium > Dendrobium chrysotoxum. Next base: position 52,996,729 of record CM034314.1, on the reverse strand, counting down.
AAGCCGAGCTATCCCAATGCAGCCTTTTAAGGCCAAAAGCAAAGAGAAATCTACCTTTACTATCTCTTATCACACCACCTACACCTGCTTTATAAGACTTTTCCACAGTTGCATCAACATTGAGCTTAATCCAATCGATTAGAGGGGGATTCCAAGAGAAAGAAAATAGCCTAGGCCGATTAGAATCCCAGTGGACCAAAATAAGATTAGCTGGAAATGAAAGTGAAGCTAACCCGATAGCATTGGCAGCTATCACATTAAGATTATCCTCTTTATTCTCATGCACAAACTTGTTCATTCTTTTGCATACCAAGAATACCATTGAACAATATCAATTACCCATAAAAGGATTAGAAGAGGACAAGGTTGCCAACATCTTATAACATTCCTCCAAAGAAGAAAAACCAGAGATATGATATCCCCAATAATTAAGAACATTCATCACTTTATGAATACCTTGACAATGGACAGCTATATGAAGCGAATTTTCCACAGCACTACATCCTCTCGGGCAGCCATTGTATTTGATAAATCTTATATACATCAAGAAATCATTAGTAGGAATTGAGTTATGATTCAATCTCCACCAAAATAACTCCACTCTTGGTCTTAATTTTAAATCTCTTAACCATTTCCAATTGCTGTCTTCCAGTTCAAATTTACTGCAGTTAGCTGAAATCAATGCCGCCAAAGTCATCCCTGAATGCCTATACAGGAGCTCCCTTTCATCACAAGGAAGTTCTCGATAGATTGGAACCGATTTAATGACCTCTACCAGATCCATTCCAAACACCTGCTTCAACTCCAGCTCATTCCAACTTCCATCCTGAATAAAATAGTTAACAAAATTCTGATTTCCTTATAGATCAGCTACAAACGTGGGCCAATGATTCAAACTTTTATCTAGTACCCAGATATCTGAAGAAGTATTCACCTCCATTCCATTAGCCACTTTCCACCTCAAAATCTCCGGCAGGAAACTAGCACCGTGAGTTATCACTTTTCAAGTAGCAGATTTTCCCAAAGTAGCTTAAGCATTCCAGAAAGAGTCCCCATATTTAGCAATTAAAATCCTATTCAATAAAGAATTAGGCTTTGCCAACAAATCCCAAGCAAATATAGCTCTCCAAGGACCCAAATTTTTAGCAGCTGACACCACCCCTTGACCTCCCAACCTCTTTTGTTTACACAAGGTATTCAAATCCATAAAGTGCAGGCCTCGGCTCTTATCTTGTTTCATCCACAGGAATTCCCTGCTCAGCTTATCAAGATCTCTTAACACACTCGGTGGAACCAATGAATGAGAAGATAGAAAAATGGGAATAGTCATGATGGAAGATTTAATAAGTAATATGTTCCCCGAAAGAGAAAGACATCTATTCCCCCAAATATTTAACTTCTCATAAGCCTTTTCAACCAAATTGAAAAAATACGCCACCTTCAATCTCCTTAAAACCATTTTCACTCCCAAATAAACCATCTCCTTAACTTCATTGATGCCCAATACTTTGGAAAGAACTTTAGCCTTGAGTCTACCCACCGATTTCCCAAATATCATAGAGGATTTTAGCACATTTACTTTCTGCCCCGTCCAACTGCAATAAACCTTCAAGATATTCATGATTTTCCTAGCACATCTTTTATTGGCTTCAGAAAAAAATATAACATCATCAGCATATTGAAGGTGAGAAATCTTATGAACAATAGGGGCTACTCTGATCCCAATTCTAGCACCTTTTGATTGAAAGCTTCAGTCAATAGTTGAGAACACAAAATAAACAAAAGAGGTGATAAAGGACACCCCTGACGAAAGCCACATTTCGCCTGAATCCAACCAGAATAAGTGCCATTCACCGAAATAGTAAACTTAGCATCCATAACACACTATAAGAGGAGATTTGCAAACTTCCAAGGAAACCCAATCTTCTCCAAGACTTGCCTCAGCGTATCCCAACCCATGCAGTCGTAGGCCTATTCCATATCAGCCTTAATCGCCATCAACCCTTTTTTAGCTTTAGAATACCTGAACTTATGAAAAATCTCTTAGGTAAGCAAGATATGATCCGACATAGATCTACCCTTCATAAATGCCACTTGATTCTCAGATATCAACTTAGGGATTAAGCCAGCAAGTCTATGCGATAACATCTTTGCTATAATCTTATATATCAATTTACAAAGACTAATTGGTCTAAAATTAGAAGGCACCAAAGGATTCTTTATCTTGGGAATCAAAGTAACTGATGTTTCTTTCCATTCCTCACACATCACCCCAGTTTTAAAAAATAAGCTAATAGCTTTCCAAACTTCCGCTTTTATAACATTCCAGTAATATTTAATAAAGGAATAGGATATGCCATCTAGCCCAGGTGAGATATTACCTTCCAACCGAGGAATAACAGCTTCCAACTCCTCTTTGGTGAAGTCAGCCAATAGAACCCTTTTATCAACTTCATCCAGCTTCTTTTCAAAATTCGGCCATCCATCCAACTTACAACTTTTATGCCTCCATTTTCTCCCAAAATGATAAAAAAAAATTGCTTCGATATTCTCTTGATCCTCCACCAACTCACCTTGACGGTCTTTAATTTGAGGAATAAATTTGATTTTCCGCCTAGCTGAAGCCATAAAATGGAAATATTTTGTGTTAGAATCACTTTCCTTCAACCACTTTACTTTTGCTCTTTGCTGCCACCAAGAGCTGAGCCGGCCCAATGTTGAATTATACTCCAATCCCTTTGATTTCAGCAAAACAATTTTATCATCTTAGAGACTTCCACAATTTGCTTCTTCCTCTTGCAACAACAAAATCTCTTTCAACAGCTGATCCTTTAACATGTCCAGATTTTCATGCTTAGCCTTACTCCAGTGATACAAAGCCTTCAATGCTCTCTTAAACTTGAAATTCAGCACCTGCACATTATTCCCTCCAGCTCGTTTTCTCCAAGAAGTCGCCACAATGGAATAAGAACCTGGAAAAGAAGACCAAACCTCTTCAAACTGCAGCTGCTTCGTCATCTTAAATCCAGAAGAAAACAATTTTAGCACAATATGACAGTAGTCAGAGCCAATTCTCCCAAGATGTCGAATTACCGCTGGTTGAATAGAGTCCAATGCTATTGAATTGAGAAGGCAACGGTCCAATCTCTCTAAAATCCGAGCACCTCCTTTCTTATTGTTGCACCAAGTATATTTGGGACCAATAACGCCAATATCTTGAAAATCACACCTAGTCATTAAAGCTTTCATATCTTGAGGACCATGTGAAAAAAGAAACTTCTTTCCACCCCTCTTTTCTTCTTGAGACAAGATACAATTAAAATCTCCACCCATGATAAATGGAAGATTAGTTTCTGAAAAACCTTCTAAAACTTCCCACAGTTGCCGCCTCTTATTAACATCTCTACTCCCATAAATTGAAGCCACAAGCCATTCACCTCTTGAAGAAGATTTAAACTTGCCAACCACCAATTGAGTAGAAGCATGAACCACAGAAAATGAGCCACTACACAGTTTCCAACATACCAGAATACCACCTGAAAGTCCGTCAGCTGGAACTTCAAAAAAATCCCAACAATCTCCAATCAACTCATTAATGTCTTTCCTCACCACATTTGAAATCTTTGTTTCCACTAAAGCAAAAAAGAAAATACCAAATTATTTAACAAACTCCTGAAGGTACCGAGAGGCCTCTTTCTTCCTAGCCCCCCTACAATTCCAAAAAGCAATGGATGTCATTTATGGTTAAAAGTGGGATTAATCCCACTTTTATTCTTAATCCCAGATTCTCCTTTCCTCCTTTGAGAAAGAACCACACCATTACCCAAAGATTTGAGTTCCTTATGTAACTTTACCCTGACTTTGACTGAACCACTTTTAGCTCTATCCACATTAGAAACCAATTTTTCCTTACTTTCACCAACTATCTCTCCATCTTCAACTACACCACCTTTTGACAACTTATTTAAACCTTCATCTTCCCCTTCTGAACTAGAAAAAACACAAGTAAACTTATTTTGACTTTTAATAGAACCAAGGGAAGGAAATTTGTCACCTTGACTGTCCTGATTAAGTAATGCATAATTTAAACCTTTAGAACCTTCACCCTCCTTATCTGCAGCAACTTTCACCAGCTTGTCTTCTATAGGTACTTGCAACTCATCCGCCTTTTTAACACTTTGAGCAATAACCATACCAGCATTCCCTTCATCACACACTCCCATTCTTTGAGAAGGTTTTGAAAACCTTTTTTCAACAAAAACTGTTTTCGGTTTCAGAGTAGGAGCAATAGGAAATCCACCGTTTCCTATTCTTTTTCCTTTATTTCTCCGCCTAACATTATTAACTAAAGTCCAAGGGCCATAGCCCTGCCCATTAATAACATCTATTTGATGATTTTTAGGTTTAGTACCCACTCCAGCATTCAAAGGGACCTCCTTGTTAACACTACCTTTTTCCTTACAATCTTCCAGCAAATGCCCCACTATTCCACAATTGAAACAGAATGAAGACACCTTCTCATACTCAACCTTTTGAAAAAAACGTCCAAATGAGCTTTCCAACCAAACACCTAGAGGAAATTGATGGTCAAGAGTCATCCTAACACAAACTCTAGCATACTCCCTTTTACTCCATTGAAACATGTTGCCATCAATCCAGAGAGGATGCCCGACCATAGAGGCAATCCTTGCCACATTCTCTTCATCCCAACACAACAAAGGAAGATTTGGTAGTCTTACCCAAATAGGAGCTGAAATGCCTTTCAAAGACAAAGGATCAAATTAAGGTGACCATTTATCAATCCCCACGATGTGTTCATTAACATACCAAGGGCCTCCTTCCAAAACCTTTTCCACCACTTCCAAATCAAAAAAAGAGCACAGAATCCATCCGAGTCCAAGGGAAGGTATGTGAACCTTCCCAAAAACTGACCATTGCCTCCAAAGTTCCCTGGCTATCACACTAAACGGAATATCCTTCCCAAAAACCTTCATAACTACCAAATTTTGGAGTTTATCTGAGTTACACTTAACATTAGCCTCATTTAGTTTTATTGCCACCCCATCTTCCGACATAATTGAAGAATCCTTAACAAAATTCAACTTGATATTGGGCTTTCTAACCCTATTCAAATTACTAGGAATTCTTTCCAAAGAACCTTTCCCTTCAGCATTTCCACAAACACTAGAGATGTTTTCCATTAGTTTCTATGAGAAAGAAACACCTTCCTGCACTAAGCTTGTAGAAGAAACCGAATTAGCCAAGCCATCCTCCAAACAAATACCAGAAGCTTTAGAAGGAGGAATTAGATTTCCATCAACCAAATCATTGGAACTCGCATTTATCCTACTGCCAAGGATAGGGATTGCATTTGAGTTGCTAAACCGATTGACAAAAATCTTCATTCCTGAAAATGAAGCTCCCTGGTCCACATTACGCAGAGAATAGCCAGCTGAATTTCCGCTATGAGGCATAGAATCATCCTCCAAAACCAAAATATTTTTACCTTTACCTTCCACAAAGATAGGCTTTTGACAAATCGAATGAGAAGGTTCAGAAATTATTAGATCACCTTTCACTCGACGCCTGCGAATGTCTTCCTCATCCCGAACAGAACCCGAATCCAGACGACTAGAATTTTCACAATCCCTCATACTAACATCTGATGCTCTACCAGGAATTGATGGAGATAACCGGAGGTCATCCTCCGGCATGCCTGCCGACGGTGGATCCTGGCGGATTGCTGTTCCACCAAAATAGAAATTTGAAATTCCGCAGTTTCTCACTCTAGAATCCCGCAGTTTCTATTTTAATCTTAACTAGTTTAGCCATACCTAAAATTTAAGTTTTTTTAGATTTTCTAGTTTTTGTATGGATCCTCTTAATCTATAAGCAGACAACAAGGGATCATTACTAAATCTACTTTGCTTGCAACAATAAGGTAAAAATTAAATAACATTAAATAAAACTAAAAAAAAGGCAAAAGAGTCTTCTTTAATTTTGTAGAGTTTTCAAAAAAAAAAAAAGGGAGGATACAAGATACAAGTATAATTAAATACTCAACTAGTTCAACAATATAGTTCAACTTATAATATGTATATTTCTTCCCCAGCAACGATGACAAAAACTTGATGCAGTGGGGTATGGAGATTACATTTATGCTATGGGTTCTAATATGATTAGGTTTTTTTTAATATTACTTACCTATAAAATACACAAGTGCACGTGTTGATCAAGTAATAAAATGTATAAGAGAGCGTCAATCCTACAAGAAAGTGTTCTACTACAATTAAATTATGACTATCTACTAAAAATGCACAATTCATTTGGCTGACTAAATCTAGGTTTTGTGTTCTGCCACTTATAGAAAATACAAAAGATAAATTAGTAACTATATTATAAAATATTTTGAACAAATAAATTTGAATCCACAAAGTTTTCCTAATGTGATTCGTCAATATTGAAGTGGATCAAAGCATAAGCAGGCCTAGATATATGATGAGCTTGTTGGGATGAAAGAAAGAGAGGTTTAGGGCCTTCTAAAAATTATTGCATCTCCAAAGAACCTAGAAGGTTCAACATCCTATGTCTAGGCATATAAACATTCCATACCAATACTCTTATTTGTTCTAATATTCCTCCATCAAGAAAAAATATCACACTATATTTTAATTACACACATGATCATTGTATGCTTTAAATTAAGAATGGGAGTATTGATAACTTTAATAATTCATTTCAAAGTTCAAGTGCCAATAATAATACTTATATTGTGTTCACATCATTAGTCCCAAAGTCAAAAATTAGTCAGACATGATAAAGATAGAAAACAAACCAATATTCATTCTTGCTTAAAAGAGAAGATATATGAGAAAAAGTAAAGTAAAAGGTTACCTGGATAGTACAAATGCACTTTCCACACTCATTTTTTCTCCAAATCTAGGATTACTCATAAGAAGATAGGCTAAGATCATCAAAGAAGTATCTTACAAGGGACACTAGTATCTTATAAGGGACACTAAAGAGAAATACAGTATAAGATTGAAAATGAACAAAACTCTCCAACTCACAAGACTGATAACACACAAGGTTAATGGCTAAATCGATGTGTGTTTTTTAGCTAATTGGGTGCAACTACTCTTATCGAAAATTGCTCCACCGCAGGGCTATAACAATGAAGAATTGTTGCACTTGAAAATTTCATACAGCACTGCGTGTTGTGTAGGGAGGTGCTCTAGCGCTCAAATCCACGAGACTCAGATGTTGCTATGTAGATTTCTGTGTAGATAGGAAGCACTGCAAAAATGAGCTTGGCTCCACTTTGGTCTACATTAATTATCCTTTTTTATGAGACTCTGGCACTATGATTTTTTGATATGGCATTGAGGCATTGTAAATGTTGCAGCATCGCTTATTGGCACGCTGTGCTGCTGGCTCAACACTTATGATTTTTTCTTCTTTTTCTAAGTATTTTTTGCACACCATCAATTAAAAATAATATTTTAATTGATATTTAATATCATAAAACACTATAAAGTTTACACATAATAATCATGTATCCAACTCAAGCCAACTTCATTCATCAAAAGAACTCTTCCAACAATATCATCCTTACTAATGAGGATTTGGGGGACTTAGACTTTTCAATTGGAACTACTTTTTGTGATAGATTTAATATTAAAAATACTCTTCAATATGATTAACTATGGATTTATATATCTAGCTATTTGTAAAGGCGTTCCCTCCACTTTTTTTTCTATTACGTTGATGCTTCTATTTTTAATATTTATTTCTCTTTTGCTTTAATGGCTTATTGAAATGTTTCTTTCATCATTTGTTGGGTTTCAATAATGTTATCCACTTTCCTCTTGTCTATTTTTCCTTACTATGAATTAGTTTTCAAAACATATCTAGGATTATACCTAAAAAAGTGAATTTAAGCTTTGTCAGCCTAACAATCAATCATCTGTCACAATAATAGTTTTTTTTTTCATGCCTCTGATTTTAATTTTCCTAGCCTCAAGAAATTTTGGATAGCTTCCATTTCACTTCTATCCAAGATGTAAATGCTGAAAAAATATTGTTATTTTTCAAAGAATACTATGAACCCTTTGAATTTAAGTGAAATCTTAGGCTATTATATCTCTAATCCTCATTTCAAAAATTTGGGAAAGACTATCTCAGCTTTGAGGCACCAATTAGATAAATTTTAGCCTCTAATTAATATAATTTAGTTCAAACATGAAAGATGGATAACATCTAAATGTTTCCCTTTGGTTGAAGATTTTAGCTTATGATTTTTTTTTTTTGAATTTGGAATACCATAGCATATTCATATAAATCTTGTCTTATTCTAGAAGGATGTATGAAGATCTTGAACAAGTGTCATTCAAGATTTCATGAACGCTAAAAGGATTCATATGATTCTCTTAGGGCCAAATTTCTAAACCTAAAGAAAAAGGTTGCCTTGGTCTCCTTTCCATCCTTGAAATGCATCATGGATTTATGTCTAAGCTCATTTTGGAGCTCTAGGGTGTACCAATCTAGTTGCAAACATTGCTTCAAGAGAAATACAGTTATATATGGAAGCCTCAAATCCGCTTAACTACTTATTTATAAAAATTAGTAGGTTTCATCTCCAATTCTCTTTACCATGCTCTCCCATCCTTCATCAACAATGATGGCGCCTCTTTTCCACTATTATGGGTGAAAGTCCGAATAGGTTATTAGACCTATTTCTTACATCCCTAGGCTAACCAAGAGGGAGGGGGGGGGGGGGGGGGGGGGGGGGTGAATTGGTCCTTTTAAAAATTTCTCTTGGAATTTTGGAAAACTTATATTTAAAAACTTATGCAAATCGTACAGTACGATTTACCTTCATACAGTACATATAGAGTGAATTTTTAAAGCTTTTTCAATCTCAGAAATTTAACCACAGAAAAATAAAATGCATAAAAATAACAGTGCAGAAAAATAAAAAGTAAGTACAGAAAATACAAGAATTTATAGTGGTTCGATCAAACACGACCTACATCCACTCCCTAGAGACTCCTTCTCTAGTATTGCACTAAACTCAAGTGACTCTCCTTTTGCCCCCACAGCAAGGCGGAGAAGCCTTTATAAACTATCTTCCACCATCTTGGTGCGGCAGAGAACCTTCGTCCTTTTTCACTCTCCGAGTGACGGCAGAGAACCGATCATCCTTTTTCACTCTCCAAGTGACGGCAGAGAACCAGTCGTCCTTTTTGACCGTCCTGGTGACGGTAGAGAATCGAACCTTCTTCAAAGATCTTCTCTCGAGAGTCTTCAAGGACATAGAGAAGTACAAAACAATGAAATCTTCACTCTTAGATAACTTTGTGAATCCCCTCACAATTTTTACTCCAAGGATCTCACTCAACTCACACCCAAACACTCTCCCTTATCACTCTCCCTTCCTCTCTCAAGAAGAAATTCGTAGATGTGTCATCATACAAGTCAGTTTAAAGGTCCTTAAAAACTAAGGACAAGAAAAACTGTCCAAAAACTGAATATTTCAAGTTTCACGCGTCCCGATTGTCCCGTACGATCGATCTTCGTACTGTACGAATAGTTAAAATCATTGAACAATTCGTCCTGTACGATCCCATATGAATCAAAGTCAGGGCCGTTCGTACCTCAAATCCTCCTGCACGAATTATATTTCATACTGTACGAATAGTTCAAAAATTGAACAATTCGTCCAGTACGAACCTGTACGAACCCAATTCAGAGCCCTTCATACCACAAAATATCGTGTATGAAATCCATTTCATACTATACGAATACTTCAAAAAATGAATAATTCGTTCCGTACGAACCTAAAACAGAGCCGTTCGTACCGAAAAATCTTCTATACGAATTATATTTCGTACTGTACAAATAGTTTAAAAAATGAACTATTCGTCCCGTACGAACCAGTACGAAAAAAAATAGAGCCGTTCGTACCATAAAATCTTCTATATGAACCATATGTCGTACTGTATGAACTGAACTTTGAAAAAAATTTCAAGCCAAATAGGTTCGTTGTGGAGGACATATATACAGATCGTCCCATACGATTGTATGTCGTACTGTACGATCAGTTTAAAAAATTATGTTTTTCACTCCCCCATTGTGTGTGTGTGTGCATAATTATCCAACTTACAATCACACTCTCTCAGACTCAAGAAAATAAAAAATACAGACTTCACTTACAATAAACATTAACACATGAACTTGAAGTCTTCAAAAATCTGGAGTGCGAATATCCTGAAAGAACATGTTAGTGCACACAAAAAGAAACTCCAATATATGTTAGGAGAAAAATAAAACAAATAAAAAGTTTTTGTAATCATCAAAAATAATTTGTATCAGAATTTTCTAGAACGAACGGATTTACACAAATCATAACAATGGGATCCTTCAACTGAGGGGAAAATGTTTTACCACCCGATTAGCTCAAATCTAGTTAAGTCTCTTCTAATTTTGAAAATATGTCAACTTATAACCCTTATCAACAGTAAAGGCTATGATTTTTATGCTTTCAACCATGAGAACTTTCTTAATCTCTACAATCACATAGAATCTAATGAACTACTATGGAATGGTATGGCTAATCCTAGCTTTAAGGACTTTATTAAAAATGTTTTCAGTCAAACAAAAATGTTAAATGGCATTGGTTGATTTGATACTACAACTATCTGATGAGATTCTATTTTTCTCTGAGATTAAAGTTGTTGATGCCCGTGCAGTTAGAAACATTATGGTTCCACCTACTTGTAATCTATAACTCTAGAAATGTGTCCATCAACTACCCCTTCTTCTTCAGCTTTTTCTCAAATACCCTTCTAAAAGAATGGCTCAAAATGAATTGCCAGTTCTCTCCTTCGTCTCTTCATCCTCCAAAGTTTACAATGCATTGATGATATGAGCAATATCTCCAAATTTCATAAGAAGTTCTATTTTTTATTAGTATATTGTACTGTCCACTATATATGGAGTGAAAGGTATCACATGAAACTATGGGGTAATATTGTTAGCTCCTCATTCCTCTTAGCTGATGAAAGTCATTTTCTCTAAGTTAAATAGATAATATGAAGAAATGATTGTGAAAACTTAGCAGCTTTCTTTAATACATTGGAGCTCGGGGCTACTATTTCTCTAATTTTTTTAGCTCTATGGCAATGCTTGTCTCTCTCACAATTTACTTTTTTTAGTTCTTGGGGCAATGATGTATGGGCCTCCTAGGTTTCTAATATTTGGCTTGGATAACTTCATGGTGCTTCGATCATGTCTTCGTCTTCTTGTATAATTTGTGCAGTTTGTCAGATTCTCCAACTTAGTTGCTCTAGGCCTTATGCTAGCTTGTCCTTTGATTACTCGGCTTTTATTAAGCCCATAAAATTTTCTTTTAATCTTCTTTTTTCATAAGGTTTTTGGTTAGTTATTCTTTTCATTTCTCATTTTAAGTTGTACATTTTAAGTTTAATGCCTTTTAGATTAATATATTTACCTCACTACAGGAAAAACATAATTTTTTGGCGCCCATTTCCACCAGAAAATGAATAAAATATGTCGGTAATTTATATTTCCAGCGGTTTTCTGATAATAATTTGTGTCGAAAAAAATTCCGCCAAACATATTTCTGGAGGATTTTCCATTGTAAATTGCTTAGAAATAAAAATAAAAAATATTTTACTTAGACTGAGTGGACCTCGCATGCTATCACAACGGGCCTGTGAACCCGCTTGCACTCTGCGGACCCGTGAACTAAGCACGCCCGCCCGCGAACCAAGATCGCCTGCTCGCCTGTGAACTCAACGTGCCCCTGAACCATGCTTGCTCGCACAACCCCCTATGCATGTTGTGCAGGGTTCAAACCCTCCCACTTCAAACCCTCTCTATCCAATGAGCTACATTGCATATTATATTATTTTAGTTGCATTTTTTTATTTAAATTATCCTTTATTAAAAATTATTTTTAATGCAAAATATATTCAGACCATTTTTCTATTTAATAATATCAATTAGATTCCTAAATAATTTATTTAATTAGTTAAATTTACATAATTATTATTCTTAATTTTTTTATTATATTAGTTTAACAATATTTAATTTAATTAATTTAATATAACAAAAAGAATAATTTAAATATTAATAATAATTATTTTCTAAAAAATTTAAAATTTCATCGAAAATCTTTCAAAAAAACTGGCCGAAAATCCACTAGAATTTCTGATTGATTTATTTGAATATCTGGCGGATTTATTCTCATAAAAAATTTGTCTTTAAATCTTTCCCCAAAAAAGTTAAAAGCATAATATAAGAGGATGGCTTTTTCTACTCCTTCAACCCTTTTTTATATGTCCCTATTTGTACTCAATCTTATCACATCTCTCTCTCTCTCTCTCTCTCTGTATATATATATATATATATACTTTTACTCAATTAAGTGCTACAAATGCCTTTCTTACATCTATACCATCCAATAAATTTCTTGGATTTGTGATCATAATGAAATTTTGAGGCCTCGATCTATGAGTTCGATCTCTCGATTCAAGGAATGCTCATCATCACACTATTAATATTTTAAACACATTACTTTTTTAATATTCTGTAAGTATTATGGGAAAGTGGTCAGGCAACTTACATTTTTTTATTGATATTTAGCCTAAGAACTAAATATATGATAAAAATAGCAAGTTAATGGATATAAGAAGTAGTTTTGGTTCAGTAATATCTCATTCACCATCCTTTGGAAGGTTTATAATAATTTTATGTGAGCCCATTTAACAAATTAAAGCAACCAGCCCTATGAAATATCATAACTCGAAATACGAAATTCTTCATGCAACCAATAACACTAACTTACTACCATACATAAGAGTTATTATGAACTAAAATTAAGAAAGAAAAAACAACAAGGTAATCCAAATAAGAGTCACAATATTAAGAATATTTAGGATCAAATGCTAATTAACTAGGGATAAACTTCAATAATGGATCTTAAACCAATCGAAGATGTTATCTTGTAGTCGCTAAAACCAGCGGCTACAAATAGCTCGTGCCATTCATTCTCGTCTCTTTCCTTTCCTGCGACAAGAATCATCATTTCCAGATCAAATAAAAGTTGTGTCTCCATTGAAGTTTGAGTATTGCTGCCTACACCAACTACCATATCGATTACTATCACTTTTCCACCCTTCTCTTTTGGAGGAATCGCTTCCTTGCAACGTTGCAGTATCCTAATGCAATCTTCATCACTCCAATCATGCAATATCCACTGCATGACATTAAAATTTTATACAACAGTCAAATTACATATCATTATTTTTTATCATGCTTTGAAATGATGAATGAAGATCTTTCATTATAAAGATAATTATCCCAAATATAGGGGATTATTGATGAGGCTAATCATCATAACATTTTAAAGGATTAATTTTTTTTTTCTAAATTTGTATTTATTAATGTAAATTTCAACTAGTAATTTATTTTTCGACAAATTAAAAACTTTGTTATGCTATTGCTGTAAGGTTGTAATCAGCAGTCTGTATTAGTTTTTACTGACCTTAAGAAGAGCGACATCAGCAGGCGGGAGCTCAAGAAACATGTCACCACCAACATACTGAATTCCATCTATCTTCTTTGCTGAGTTGACAACATGTGGAAGATCAAAAACAGTGCATTTCAATCCCGGAAACTCTTTCGCCAAAGCAGCTGCCGTCAACCCGGTTCCACCTCCAACATCGACCAACGTCCCAATTCCCTTAAATGCCTCACGTCCGACATGCTTCAAAACATCCATCACAAAAATGGAGTCACATGCCATCCCCTTATTCAACAAATCATTAAACTCTGGTTGTGCTCCCGTGAAGTCCCAGAATGTCTTCCCATGTGCCATCTCAAACGGGGTTGTGGACGTATCCGATCTACGAAACCAATAGGAGAGTTGGTAGCACGGATCTACAAGGTGGTGGTCGAGGAGAAAGAGAACGAAGGGGGAGGAACAGGGGCTGTGGGGAAAGGATGTTGTGAGGAGTTGGGAGACAGGACCAAGGCCAAAGGCTTCCACCCCGGAAGGAGTGATGTGGGATTTGAAGATGCCTATGCAGGAGAGGAGGCGCATCATGATACGGAGGTGGCGGGATTTGGTTTCGGGGATGGAGAGAAAGGAAAGGAGGTCGGAGATTGTTGCCGGCATGCCTTGGCTAAGGATAGCGTCGGGGATGCGGAGTTCAATGGCGCATTTTAGGCACATGGATTTGATATAGCTAAGAGAATGATTCAGTAGAACTGCATGGGCTTCTAGGATGTCCTGAACCTCGGCGTCGGCAAGGTTGATGCTGGCCGATGTCGTCATGCTCTGTTCTACTCCCTCTCTGCCTCCCCCTTAATCGCCCTCTCCAAACACTATCATAAATGAACAGAAAACTGCTGCTTCTGCTTGAGTGAGCTGTGGATATATAATGCATGGATGCGCATTGTTATGCAAAATATTTTTTCCCAAAAAAAAATATCAGAATAATTTAGCTTATTGAGTCAGAGCAATCAGAATTCTACGTGAATGCTCATTTGATGAAGTTGAAAAATTTTTTAATTTAAAAGCGTGGTTCACGCTACGTTTATTGTAATTTTGTAAGGTTATTAAAAAATTTTATAGGTATTTGTTTAATGCGTTCGAAAATTTGAAATGGAAAAAATTGCTCATAATTGATAATTGAGCCATTATGATATCACGTGGGTGACATTGCCACCGTGGAACCCAGCAGCAATGAGGGGTTAAATATTTTTATAATGTTATCGAGGGTGGCAACTTGAATCCATAATTTTTTATTTCGGTCGAAATTGCCATTGATTTTCATGTATTTGATTTTATTTTAAACTAATTATTTTTATTTGATTGAAATAATTTATTTATAAATTATTCTTTAAACATAATCAATTATATTTATTTTGCATTAACTCAACATAAAAATAAATTTTTTTCACTTTAAATTATTTCTATATAATGAATATATTAAATAATAATTTTGATTTTAAATGCCAATATCACACGTTATTTTTAATATTGGAATATATCATCAAATAAGAGAATTTTTGTGACATGTATAATTTAAGTAAAATTGTCTCTAATATTTCAACCCTAAATATCCTCGTAATAATGTTTCTTAGAGACAACTAAGAATATTAGTGTTGCTTGTCGGAACATTCATGTTGGTAGCGAGATAAAGAGTTTAACGTCTTCTCTTATTACTAAAATCCAACACACATATCGATTAAAGAGGAGTTCAAGAATTGTAAAAGACATTGGCATTTTTATGTGGAAAACTTGGGAAAATATACTGACTCAATTAAAATGATTGCACTAGCAATTTTATTTGGTTACAAGTGAAGCACATCCTAAGATAAAGGCATTGATATTGTGTAAGAAGAACTTTAGTTGGTTGAAGTTGGGAGAGCTCATTTGCAAGAATACAACATAAATTCAAGCATTAAAGCTAGGTGGCAGAGTTCATGTCAATCGACTACATTGATCTTGTATGAGATGACGTGCGTGGGCATTATCATCGATGATAAGTGATGAAGTCAATAGATATCAAACTATTCAGGAGATTGTATGTTGATTAATCATTGTTGTGGAATGGTAGTCGGAAGGATCATAGTAGAGCATTGGTGGTCGGAGGACTATAGTTGAGTGATGATGGTTTAAAGGATTGTAGTTAGAGTTTGCATGTCTATTATTAATGGCCAACAGAGGTCGAAAGAACTGTAGTCAGGCATCGGTGATTAAAAGGAATGTACTAAGGCGATAATGGTTGGATGATTATAGTCAAGTGACAGTGCTTAGAAGGACCATGATCAGGCAATGTTGGTCAAAAGGATTGGCGTTAGCAGACATGAAGGTCAAAAGGATTGCAGCTAGATGATGGTGGTCGAAAGTATAGTGTTCGAAAGATGGAGGTTAAAAGGATCGTAGTCGGGCTATGATGCTTATAGGATTTTGTTTGCTTTGCTTACTTACATACTATTTAGTCCTCTACATATAATTTAATTTGCTAAGGTGTAAGTCTTGCTCAATGCAAGTGTATGTGTCATGTCAAGTAATACACAAATGAGAATAGTACTATTCTCATAAGGAGCTCTAAATTATCATAAATTCAATTTAGTTCTGCCAAATGAAACTACTCTACTTATATAGCCAAATGATTTACAATAGGTTGTGTAGAGTAAAATAAAAATCTATAGTTACAAAAGATAAATCTAATATTTGTTAAATCTCCGAACCTATGATTTTTAAGAACACATGAATGCAAAAGAATATTTTTTTACCAATTATGGTTGTGATATAGAGCACAAGTACTCTTCGTCTTTGTCGAGCTCGTTGGAGTATTTGCTAGGATTCCTCTTAACTACAGTTCTAATATCTCCTTAAGATCCCATAATCATAACCACCATATATCTATGTTATAGTAGCACTACATTTTAAAGCTTCTAATTATTTTCTAATCCTCCATCGAGGCACTACATCACATTATGTTTTAATTTTATGCATGGTTCGTGCATAAACTAAATGTAGTTTGGAAGACTTAAAAACAATTTAGGTAATTTATGAAGATTGAGCCTACTCTATGCAATCCATGGCTGTTAAATAACCATGGATTGAAAACTAATTGATTTTCTACACATTAAAAAAAAATTTACACAACAAAAATATTTTTATCTTACTAACAAATATAATACAAACTACAAAGCAAAATACAAATTAATAATAGAAGAAAGGTAAGAAGTAACCCAAATCTAACGTAACTCCTTTACACTCTTCCACTTTGATCTAAACCAATATAAGATACCAAATAAGTACATAAGGGCCAATTCCTCTCAACTCTCTCTCTCTCTCTCTCTCTCTCTCACGCGCACACACGCACACACACACATGCGCACATAACTCCCCGTGGTGCTAACCTCTTTACATGAACACTGAGGCTACAATTTATACATCTATAAAATAATTGAATTGACGCCATGGTTCTAGCTTAGTGGCACTGTGAAATTTCTAGAAAAGCATATTGGTTCACCATTTATCTCATTAGTTTACCGGTCTATCTGTCACCCACTATAGCATTGGGTCATTTGGCACTGAGGTGCTAGATCTAGTACTGAGGAACTTCTTAGATAGTGCACCGATACTAAGCTCTTCAGGGAATTTTCTAAGGCCCTTTGCTGTAGAGCTGAAGTGGTGGCATTTCAGCGTTGTGGAAAGATATGGTTTTACAATGTTGCTTCTATGACGTTGCGACACTTGTTCAATTTTTATGATTTTTAACATGTTTCCCACACAATAATATAAAGATTAAAAGCACAAATATTATAATATATGCAATTTGGACTACGTAATTTTCTCTTATCAATGTATCCCAAACCTTAAGATATTACTTATCTTCTAGTAATTTATATTGTACTAGGTTAAAAATATCTTTTGCATTGAATATAAAGTAAAATGTTGATTATTAATTTTTGTAAAGAAATAAACACTACAAAAATATAAACTTTGATGACATATATATTAAGACATTTTTATTTAAGTACCTTTAAAATATTTATTAATGCATATTCTAATTTAGCACTAATATAGAGATTTGGTGCTAAGAGAGCGATTTGACGCTAAGAGAGGCATCGCGTGATAAGTTTTCATTCCCGCTTCTTGTTCTTTCATCCAGCGCATATTCAAATCAATTTGCCTCCTTCCGGTGTGCGTTCTCTTCATCTTCCATTCCTAATCGATCGCTGCTACTACAATATTAGCAATCATGACTACAAGATCCGATAATTTTATGTCATCTCGGCTCGGCGGTGAACTGGCACTTCAGTAGTTGTAGCTCTTCCTCTTCATAGATTGCTTCTGATCTCTGCCCCATCTTTTCTAGGGTTTCTGTCAGGACCTTCATAGATCGCTTCAGATCATTAACATTAGTGAAATAGGAGGATGGCGAGAAGGAATCACGTGGTTCTTGCGAGTTTTGGGATTCTTTCGATTATGGCGATCCTATAAAATAAGAATAGAATCAAGGTCAGAAACTGCAAAATTTGGGAGCAAATGAACATTTAAAAAATTTACATTTCAGACCTCCTCATTAAATCTTATCACCTATTTCTTCTTCGCCTTGGCTCATATTCAAAACTATTTACCTCATTCTTCTTTACATTGTCTAGGGTTCTTAAGGTTCTTCACAATTTCTGAACGATCAATCCTTTACTCGCGTCGAACGCCCACTATTTGTACATAGCTGAAAGGTAAATCTTCCACTGATCTTGAAGTTCATTTTATTGTTTGATTCATCGCTTGAACCTTGACGTTGGTTTGATTATAGTTCAATTTTTTTTTGATTTCCCTGTTTATATCGAAAAGATTTCCTACTTCTTGAGAGTTTATAGTTTACTTTAGTTGACTTATTTCAGTTTTAACAATATTGCAGGTCGAACCCCACCAAGGGGTGCTTCCTCCTTGGACCCCCAGCCATATAATAGTTTAAAAGACCAATTTTGAGAATTTGAACTTGACTAAAACTTGATATTTAAATAGAATGTCTTCATTTTGTGCTACTACACAGAATGCAAGAAATACTACCTTACATCCCCTCTTAAATTGTCAGAAAAATTCATTTGGAACCAATTTAATGCAAGTCATGAATGTGAAAACATTACTTTGTTGAAGTTATCAACATGTTGGAGACTCGAAGTATGAAAGAATAACTAACACTGTTAGAACTTTTTACCTTTAAGAAATTATTAGTGAACTACATATACGAACTTTCTTAAATAGTTCATTTATCACCTAAGATAACAATTGGATAAGCTTTACATTTGACAGTAGAAGGTAAAGGAGACATAATTATAATGTATTAGAATAAGGTTGTAATGAAAACCTTACATAGGTGTTTTTTTGTTTTAAACCTTACATAGGTGTTGAGTTGCCTCACAAAGCTTGAGAGGTTATTATGTTTGAAGTAATTTTGGAAGGATATCTCTCGCAAACTCTAGAGGTCAAGACACTATGTGATCTATGGAAGGATCATCAACAAGTAGATAAGTTTTTGAGACTCTATAGAGACCACCATCTCCCTATATTTTTTTCACAAACAAAGTTTTAGGTTCAAAGCGATAAAAGAGCAATGGTCTTATTTCTCCTCTCAGCATATAGTGCCAACTTCTACTCATAGTTCCCTCAAATATTCTCTCTTTTTACTTCCCTCTCACTCAAACATATTATGTACCTATGATGTACTTTATATGCATATACAAAGACTTGAAATTATAAAATATCTGATGGTGGCGCTTCTTTTGAACATGATGTCTTCTTATTATCTTCTTCTCATAAGCATATAGAAAGGGCAAAAAAAAAAGACTTCATAAGCCGTTAGAGTTAGCGAAAGGATAGTAAATCCATCAATAAAAGGAAAAGCTTGTTTCTTTAAGATCAAGAAAAATAACTTCACTCTAAATATTTTTTTACTCCTTGCTTAATCACTTATTTATTTATAATGCAAATCAAAGAGTGTACATGAGATTTTTAGAAATCTATTTGGAGATTAATGATTTGCAATTGAAGTATTATGAGTCAGCATAATGAATTGATAATTGAATATAATTTATATTTGATATAACATATATTGAGGCACAAAATAATGTCAGTTTATTAGAATTATTTTATTAAATTCAAGTGTTAGGAAATCATATATCTTAGGGCAACTTAAATGTGCCTTATTATTAAATATATTTCATCAAATAAATGTGTTAGGAAAGTTAACATATTATGACACATAATATTTGACATATTTATTATTAAATTCCATCATATGAACGTTTTAGAAAAGCTAGTTTATTAGGACACCTTATAGGTGTCGTTGAAGAGACTATGCCATCAAAATTATACATCATGAAAGTTTAGGTTTTATGGCACAAAAAGATGCCCTTAACCCTATGCCAACGGCCACCTAAGTAACACCATTGATTGATGCCTTAATATATCATGTGCCATAATAGATACATATTATGGTATTTTAAGGTACACAATAGGAAAATTAAGGATTACCGACGGTAGTTACCGGCGTTCCTATAACCGCCAGAATTACCTGTGGTTAAAATGATGGTCTAACCGCTGATATTAACCAGCAGTTTATCTGACGTTTTTTATATTACACCACTGGAATTAGCGGCGGTCTAACCGCTGATATTAACCCCAGGCAAGGGCACCAATTTTTTCTTTTACTAGTGCCTTTACCGGCGGCCTTGGTCGTGAGTTTTAAGTGATTTTTTTCGACGATCATAACTGCTGGAAAATCACCAAAAATGGCCCTAATATTGGCCAAATCGAGCCTTCCTCTTCATTTCTTCACGTATCAGTTTCTGCAGATGCTTGCTCGTGATCGCACCTCTGAGTGCCTATGTAGGAATCCAACTGCCGACACCCTACCTCCGTCCGACGATCTCGCCCCCACTCGGAAGCCGATCATGGCCGTATTCTACCCGAGAAAGCTGTCGATCGGTAATACCACGAACCAAATTTAAGGTTTGCATTTTTTTATTTTACTAACTTTTGGTGAGAGTTATGGAGTATAGATTGTTGGATTACATCAAGGATATGTTTACAAGACTTAATACTTGTTGACCAGCTTTAAGTCCATATCTTTTTGCTATAGTTATGGATGTTCTCACTACAAATTTGCAATATGTTGTACCTTGGTGTATGCTTTTTTCATGTCATTAAGGATAAGTATGCAAGAGTTATTACTTATTGGATTATGTCAATGATTGGCTTTAAGTCCATATCTTTTTGCTTTAGTCATGGATGTTCTCACTAGAAACTTGCAATAGGTAGTACCTTGGTGTATGCTTTCAAAAAACCTACTAGGATTATAAAATTACCCCAATGTTACCTAAAATTAAAAGTGTCTTCTATGATCATCGATACAGTTATCTTTTCATTACTTAAAATTATTACACTTTTAAAATGTATTGGCTACAATTGGATGTTTTTGAAGAACTAGATTGAGTGTCCTTGGGATGCAATTAAATATTGAAAAATAGTTGATAATTAAAGGATATCCAAAATCCTTCTTAGGAAGAATAAAAATTTAAATGAAGTCTGATGAAGGATATTTAGAACAAATCCATTCTATCCATTCAAGAAGTGTTTTCTAGGTTTTAGAGAGAGAAAATTTTAAAAATATAATAATATGAAACTAAGGAACTTCAGCCACTCCAAAAAGAACTTTGCATTTACCTCTCAATTATGTATACAACAAATGAAAGTTTCTCAAGGAAGAAAAAGCACCAAGTGTGGCCATTGTCAAAAGTTTGAACTTACAAAAGAAACTTAATGGAAATTACACATGAAAGTTAGTAACTAATAACAAGGGAAGCAAGATTAGGGATTCTCAGCAACTAATAATTAATTTCTATAAAATGGTGGTTAGACCTGCAATGCTTGAATATCTTGTTCAAATGTAGGTATTGAACCCAAAACTATTGTTGGATGGTTGGTGAATGCATTCCAATTCAAGTACACTTGTTCAAAAGTAAAGCACGTACCCTTATTTAGGCTGCATATCTTCTAATAATTGATTTCACAACTATGTAGGAATATTTTCTTTAACATCTAAATGACTATCCAAGACGAGAGATATTGGATGTATAGCAGATTGTTACGGAGTCGAAGAGGATTTAAAAATGAATTTATACAGGGAGTTGAGAATTTTATTTAAGTTGCATCTCAACTACCTTCCTTTAAGTTTGATAGATTATTTAGATGTCCATGTTGGAAGCACAAAAATCAAGCATTCCAGAAGCCTGATGATATGAAGGTTGATTTATATCGTAGGGGACTTATTCCAGACTACTAGATTTGGACCTCACATGGCGAGTACAAGCCACACAGAGATACTCATTACAGTCCATCCATAACTTTTGAAACATTTGATGATGAACAAATGAGTAGACCGTATGAAGAACTTATTTTTGATGTAGTAGGTTGTAATTTAGGAGTTAGTGTGGAAGAGTCACCAAATGCATCAGATTTGTACCGAATAAAGAAGTTATTATCCAAGTTGGGTCTCACTGTTATAAAAATTAATTGTTGTATCAATAGATATATGTTATATAATAAGGATGATGTAATAGAAGTTTATTATCGCACCTGCAATGTACCTCAGTTTAAACCAAACTCAAGAAAAAAACATCATCAAAAGAAAGATGTTCCATATTCCCATTTATTTTGTTTATCGATCATTCCAAGACTTTAGTACCTCTATACATCAATGAGTTCAGCAGGTCATATGAGATGGCATAAGAAGAAATTGGTAAACATTGGTGTTCTTTCTCATCCATTAGATACTGAAGCGTGAAATCTTTTGATTGAATACATGCTTCATTTACTGTTGAGCCATGCAACAGAAGATGGGGATTATATGCTGATGGTTTTACTCCATTTAGTCAAAGAGCTTCACTGTACTCTTATTGGCCAGTTGTACTAACACCACACAACCTTCCACCAGAGATGTGTATGACTACCCCATACATGTTCTTAACACTTATAATATATGGACCACATAATCCAAAAGAAAAAATTGATATTTTTTTGTAACCATTAATTGATGAACTCAAGTTATTATGGGAAGAAGGTGTCCTCATATATGACATCTGAACAAAATAAAAATTTCTCCTTTGAGCTACATTACTTTGGACCATTGGAAATTTTCTAGCTTATGGTATGTTATTTGGTTGGAGCACAACAAAAATTAGCTTACCCTTACTGTATGGAGAATACTAAAGCTTTCACACTAAAATATGGAGGGAAAAATATTTGATTTGATTGTCATCGTATATTTTTCTACCTGTTGATTATCTATTTAGGAGGAATAAGAAAGTATTCATTAAAAATAGAGTTGAGAGGTCACCTCCTCCATCCAGATTAAGTGGTGATGATGTCTACAGAGACTTTCTAACTTTTCATCAATTATTGATTTTTCAATACTATCATAGTCTAAATTTTTGGGATATGGTGTTTAACATAATTGGATTAAAAAGTATTTTCTGGACATTATCATATTGGAGAAGAACTTAAGAAGAACTTCCTTGATAATTTTTTTAATATAATAATGGATGATAAAGGTAAGGGCACAGATAATGTCAAAGCTAGGGTGGACAATAAAGAGTACTATCGGTGAAAAAATCTAGAGTTAGTAACAACCCACGATGGCAAAATAATGAAGCCCAAAGCACCTTACTCTTTAACGTTAGAGCAAAAAAGATTAATATGTTAGTGGTTTAAAAGTTTAAAAATGCATGATGACTGTGGATCAAACTTAAGCCGATGTGTCGACCTTAAATCTGTGAGGCTATTTGGACTTAAAAGTCATGATTATCACAAAATTATTAAGGTTCTCTTTCCGATCATAGTATGTATATTACTAGATTATATATCGAATCTGTTGACCGAGCTTAGCATTTTCTTCAAAGACCTATGTTCATGTAAACTAAGCAAAGATATTTTACAGAGGAGCGAGGAGAACATACCAATCATCCTATGTAAGTTTTACCAATCATCCTATGCAGGTTTGAAAAAATTTCTCCCCCAGGATTTTTTGATTCTATGGAACATCTTCTAGTCCATCTACCTTACGAAGCTAGAGTTGGTGGACCTATATAATATCATTGGATGTACCCTTTCAAGAGGTGAAACATGTTTTTATTAAGTTGTCTTAAATATTTTTGAACAAGTTAAAAAATATGTTTAATAACTTGATAATTATAATTATTTAGCAGATATTGGAACAAGTTGAAAAAATATGTTAAGAAGGATTGATATGTGAAGCATATTTGTCTCAAGAAATCACTCACTTATACTCCTACTACTTTGATCCCCATGTAAGGAGTATAAGAATAAAGATTGGTCGTAACATGGACTTCGATGTAGAAGAACAATCACAAGCTATATTTAGAAGTCATGGAAATCCCAATGACAAATGCGTTGAAAGATTTCTCAATAATTTAGAAATCAAAATAGCAGCTTTATATGTGCTACTGAACTGTGAAGAAGTCCCACCAATCTTAGAGTAAGTTCTTCCATAATGTGCAGAAGTAATGTTTATTTGAAATACTAAAATATTATTTGGATGATTTATCACCAGGTATTTTGTATGCAATTTTCCTCTTATAGATACTACAGATATTGAGAAAGTTATTGCAAATGAATTCCCAGCTTGGTTTAGATCTTATGTGAGCCCTTAAATTTTAAAACTTTTATTTGAATTACATCTTATTTAATACTAAAACCCTAATATTTAAAAAATTTTTAGGTACATAATGCTGATAATAAGTGTTTTGATAAAGGTCTACAAGCACTAGCGTGGTGCCCAATGTAAAAAGTACAGGCCTTGCCAATATATATAGTGAATGGGTTCAGATTTCATTCGAAGTCATGGAGTCAAGCAAGAAAATTTAAAAATTATGGAGTATGTGTTAGAGGAAATACTCATGAAGAAGATGAGGGTGATTATTACGGTATTTTGAATGAGGTTCTTGACATGGAGCACCCAAGCGAAGATGAGAATTTTATATATTTGTTTAACTGTCAATGGTAAGATCTAGTACAAAATAGAGGCATAAGGATTCATCCTGCATATGGTTTAGTAGACGTGAAATATAATAGAAGATACAAGAAGTTTGATCCATTTGTGTTAGGAAGTCAAGCTATTCAAGTTTATTTTAACAAATATCACAGTGGTTGTAGAATAAATAAGATTGGCTAGCTATCATAAAAATAAAAGCACGGGGGATAATGTTATGATTTGGGTGAATTGGTTTGTTCATGTGAATTCTAATCCAAGTTTATATTTTTTGATGAATACAAAAGTTTATTGTTTGTCTAATTCATCTTCTAATATATATTTGAGTTTTTGTTGTGTGTACTAAAGTATTTTTCAGGAAATTTACACTCCAGATTGCTGAAGACTTCAAGTTCACTTGTTCACTATAAATGAAGTCTATAAATTTTCTTTTTCTTGAGTCTGAGAGAGTGTGATTGTAAGTTGGATAATTATGCACACACACACAATGGGGGTGTAAAAAGTTTAAATTTTTTGAACTTATCATACAGTACGATTTAACATCGTACAGGACGATCTGTAGAATGCGTCCTCCATATCAAACCCATATGGTAAGAAAATTTTTCTAACGCATGTTCGTACAGTACGAATACTATTCATACATGAGTTTTTGCTATACGAATTGCTCAAAATTGGGTTCGTCCACATGTTCGTACGGGATGAACTGATCGGACGAAGCTCTCTGTTCGATTTGTCCAAGGGTTCGTATTGATTCGTACGGGATGAATTATTCATTTTTTAACTATTTGTACAGTACAAAATTATTTCGTACACTATATTTTTATTGTACGAAGGGCACTGAATTGGGTTCGTATTGATTCGTACGGGACGAATTGTTCATTTTTTAACTATTCATACAGTAACAAAATTATTTCGTACACTATATTTTATTGTACAAAGGGCACTGAATTGGGTTCTTTCTTGTTCGTACAAGAAGAATCATAAATTTTTTAACTATTCGTACTGTACGACTTTAGTTCGTATGGGACGATCGGGACGCGTGAAACTTGAAAAATTCAGTTTTTGGACGGTTTGTATTGTGTTTAGCATATAAGGATCTTTAAATTGACTTGTGAGAAGATACTTCTGCAAAAATTATTTTGGGAAGTGAAAGGAAGTGATAGGGAGAGTGTTTGGGAGTGAGTATAGAGAGATCTTTCAAGAGAGAATTGTGAGGGAATTCACAAGGTTATCCAATTGAGAGGATTTCTTTTACTTGTTCTTCAAGCATCTTCCTAGTTCCTTAAAGACTTTTGCAAGAGCATTGTTCGAGAGGATTCCGGTTCTCTGCCACACTTGGAGGATGAAAAGGATAACGGTTCTCAGCCGCACTTACAAAGTGAAAAGGATGATGGTTCTCTGCCGCACTTGGAGGGTGAAAAGGACGTCGGTTCTCTGCCGCACCGGGGTTGGTGGAAGAGAGTTCGTAAAGGCTTCTCCGCCTTGCTGTGGGGGCAAAAGGAGAGACACTTGAGTTTAGTGCAATACCTAGAGGAGTCTCTAGGGAGTGGATGTAGGTCGTGTTTGACCGAACCACTATAAATTCTGGTATTTTCTGTTCACTGTTTATTTTCTGCATTTTTATTTTTCTGCAGTTTATTTACTTTGTGGTTGAATTTCTGTGTTTAACGAAAGAGCAAAATTATCTCTGTTCGTACAGTACGAAGTTAGATCATACTGTACGATTAGCTTTAAAATTTTTCCAAAATATCAAGAGAAATTTTTAAAAGGACTAATTCACCCCCCTCTTGGTTAGCCTAGGGACATGAGCAATAGGTCAACAACCTATTCGCACTTTCAAGTGGTATCAGAACTGATTTCAAAAAGAACTGTTTTAAATACTTTTTAAAATTTTGATCATGGCTAATTTGGAAATAGAAATACTGTGGAAGGATACTCGATCACTAGACCACCGTTGTTTGATAATATCCCTTTTGATTTTTGGAAAACTCGCATGTTTACTTTTTTGCAATCACTTAACTATCGCTTGTGGATGTTAGTTCAGGATGGTTATACTGAACCTACTAGGATTGTAGAAGGAATAAGAGTTCAAACACCTTTTGTAAACTGGACTGTAGAAGAACATGAATTAGCTCAACTAAATGCTAAGTGTTTGAATAGTTTCTTTTGTACTTTAAAGTTAGAAGATTACATGCATGTGTGTACCTGTAAATCAGGAAAAGAAATTTGGGATAGGCTTTGCATCATATATGAAGGTATGAATGAAGTGAAACAAACTAGATTGAACATTCTCTTGCACGACTATGAACTTTTTCGCATGAAATGGAATGAATCAATCTCTGACATGTACACGCATTTTACACACATAGCCACTTCATTACATGCTTTAGGTAGGGAGTTGATGAATGCAGAGAAAGTTAACAAGATATTACATTTTTTACCTCTTGCATATGATGCAAAGATAACTGCAATAATAGAATCTAAAGATTTGAATATTTATTCTGTTGATAATCTTCTTGGATCACTAATTGCTTACGAGCAATTGGTGAGTCAAAGACAGATTAATGCAGGTGAGAAGCGAAAGGAGAAGAACATTGCTTTAAAGGTGGACGACTCTAAAGTGATCAGTCACTACCTGAGGACGAAGAGGATATTACCCTGATGACGAGGCAATTTAGAAGTTTCCTAAAAAGGAAGCAGAGAAGATGCCAGCATTAGAACAAAGGTAAGTTCTAGAAGAATGTTAAGGCTTCTAATGAAGTCATTTGCTATGAGTGCAGGAAGCCAGGACACATCAAGACAGATTGCCCCAATCTCAAAGGAAATCCTAGAAAGGAGAAGATCAAGGAGAAACCAAAGGATAGAAGGGATAAAAAGAGAGTACAACGAGCTTTCTGGGCGGACTCAGCTTTAGATTCATCAGAAATAGCACCAGGAGAGGAAGTTACCAATTTGTACTTAATGGCTGATAATCTCGACCATTCAGATGAGGATGAGGTATGTGATTTAAGCTATGAAGAATTATTTAAAGTTTCTGAACACATACACTCTACATATAGGAAACTTAAGAAACTGCATGCTAAGTTAAATTTGGATTATATAGAGCTGCAGAAAGATTATGAGATCCTTAGGAAAGATCATGCATTAATTGACAGCAACCACATGACTTTATTAGATGAGTATGATGATTTAAACAAATAACATAATCTTTTAAAATCATCAAATACTGAACTTAAAAATGATTTTAAGACCTTTATGGATGAATCAGATTCTAGAGAGCATGTGTTAAAAATTGACAATTCGATTTTAGAAAGTGCTAATGCTTATCTTAAAGTTCAGATTAAAGCACTTAAGGAAAATAAAAATCCACCTAAACTTGAAGAGTTTCATGAATCTTACCACAAGATCATTGACTCAAGATCTAAAAAGAAAATTTTTAGTAAGAATAGGTTGGTGAATCCCTTTCCAGGGATAAAGTGTTTTTCTTGTGGTAGTTTAGGACATATTTCCCTCACCTGTACACTTAAGTAAAGAACACATTTAGTGTGGAGACCTAAGGTGCATAAATCACAGCATATCACACATGCATCTTGTTTAAAATTGTCAAGAGGTGAACCCAAACTTGTTTGGGTTCCCAAGATTAACGTTTGATCATTTTGCAGGATCGCTCTCACACAAGATCTCGTGAGAGTATTTAGTACCTGGACAGTGGCTGCTCAAATCATATGACTGGAGATACAAATCAATTTATATCGCTGGAAGCTAGGAATGGAGGTAAGGTGATGCTTGGAGATAATACCACCAAGAGAGTGATAAGTACAGGTATAATTGGAAATTTAAAAAACTTTGTGATTAAGAATGTACTATTGGTTGAAGGTTTGAAACATAATCTATTGAGTATTAGTCAATTATGTGATAAGGGCTATTATATAAAGTTTTTACCTACAAGTTGTGTTATTAGTCTAAATGGAACTGTTATTTTGAATGGTGATAGGGTTAACAATATTTACATGCTAGATTTTAATTCTGTTAAACCATTTACTGCCTTGTGTTTGAAAATTGTATATGATGAATTATGGTTGTGGCATAGAAGGCTTTGTTATGCTAGCATGAAAAATCTTAGAAAAATCACTCAAAAGTAACTAGTTAGAGGAGTACCCAAATTAGACTTCGCTAAAGATCACTTGTGTGATGCATGTCAACTAGGAAAACAAGTGAGATCCTCTTTCAATTCGATCAAGGAAATTAGGACTAGCAAGCCCTTAGAAATTCTTCACATGGATTTATTTGGTCCTGTTAGTACCGTAAGTTTAAGAGGAAAAAGATTTGGGTATGTTATTATGGATGACTATACTAGATTCACCTGGATTAGATTTTTAAATCATAAGAGTGAATCATTTGAAGAGTTTAGAGATTTTGCCACTTGGATTCAGAGGAAACTTGGTTTTGAAATAATTAGTATCCAAAGTGATCATGGGGGAGAATTTGAAAATAAAATGTTTAATGATTTTTGCAAATCTCTTAGAATTGAACACAACTTCTCAGCTCCTAGGACACCTCAACAGAATGGAGTTGTAGAAAGAAAGAATAGGACATTAGTTGAAACTGCTAGGGCCATGTTGGCAGAATATTCACTTCCTAAATATTTTTGGCCTGAAGCAGTTTGTACAGCATGTTATGTGTTGAATAGGGTATACATAAGGTCTAAATTGAATAAGACACCCTATGAACTTCTTAGAGGTAGAAGTCCCAACTTCTCGCATCTACATATTTTTGGATGTAAAGTGTTCATACATAATAATGATAAAACTCTTCTAGGAAAATTTGATCCGAAATCAGATGAAGGAATCTTTCTAGGATATTCAAGTGTTGGAAAATCCTATAGAGTTTTAATAAGAGAACATTGGTAGTTAAAGAGACCACACATGTTATTTTTGATGAATCTTATGATAGTAAATGGTCTAAGTTTGATGAAGATGAGGTTGAGGTTATAACCCAAAAACTTAAAGATTAAAAATTTGAAGAAGGGGTTGAAAAAGAAGATGAAAACTAATTGTCTAGAGAATGAAAATTTTTAAGGAGTCATCCTAAAGAGTTGATTTTAGGAGAACCAAGTGAAGGAGTAAGGACTAGGCATGGTTTGAGAAAAGAAGTAAATCATTCAGTGTTCATTTCAATGATTGAATCCACTAATATAGAACAAGCATGAAAGTTCGATAGGGATGTTAAGCCCTGATGAACTAGTCCCGAGGCTAACCAAGAGGGGGGGGGGGGGGTGAATTGGTTATTTAGAAATTTGAGAGCAACAATGAAAATCTTTTCGATGATTTACAGCGAAAATGAATAAAACAATCAAATGAAAAGATCGAACAAAATTTCACCCAAGCAGTTAATCACAGAAAAATAAAAGTGCAGAAAGTAATTAGAATGAACACACCGAATTTTATAGTGGTTCGGTCAACTTGACCTACGTCCACTCCCCGGAGCCTACCCTCCGGGTATTGCACTAACTCAAAGTGTCTCTCCTTTTGCTCCCACAGCAAGGCGGAGAAGCCTGTACAAGAACCTCCTTTCCACCACACTGTGAGGCAGAGAACCCAACGTCCTTTTGCTTCCTCCTGAAGCAGGAAGAGAACCTAGGATCTTTTTGCCGATGATCCTCTCCCAAAGTACACCGACACGACGAAAGACGACGAGCGGAGAAGAAGACTCTAATTCCTGCTTGGAGCAACCTTCGTGAACCCCTCACGAACTCCTCCTCACTAGATCCTCTCTCTCTCCCAAACTCTCTCTCTCTCTCTAGGGTTTCTCTGGAAAGGAAAGTGGCAAAAGATTTTTCTTGTTGAAAGAAAAATATCTTTTATAGGAGGGCGTAAAATTTGCCCTAAATCTCAACTGGTCGGCCAAGATCGTCCAGGACGATCGATATATCGTCCTGTACGATCAGTTCAAAATTAGCTGCTTCAGCCTGGAAAATCTGGCTCTTCTGGACGATTAGTAGAAAAAGTTGTACATATCATCCCGTATGATTCTGCAATCGTCCGGGATGATTAGTATAAATTAAGAAATTTCGTCCGGAAGATAGTTCGGGTCATCCAGAGAAACTTATGCTGGACGACTCAAAAATGACTTGATCGTCCAGGACGATCGTGATATCGTGTTGCACGATTAGTTCAAAAAGTGCCCAAATCATCCTGTACACAGTTCGGGTCGTACAGCTAAAATGCACTAGACGATCATGATCGTCCGGGATGATCCTACAATCGTCCAGGATGATATGATCATATCAATCAAATATAAATTACTTTCCTTAATTACCAGATTAATTTAGGCATGATTGTACTAGATCATCCGGGATGATACACGTATCGTCTGGGACAATCAGACCAAATATCGAAAAATAAAAACTTGTCTAACTTGATCTGGCGGCTGAGAATTTCTGATTTGAGCATATCGTCCCGTATGATCCAAAGATCGTCCAGGATGATCCGCTTAATCAGACCCTCTTAACTTGGTCACCCTAATTAGGGTTTCTGTTTTTACTTGATCGTCCAGGACGATGTGACTATCGTCCAGGATGATCTGAACAAAAATTTAAACAGAAACTCTATTTCACTCGAGCTCTCCCCCTGAGTGTGTGTGTGCAAGGTTACTTAGCTAGGAGATCAGTTACATTATAATTGACTCAAGGAAAAGAAAAATAGTACACTTAGACAGACTTGGACCCGATCTTGAGTTGGCTTGAGTTGGCTTGAGTTGCTCGTGATCTTTTGTGCCTGAAACGGGTTAGCCAAGGAAAACATAATAGAGACATGTTTATCATCATCAAAAATAGATTTGCAACAATCTCCCCCTTTTTGATGATGACAAACATTTGTACAGTAGTTTGAAAAATAACTAGGAGATCGAAAAATAATTTTTTTTTAAATTTTCATTTAACAATCAAAGTAATACAGGAAACATAACACATAAAAAAAATAAAAATGACTACAACTGACTCCCTCTTTTGACATCACAAAAAGGAGGAGGATAAATAGAAACACTGAAACATCAGTACAAAACAGAAAAGAAAATAACTACAAAATAGAACACTAAAATGGAGGCGGATCCTGATCGGAAGGAGGAGGTGGAGGTGGTGGGTTGAAGTAACCGTGAATGGATTGAAATGGGCTCCAATCCAGGCAATATTCTGGTCATGCTGGTGTTGTTGCTGCGCAGCATAGTCAATGAAGCACTGGAGATCCTCAGCGTGCCGCTGCTCCTGGGCAGCTATATAAGAGTCGAATCTGGCCTCCCACTGATCGAAGCACTGCACCAGGTGGTCAAAAGGAGAGGCAATGCGAAGGGGAGCAGGTGCATCGGGTGCAGCAGGAACTGGAATAGCCTCTTCCTCTTCCTCCTCAACATCCGGGGCGGGCTCCGGATGTAGTCGGGTGCTGTGTAGGATGTGGAATGAATTATTTGTGAAGAAGGAAGGAGGGATATCAGGAGGGATAGGATACTGAAGGTCATATTTGGTTTCTAAGGTATAATGAATGAGATGACCTAAAGCTAAATTTGGGCGACGCCTGTGACCCAGATCCGTAATAGTTGTGAGGTGCTCTATGTATCGGATAATAAGGTCAGAGGTATTAAACTCTCTGTGGGCCATGATGTAGTATATGGTCAAGGACAGTAACAGGGTGATGTGAATTCGATCCCCCACCTTTGGAATGACGGAGGAACGAAGGACTTGCTGAATGGTCCGTGCATCCTTAAGAAGTGAGGTGCAAGCATTGTCATGATAGGGTGTATTCGTATTGTGAAGGAAGTGATTGGCGACACTCCAATCATAGTCAGGGTCAGTGATAAGGGTGTGGAGTTTGTCGCTAGTGACAAAAAGTTGGAGAATGTTGTGAAAGTCTTGGGTAGTGAGTTCCACGGGACGTTGATTGACATATGAGCGAAGAGTGGAATAGTCCGCTGAAATGCGCAAATTGGTAAAGAGAACTTGAAGGAGTTCAAGATTAAACGGAAAGGCTAGTGTAAGGATGAAGGTGAGGGAGGTGTGTGCGAACAGATCAAGAATGGGATAAGTGAGGGTGCGGGGATTTACTTTTTTAGAATGCGTGATCCCCATGTCACGATAGCACTCGAAAGTAGCCTGATCGGCTACATTTGGGAGGCGAGGAACAACATGCCCACGGGAGGAACTTGCACCCTTTTGCCGCGAATGTTTGCCACCAGCCATTAGAAAGCAATAGTGAAAGAAGGTAGAGGGAGATGTGTGAAAGAAAAGATGAAGAAACGGCTATTTAAATAGAATTTGGCCTGATCATCCCGTACGATCAAAAGATCGTCCAGGACGATATATGCAATTATTACGGCCAGGACGATTGGTCAAAAAGGCGGTCCGATCATCTGGGACAATCAGAGAT
Organism: Dendrobium chrysotoxum; assembly: GCA_019925795.1. Classification (NCBI taxonomy): domain Eukaryota; kingdom Viridiplantae; phylum Streptophyta; class Magnoliopsida; order Asparagales; family Orchidaceae; genus Dendrobium; species Dendrobium chrysotoxum. The sequence goes on along the minus strand of CM034314.1, from coordinate 52,963,686 downwards.
CATCCAGAACGATTAGACACAGACGATCGTCCCGAGGAGTCAGGCTGGATGACCGTTGATGAAAAGTATCTTCCAGGATAATTAGGTGGATCATCTAGGATGATATGCAATAAATATATCAGATGGGCCGAATTCGAATCGTCTAGCGGCTGACACGTGTATCGTCTAGGACGATGGAGTGGATCATCCAGGACGATGGATAATACTTGGTGTAACTTCAGCCGTTTGATCAGGAAGATATAGAGCATATCGTCCAAGATGATTTATGGATCGTCTAGGACGATCACCAATAATTGGTGTTTCTCAACAGCAGGAGCAGAGTGGAGACGGTTTTGATTGGATAATCCAGGATGATTTATGGATCATCCAGGATGAAGAAGATCATCCAGGACGATCGGTGAATCGTCTAGGACGATGTGGAGAAAACAGGAAAAAGATGGAGGATGGAAATGAACGATCAGGATCCCAAAAACACAACCATGAAAAAGAAAAGACAAAATCAAGAAAATAAAATGTGAAACGAGAACACAAAAGCTACGATTTTTTTTTTGATCAAGATGCTCTAGTAAATCAGAATTTTTCCTTGATTTTAGATCTAAAAACCAATAAGAAGACGATTATCAGTGCTGAAATCCAAAAAAAGTTGGAAAAATCGACTTTCGTAACTCCCACCTCGGGCACCTTATCGATGCAAATCTCTTTCAAAACAAAAATCCAATTCAGAAGAAAAGAAACTAGATTCGAAAAGAGATCCTTTCAAGCCTCGTTCCAGAAAAATATCTGATATAATAGTGTTACAAAGTAATAATTCAGAAATCAGAATTTTCAAACATAAGCTTTTGAAAGTATTAAGTGGCGCATGAATTTTTCTATGACCTTTAACGATCTGAAAGGAAAGAAAGCTTGGTTGGGCTCATTTTGTTCCTCTTTTTCAATTTATTTGGCATTTTGCGCATCTTTTCATTTTTGATACACTTTGTGTATCTTTTAGTTGGCGACATTTCGCATCTTTTTAGCTTTGGGTTCATTTTGTGCCTCTTTTTCAATTGATTTAGCGCACTGCGCATCTATTGTAAGCTTTCTTCTTTTCATAATCATTAAATAGTCTCAGTAGTGAAATTATCTTCCAGACATAGGAGACTCTCTCCACAATAAGAAAGAGTAATTCACAAAATAAAAACTATATGTCATATGATTAGTGCAATCACTTGGTTTAGAAAATCAAAATAATGACTCAAGACTTTGAAAACACTATTGATATGAGGTAGACTACTGTAAGAAGATGAAATAAATCTCTATTTCAAAAACTAAAATTTTAATTTTGAAGAGGATATTTATCAAAAAGAAACAATACACCAGCAAAGGAGTTAGAAGAAGAGAAATAATCATCAATGTTTCTTCCCTTTAACAGATCCAATGGAATCAATCACTGCTTACCAGCTTCCAAATAAAAATAAGGTAAAACTCACAGTCAGAAATTCAGATTATCAGAAGTAGTGAGCAGTGATCAGATTTTGAAAAGCATAAAACAATAAGTATAAGAGATGAACCAGTGAATAAAAATAGGTAGACAATCACATCAAAGTAAATGCTCAAATCAAACTAACAACAAGACTAACACAGAAATTAGCAGAAGAAATAAAACCAACTGAAAGCAAATAATCAAATAAAAAAAACTAACTAATAGAAAACAGAATAACAATAAGAGCAATCAGAAATCAGCAGTCATCAGAATCAAACATTTATATCAATCATTCCTAATCTGGTTCTCAAAATGCTGAATGAGTCAAAGGCCAGTGGTTTAGTGAATATGTCAGCCAGCTGATTTTCAGTTGCTACATGATGTAGCTCAATGTCCCCTTTTGTAACATAGTCCCTAATGAAGTGATGCCTTATATCAATGTGTTTGGTCATTGAATGTTGGATTGGATTCTTAGAGATGCAGATGACACTAGTATTATCACAGAGAACAGAAATTGTGCCAACAGGTAAACCTAAATCCAAAACTTATTGCTTTAACCAAAGAACTTGGGCCACACAACTTCCTAAGGCAATGTACTCAGCTTCAGCAGTGGAAAGTGCAACTGAGTTCTATTTTCTACTGGACCAGGAGACTAGAGACTGTCCTATAAATTGACAAGTTTCAGAAGTGCTCTTTCTATCCACCCTATACCCTGCAAAGTCAGAGTCAGAATATCCAATGATCTCAAAAGAGGTGTTGTGCCTAGGGTACCAAATTCCTAGGTTTGGGGTCCCTAAAAGATATCTAAGAATTCTCTTAACAGCAGTCAGGTGGGACTCTTTAGGATCAGCCTGAAACCTAGCACAAAGACAGACACTAAATTTGATATTAGGTCGGCTAGCAGCCAAGTACAGCAGTGATCCAATTATTCCTCTATATTTTTTCTGATAAATGGATTTTCCACTTGAATGCTTATCTAACTGAACAGAGGAGCTCATTGGAGTATTGATTGACTTGGCTTTGAAGATCCAAAAATTATATCATCAACATAGATCTGGACAATGAGTAAGTCATCCCCTATTCTCCTCAGAAAAAGGGTGGTGTCTACGCTGCCCTTAACAAATTCTCTTTCTAACTGGAATGTGCTAAGCCTTACAAACCAAGCTCTGGGTGCCTGTTTCAATCCATACAAGGCCTTTTTTAATTTATAAACATGATTTAGATATTGGAAACTCTCAAAACCTGGGGGTTGTTCTACAAAAATATCCTCTTTTATTACCCCATTTAAAAAGGCACTCTTGACATCCATTTGAAACAGCTTAAATCCCTTATAACAAGCAAAGGCTAGTAGCACTCTAATGGCTTCCAATCTGGCTACAGGGGCAAAGGTCTTCTCAAAATCAATCCCTTCAATCTGATTATACCCCTTAGCCACCAATCATGCCTTATTTCTCACCACCACACCAGAATCATTCATCATATTCTTAAAGACCCACTTGGTTCCCACAATACTTTAATTTATAGGTCTTTCTACTAACTCCCAAACATCATTCCTTACAAACTGATTCAATTCTTCTTGCATAGCTAAGATCCAAAACTCATCTGAAAGAGCTTGATTGATGTTGGTGGGTTCAGTCATTGAGATAAAGGCAGAATGGTTTACTTCCTTCCTATGTCCATGCCTAGTCCTAACACCTTCAGAATGGTCTCTTAAGATCAGTTCTTTAGGATGACTCGAAGAATATGTCCAATCTCTAGGCAATGTGGTTTGAGGTTCTACCCTCTCCTCTAGATTTGCATTTCCAACCCCTTGGGTAATTTCCTCTACCTCTTCTTCTTCCTCAATTCTATTCACCTTAGGATCAGATTCATCAAACACCACATGAGTTATCTCTTCCACCACCAAAATTCTTTTATTGAACACCCTAAAGGATTTACCCACACTAGAATAGCCTAAGAACACTCCTTCATCAGATTTGAGGTCAAACTTTCCTAAGGGTGATTTCCCATTGTTCAGACTAAAAACCTTACAGCCAAAGACATGGAGGTGGGACAGGTTTGGAGTTCTACCCTTAATGATCTCATAAGATGTCTTGTTTAATTTTGATCTCACGTTCACCCTATTCAGTATATAACAAGTAGTGTTCACCGCTTTAGCCCAGAAGTATTTTGGAAGTGTAAACTTGGCAAGCATGGCTCTAGCGGCCCCCACTAAGGTCCTGTTCTTCCTTTTAGCTACCCCGTTCTGCTGAGGGGTCCTAGGAGCTGAAAAATTATGACTAATCCCTTGCTCCTCACAAAAACTTCCAAATTTCACATTTTCAAGCTCTCCACCATGATCACTATGAATAGTCAAGATCTCACAACCTAACTTCCTCTGAATTCAAGTGGAGAAGGACTTAAACTCGTCAAATGACTCAGATTTGTGGGATAAAATTTTAATCCAAGTGAACCTCGAGTAGTCATCTACAATCACAAATCCATTAACTCTTCCCCCTAAGCTGGCAGTGCTAATGGGTCCAAAGAGGTCCATATGAAGAACTTCTAAAGGTCTAGAGGTGCTAATGTCCTTAACAGAGTGAAAAGAGGACTGGACTTGCTTTCCTAACTGACAGGCATCACACAGGTGATCCTTAGTGAACTTAAGCTTGGGCACACCTTTAACTAAGTCCTTTTGGGTGACTCTCCTAAAGGTTTTCATACTGACATGACACAATCTCCTATGACACAACCAAGACTCATTAGCAGCAGTTTTTAAGCAAATTGAATTCTCAGATTTAATGCAACTTACATCCAGCTTGTAGACGTTGTTGATCCTTTACCCCTGCAAAACAACTTTATCATTTAAGCTTAAAATACAGCCAGTGGGCAGGAATTTGATGTTGTATCCTTTGTCACAAAGTTGACTGATGCTGAGCAAGTTATGTTTTAGTCCATCTACAAGCAAAACATTGTCAATCATAAAATTCTTTGAATCACTAATTATACTTGAGCCTACCACCCTCCTGGTGGTGTTATCTCCAAGTGTAACCTTGCCTCCAGCCATGGCCTCCAGTGAAATGAACTGATTTGCATCTCCAGTCATGTGTCTAGAATATCCGCTGTCCAGGTACCACATACTCTCATGAACTCTTGTGTGAGAGAACACCTACAAAAATATCAAACGTCAGTCTTAGGAACCCAAATAGGTTTGGGTTCCTTCTTATGAAAAGAAGAATGTAATGCATGTGTGCTGTGCTGTGAAACAGGTAGTTTGGGCCTCCACACCCAATGTGTACTACTGTGAACCATACAGGTGTGGGAAATGTGTCCTAGCATGCCACATGAATAACATCTAACACCAGGAAAAGGGTTTACTAATCTACGAGAGTGATAGTGCCTCTTCCTAAGTTTATACGAAACATGCTTTGATGATTTTAAATCTGAATTTACAAAAGGTGGAGGTGTATAAAATTGTGCAAAAGTAGGAGGTGTTTGGTTTTTCTCAAAAGCACTGATTTTTACTTTCAAAAATTCATTCTCCTTATTTAAACTTGCAATTTCAAATTTTAAAGCTCCATTGCTACTTTATACTTCACATACCATGATATCTAATTCTTTAAAAGCTCTCTCCAAATCAACATGAGTGGTTTTCAGTGAATCATGCACAATAACTAAATTAGAATATTTTTTATTCAATTCATCAAACTCATCAAGTAAATAAATGTGATTGCTATCAACAGTTGAATGATCCTTAATCAAAATATCATGCTCTTTTTATAAAGTTAAATATTCCAGATTCAAGTTAGCATGGGTTTTCTTAAGCTTCCTATACGATGCATGAATTTTTTTAGATACTTCAAGTAATTGATCATAAGTAAGCTCACATACCTCTTCCTGGTCTGATTGACCAGGGTGATCATCAGCCATCAGACATAAATTTGTTTCCTCCTCTTCAGCTTTAGTCTCAGAGGAGTCGGATGCAGAGTCTACCCAAAACGCCTTCTGAATCCGCTTCTTATCCTTTCTGAACTTATGTTTCTCCTCACCCTTCTCCTTGCTTGGATGAGCTTTAAGTGTAGGACAATCAGCCTTAATGTGTCCAGGCTTCCTGCATTCAAAACATATAGTATTAGATGAACCTTTAACATTCTTACTAGACTTACCCTTGTTCCACTTCTGAAAGTTCTTGTGTTTCTTCCTTAAAAAGCTTTTGAATTACCTTATGATCAAGGCCATGTCATCGCTATCAGATCCGGAAGAGCAAGAATCGCTATTATTGGCCTTCAATGCCACTATTTTCTCCTTCTTCTTCTCACCTGCATCAAGCTGTCTTTGGTTCACCCCTTGCTTGTAAGCAATGAGTGATCCAAGTAAGCTATCAATAGAGTAAGTATTTAAATCTTTAGCCTCAGTGATTGCAGTTATCTTAGCATCATATGAAGAAGGCAGACATCTAAGAATTTTGTTCACTCTTTCGTAGTTTGTAAGTTCTCTACCTAAGGCATGCAAAGAAGTAACGATTTGAGTGAATCTTGTATAAATTTCAAAAATGGTTTCAGTAGGTTTCATGCAAAACAGTTCATAGTCATGCAATAAAATATTTAATCTAGACTGTTTGACTTCAGTTATACCTTCATATGTGATGCACAATCTATCTCAGATTTCCTTACCAGTTATACATGTAGAGACATGCATGTAATCCTCGAATTTTAAAGCACAGAAAAAATAATTCAAATATTTGGCATTTAATTGTGCTAAATCACGATCATCAAAAGTCCAACCAGCAAAGGGCAGTTCAGTTTTCACATTGTTAATCAATCTAAAAGGTGGTTCGTATCCATCCTTAACTAAGAACCACTTGCGATAATCAATCGATTGAAGAAAAGTGGACATGCGAGTTTTCCAAAAATCAAAAGGAATATTATCAAACAATGGCGGTCGTGTAATTGAATAAGCTTCAGCAGTATTACGATTATCAAAGTTAGCCATAGATCAAATTCAAAAGTTTTTAAACTTAAAATTTGAATCCCTCTCTGATACCACTTGAAAGTTCGATGGGGATGTTAAGCCCTGATGAACTAGTCCCGAGGCTAACCAAGAGGGGGGGTGAATTGGTTATTTAAAAATTTAAGAGCAACAATGAAAATCTTTTCGATGATTTACAGCAGAAACAAACAAAATAATCAAACAAAAAGATCGAACACAATTTCACCCAAGCAGTTAATCACAGAAAAATAAAAGTGCAGAAAGTAATTAGAATGAACACACCAGATTTTTTAGTGGTTCAGTCAACTTGACCTACGTCCACTCCCCGGAGCCTCCCCTCCAGGTATTGTACTAACTCAAAGTGTCTCTCCTTTTGCTCCCACAGCAAGGCGGAGAAGCATGTACAAGAACCTCCTTTCCACCACACGGTGAGGCAGAGAATTCAACATCCTTTTGCTTCCTCCTAAAGCAGGCAGAGAACCTAGGATCTTCTTGCCGATGATCCTCTCCCAAAGAACACCGACACGATGAAAGACAACGAGCGGAGAAGAAGACTCTGATCCCTGCTTGGAGCAACCTTTGTGAACCCCTCATGAACTCCCCCTCACAAGATCCTCTCTTACTCTCTCCCAAACTCTCTCTCTCTCTAGGGTTTCTCTGGAAAGGATAGTGGCAAAAGTTTTTTCTTGTTGAAAGAAAAATATCTTTTATAGGAGGGCTTAAAATTTGCCCTAAATCTCAACTGGTCGGCCAAGATCATCAAGGACGATCGATATATCGTTCTGTACGATCAGTTCAAAATCAGTTACTTCAGCCTTAACGATCTGGCTCTTCTAGCGATTAGTAGAAAAAGTTGTACATATCGTCTCGTATGATTCTGCGATCGTCCGGGATGATTAGTGTAAATTGAGGAATTTCGTCCAGAAGATAGTTTGGGTCGTCCAGAGAAACTTGTACTGCACGACTCAAAAATGACTTGATCGTCCAGGACGATCGTGATATCATCCTGTACGATTAGTTCAAAAAGTGCCCAAATCATCCTATACACAATTCAGGTCGTACAGCTGAAATGCACTAGATGAATATGATCATCCGGGACGATCATGCCATCGTCTAGGACGATATGATCGTATCAATCAAATATAAATTACTTTCCTTAATTACTAGATTAATTTAGGCATGATTGTACTAGATCGTCCGGGATGATACACGTATCGTCCGGGATGATCAGACCAAATATCTAAAAATAAAAACTTGCCTAACTTGATCTGGTGGTTGAGTATTTTTGATTTGAGCATATCGTCCCGTACGATCCAAAGATCATCCAGGATGATCCGCTTAATCAGACCCTCTTAACTTGGTCGCCCTAATTAGGGTTTTTGTTTTTACTTGATCGTTTAGGATGATGTGACTATCATCCAGGATGATGTGACTATCATCTAGGACGATCTGAACAAAAATTTGAACAGAAACTCTAATTCTCTTAAGCTCTCCCCCTGAGTGTGTGTGTGCAAGGTTACTTAGCTAGGGGATCAGTTACATTACAATTGACTCAAGAAAAAGAAAAATAGTACACTTAGACACACTTGGACCCTATCTTGAGTTGGCTTGAGTTGCTCGTGATCTTTTGTGCCTGAAACAGGTTAGCCAAGCAAAACACAATAGAGACATGTTTGTCATCATCAAAACCAGATTTGCAACAAAGCACTTTTAGATGAATTCTAGATTTTGGCTATATAAGAGGAGTTGAATCAGTTCAAGAGGAATGATGTTTAGGAGTTAATTGAAAAGCCAAAAGATCAAAGTGTAGTTGGGAGTAAGTGGGTGTTCAAAAATAAAATGAATGATTCAGGAGTAGTTGTGAGAAATAAGGCTAGATTAGTAGCTAAGGGGTACAATTAAATTGAAGGAATTAATTTTGAAGATACTTTTGCCCCTGTAGCAAGACTTGAAACAATAAGAGTTTTATTAGCCTTTTCCTATTTTAAAGATTTTTAAATTGTACTAAATGGATGTTAAAAGTGCCTTCTTAAATGGGGTGATTGAAGTGGATGTTTATGTTGAGCAACCTCTAGGCTTTGAAAATTATAAATACCTTAATCATATTTTTAAATTGAAAAAGGCATTATATGGACTAAAACAGGCACCTAGAGCATGATATGAGAGGTTGAGCACTTTCTTATTAAATAGATCATTTGTTAAAGGAAGTGTGGATACCACTCTATTTTCTGAAAGAATTAGAAAAGATATACTCATTGTTCAAATATATATGGATGACATCATTTTTGGATCTATTGATAAAGCTTTATGTGATGAATTTTCAAAGATAATGAGTAGTGAATTTGAGATGAGTTTAATGGGTGATTTGAGTTATTTTCTTGGCTTTAGCAAAAAGCAAAATGAGGAAGGAACTTTTCTTTGGCAATCTAAATATGTTAAGAAAATCCTCAAAAAGTATGAAATGGATAATGCTAAACCAGTAACTACACCCATGAGTTCCTCAGTCCTATTAGATAAGGATCCTAAGGGAAAATATGTTGATCAAAAGAAGTTTAGAGAAATAATTGGATCTTTGCTTTATTTGACTGCTAGCAGACCTGACATCATGCTTAGTGTTTTCTTATGTGCTAGATTTTAAGCTGATCCAAAAGAATCACATTTGACAGTAGTGAAAAGGATCTTAAGATATCTTTTGGGAACTCAAAATTTTGGAATTTGGTATCCTAAGAACAGTTCTTCTTTTGAAATTATTGGATACTCAGATTTAGATTTTGCAGGCTGTAGGGTGGATAGGAAAAGTACTTCTGGGACATGTCAATTCATTGGAAATTCATTAGTATCATGGTCCACTAGAAAACAAAATTCAGTAGCACTTTCGACAGCTGAAGCAGAATACATTGCCTTAGAGAGTTGTGTAGCACAGGTGCTTTGGTTGAAATAATAATTGAGTGACTTAGGATTTGTAGTTGGCACCATTCCAATATTTTGTGATAATACTAGTGCCATTTGTATTTCAAAAAATCCTATTCAATATTCTAGAACCAAGCTTATTGACATAAGGCATCATTTTATAAGAGATCATATAGTGAAAGGGGAAATTGAACTACATCATGTCGCTATTAAAGATCAGCTTGCAGATATTTTCACAAAACCCTTAGCCTTTGACACTTTTAGCATGTTAAGGATAAGGTTATGAGTGATAGATATTAATGCTTGATTGAAAATTCTATAAATGTACTTTCATCTGTATTTGTTGGTTTGTTCATTGGATGTTTTTTTATTTTTCTAGTGTTTTATGTTTTATTGTTTTATTGTGTTATTTTATAAAAAAAATAAATAAAGAAAAAAAAAATTTCTGTTGTGTTTTTGTTACTTGATTGAATGTTGAACGTATGTAAGATTGAAGAGATGAGAGTTTATTGTGTCTTTTCATACTACACAATATCGTATCATACTGTACAATTACATTATCGTACATGCACTTCGTCTGTACGAATTGGGAGGAAGCACGGTTAGAGTCAGTTATTATTGGTGATCGTATGTACGAATACGTCATTCGTCTGTACGATCCACATGTCATTTTGCATGAGGTACGAACCTAACCGTCGCCTGAACGACCTTTAATTTTCTAATCATCCCGGACGAACACGTCATCGTCTGTACGATCAGGAAGTCAAAAAGCCTATACGAAAGGATGCCATAGGACGAGTAGTTTATGAAAAAATGTTTCATTTTGACAGCTTTCGTTCGTCCCCGACAAACATTAATTCGTACCGGACGAAAACAATTTCGTCTTGTACGAACTTATTTCGTACAGTACGATTGATCGATTTTTCTATAAAAGGGAGGGTCATTTTCCTCCGTTCCAACTTCACTTCAAACCCTTTAGAGCATAAAATAGGAATTTCTAGAAGTGGAAAAAGAGTACGTCAATCTAGGGGGGCTTCCTCTAAGAGAGATTGGGATGACAATTTTTTGAGTGGACAAAGTGAAGAAGCCTACTATAGGTTTGCTGCACCCAAAATCACTCCCTCCCGCATTCCACTGCAGGAGAATCTCCATTTCACAGTAATGCCTCTCTTTGACTCTACCCAATTCTCCTTCTTTCTCACTCTAATCTACTCATATAATAAAGATCTCCTACATATTTTTCTAGACAACATGACTTTTAGTCATGATCATACTAGGATTTCTTCATATAATTTGAAAGAGAGAGTAGAAATTATAAAGGAGGATCTAGGAGAGTACTTTCATTTAAGAACCATGGGCAGTCGGAAAATACCTTAATAGCTCGATCTGATTATGACTGGACTAAAGTCAATCAGGTCATTAGAGGTGTAGGACAACCAACTCATATTCCTCGAGTCGACACCTTAAACCAAAATGCTCGTATAATTCAACATGTTCTCAGAAGCTCTATCATTCCTAAAGCCGGAGATAGAGTAAACATGACTCCTCTTCTCTCTTGTGTCACTTACCTGATCATGTCTGGTTAACCAATTGATGAAGCCCAACTGCTTCTGGACTACCTTTTTTATCTTTCTGATATTGGCCAACCCAATGTAAAGAGAAAGAAGAACATTGCCCTAGGATAAGTAATCTATTTTATTCTTGAGAAAAAGTACAACATAGTCCATCCTGACGGACCTTCAGAACTACCACTATATTTCACTGATGCCTCCTTTAGAGCACTATTTGGGAGAGAAGAACATGTGATTAGTTCTGATGATGAACCTACTCCTGCGCCTGCTCCTGCACCCGGTCCTGTACTTAATCAAAACTTCTACCAGGATATGGTCCAGAGATTTGATAGAATGGATCAAAGATTTGACAATATGGAGGCGCACCTAAAGCAGCAGGATGATCTGTACAAGGAGGATAGAGTGTGGATAAGAGAATAATTTGATACAGTGAATACAAATATTGCAATGCTAAACAGCTATTTTGGTCTGTTCGGTGCTCCACCACCTCCTCCAGATTAGGGTCCTTCTGAGTTCTAGCATGCTTTGTTATGGTTTGGCTTGAATGTGTTTGTGTTCTTCTTTATGGGTTTTAGGCTGTTTTATGTTTTGTCTAGTTTATGTTTTTAAAATGTTTAGCAAGTTTTTTTAGATTGTGCCTCAAAGTAAAACTTGCTATGTTGTATATTTTGAAATTATCAGTAATGAAATGTTCAAGTGTTTCTGTGCTTATCCTTTTTGTGTTATTGACTAGATACGTTGTATTTTTAATCCACTTGACTATAGTTGATTAATGATCTAGAATATTAATTGAGTTTATATTACAATAGAAAATACTATGCATGACATTAAATATTTAAATTTTTTAGATTTCATTATGATTTGGTGTGGAATAGAAGATCTTACTTAATCTTATTTAGACATGTATTATTTAGTCTAAATTAGTGTATTTTTGTTGTTTTAACATTATTCTCACATTCTATATCTTTGTGTTTATTATTGTATTTGTGACTCAGAGATAGTGTTCTTGGAAAGAATCTTACATTCAAAGCAAAGCTTGAAAAGATGCACAAAATATGCCATACAATAAAAGATGCACTCGCCAAATGTGAAAAGACACACAAAGTATGTCATCCAATAAAAGATGCGCAATGTCGCCAAATTTTAATAGGCACAAAATTAGCCTACATTTTGAAAAGATGCGCAAAGTCGCCAAATATTCTTTCCTTTAGCATTTTTTCTCTATTTTCACTAACCAATAATTGTCACTTTAGACTTAGAATTTTGGTAATGTTATCTCATCTTTTATGCAAAAATTGAGACTACTAATATGTCTAATACATTACTACTTTAGATCAACTTTTCTTCTCCTTAACATAATATGCAATATAACACTTTTGAGTCTTTAGTTTTTGCATCTCATTTGAATATTATAGTTAAACTTCATTTAACATTATTCCACTTCTCAACTATTTTAAGTGTCTTTTTTGTTGTTGGCAAAAGGGGGAGAGTTTTATTGTTTGACTTATGTGCTATTTGTGTCTTGTAGTTTTTTTGTTTGACTTATGTGCTATTTGTCTCTTGTGCTATTTTTTTTCTTTTGTTCTTTATTTTGTTTGAATTCTTGTGTATATGGATGTGTTGTGTATGTGCTTGTGTTATATGTGTTGTATGTGCTTGTGTTATCAATTCTACACTCTTTCCTTCCCTTCCCTTGTGTATTCCATGTTAAATTCTCTATCCTCGTATACCTTGATTAGTATTTAGGGGGAGCTTAGGGATAGGATAAGTCAATTCTTTAGGGGAACTTTAGGGATATTTTATTTAGGGGGAGTGTAGATCTTTTATTTAAGGGAGTACATTTAGTGGATGTTAGAAGATCTATTTTTGTGTATTTCATTTCAAACAATAGTTGTTTTTCCATCATCAAAAAGGGGGAGATTGTTATGATTTGGGTGAATCGGTTTGTTCATGTGCATTCTAATCCAAGTTTATGTTTCTTGATGATTACAAAAGTTTATTATTTGACTAATTCATCTTCTAACATATATTTGAGTTTTTGTTGTGTGTACTAAAGTATTTTTCATGAAATTCACACTCCAGATTGCTGAAGACTTCAAGTTCACTTGTTCACTATAAATGAAGTCTATAAATTTTCTTTTTCTTGAGTCTGAGAGAGTGTGATTATAAGTTAGATAACTGTGCACACACACACAATGGGGGTGTAAAAAGTTTAAATCTTTTGAACTTATCGTACAGTACGATTTAACATCATACAGGATGATCTGTAGAATGTGTCCTCCATATCGAACCAATATGGTAAGAAAATTTTTCTAAGGCATGTTCGTACAGTACGAATATTATTCGTACATGAGTTTTGGCTATACGAATTACTCAAAATTGGGTTCGTCCAGAAGTTCGTACGGGATAAACTGATCGGACGAAGCTCTCTGTTCGATTCGTCCACAAGTTCGTACGGGACGAACTGATCGGACGAAGGACTCTGTTCGATTTTTCCAAGAGTTTGTATTGATTCGTACGGGACGAATTGTTCATTTTTGAACTATTCATACAGTATGAAAATTATTTCATACACTATATTTTTATTGTACGAAGGGCACTGAATTGGGTTCATATTGATTCGTACGGGACGAATTGTTCATTTTTGAGCTATTCATACATTACGAAAATTATTTTGTACACTATATTTTATTGTACGAAGGGCACTGAATTGGGTTCATTCTTGTTCGTTCAAGATGAATCGTAAATTTTTTAACTATTCATACTGTACGGCTCTAGTTCGTACCGGACCATCAGGACGCGTGAAACTTGAAAAATTCAGTTTTTGGATGGTTTTTATTGTCTTTAGTATATGAGGATCTTTAAATTGACTTGTGAGAAGATCCTTCTACAAAAATTCTTTTGGGAAGTGAAAGGAGAGTGATAGGGAGAGTGTTTGGGAGTGAGTATAGAGAGATCTTTCAAGAGAGAATTGTGAGGGGATTCGCAAGGTTATCCAATTAAGAGGATTTCTTTTACTTGTTCTTCAAGCATCTTACTAGTTCCTTAAAGACTTTTGCAAGAGCATTGTTCGAGAGGATTCCAGTTCTCTGCCGCCCTTGGAGGCTGAAAAGGATGACGGTTCGCTGCCGCACTTGGAGAGTGAAAAGGACGACAATTCTCTGCCGCACTTGGAGAGTGAAAAGGACGTCGGTTCTCTGCCGCACCAGGGTTGGTGGAAGAGAGTTTGTAAAGGCTTCTCCGCCTTGCTGTGGGGGTAAAAGGAGAGACACTTGAGTTTAGTGCAATACCTAGAGAAGGAGTCTCTAGGGAGTGGATGTAGGTTGTGTTTGATCGAACCACTATAAATTCTGGTATTTTTTATTCACTGTTTATTATTAGCATTTTTATTTTTTCACAGTTTATTTACTTTGTGGTTGAATTTCTGTGTTTAACGAAAGAGCAAAATTATGTTTGTTTGTACAGCATGAAGTTAGATCGTATTGTACGATTAGCTTTAAAATTTTTCCAAAATATCAAGAGAAATTTTTAAAAGGACCAATTCACCCCCCGTCTTGGTTAGCCTAGGGACGTGAGCAATAAGTCTAACAACCTGTTCACACTTTCAGATAATTGATAAATAATACATTGTAACAACTGTACATCAAGAGGATGAGATGTTAAATTATAGGTCTATTAAAATTAAGGAGATGTTAACTTCAACCCATAATATTAAAATGTAGTTAGAAGATGTGAATAGTTTAACTACCCTTTCAAGTGAGAAAGAGGATGAAAGTGAAGATACATAGGAGAGCAATGAAAATATTTCTAATTCTGAATAGTTTTTCTAATTTAAGTGACTAACTTTATTGTAGTGTGCTTATTGAACTGTATTTGTTTGAAATCAAGTTAGTAAACATATCTTGCTAAATATCTCTTATCAAATACTATTTATATGTTAATCATTATTGTGTATTCTATAATTTTTTATGTTTGTTAAACTAATTTATCTACATTCTATTTTTTTTTATTTATACTTATGCAAATCTTTGGAACTCTTATAATTTAATTTTTTATATGTTACAATGATTTACTAATTGCTTCTTTTAATGCAGATGGCTTTAGGTGATGATCCTCCTGATAAATCCTACACTTTAAAGTTTTCTCATAAAATACATTTGAGTATTGGTCCAAACAGACCTAGACAGGGTGATGAAAGTGAGGGGCAGAGATTAGTTCCACCAGTGACACCATCACCACCACCACCCAGGAGTCAGTAGCAGTCCCCAGTAAGAAGGGTCAGGGCCAGCCAGATCCACCTGTTGTTGGTGTACCACCACCCTTTCATGGGTACTTCCCACCTGTGTTGATGAGTCCTTGATTTCCCTCTCCATATCAGACACATGCATCTTTATTCTATCCATATTACCCCCCACCAATATCATAAACTAGTCCATCTACCATCCCTTACCCTCCTTACCCCCATCCCTATTATTACCCATATCCTGTACAGCCAGAATACAGTGGTCCATTTACACAAGCAGAGGTTGGTGCTAGGGATCCTGCAGCTGCAGCAGATAAGCGTGAATATATTGAGCCTGAGGGCAACACGTAAGTTCAGTTTATTTTGTTAAGTTTATTATAATTTGATTTATTATATGTTATTGACAAAAAAAATTAACCTATAGCTTCAATCCCTCAAGGCCACCTATCCATAAGATTCAGGATATCATAAGGAGCAAATATGATTCTCCTTACATATTATGGAAGAACATCCCAAAGGAAATTAGGGATATGTGGTTTAGATAATTTTAGCTATATTTATTTGGCATGAATTATAATATTTGATTTAATTTATATTAATTAATATTATTTATTATTCATATATTTTTTTACAGAAAGATTTTAGGTGGTTTCCTTAGCATAGCACGAGGATTAGAAGAAATTTTGACAGGAGAAGATTGATCCATCTTAGGGACAGGTTCAAAGATATTAGAAAGTCCGAGCAGCATTCATCATGGATTGGAGAGGGCATATGGGCAGATTTGAGTAGACCTTGGGCAAGCCCTAAGTTCACAAAAATAAGAGAGCAAAATAAGCAGAACAAAGCATCTGTTTGTGGGGGTTTAGGAAGCTCTCTTCATACTAGTGGATCTGTTCCTCATACTGAACATAGACGATGACTGGTAAAAGCTTTCGATTAGTTTAATAAATATAAGTATATTATTTTTACTCTATCTTCTATTTTTAGAAAGAGTTTCTTGGCTGGGAGCTGACACCATTGGAGTTGTATATGAGGACTCAGCAACATCAAGCTGACCATCAGTGGGTTGATGAAAAGGAGAGAAAAGCTCACGCGAGTATAATTTTTGGAGTACTAAAATAAAATATAATAAATTTTTTAATATAAATTTATTTTATGAATTTATTCTCGTAGGATGATTTTATACGAGTTTGGGAAAGTCATTAGTCTACTGGTGAGGGATCATCTTTAGGATCTACTCAGTATTCTGAGTATCATACATGGTTAGAAGTTGTTAGTGGAAGGCAGAGGGGGAGGGTATATGGCTTGGGTTTGCAAGGCTATGCATATAAGGGCAGTTCCTCTACATCAGCATTTTATGATGCTAGTGGAGCTGAAGAAACTGTTAGCCAGAGAGTTGCTGCACTAACGAGAGAGATAGAAGAGATGACAAACGTTCAAAATGAGATACAGGTAGAGCTGTGATCCTATAGAGATGAAAATCAAAAGAAGAAAGTACAAGAGCTGACACATGAATCACAAGGTAGTGAGGACACAGAAGATGATTAGTGTTCTTATTTGTTTGATGAACTTTTTGTTTAAACATTTGGTTTGATGAACTTGTTGTGTGAAAGCGAGGACACGGAGGACATAGACATCTTATTACAGATTTATATGTTATGTTTATTGTAGAACATATACATTTCTGTTTGTTGAAACATTTGGTTATGCTTGTGGATTTCATTTGAATGTTATATATGTTAATTTTGGACTATAGTTGTGAGTTGATTATAGTGGCGTGTTGCCCTTATTTATGATATATGTTTTCAATTCTGTGTGGGTATTATGGAAAATTGAGTAAATAGAGGGGGCTGTAAATTATTTTTTTGAAAATGCTATAGGTTTTTGGCGGCCAACCGATAGTTTGGCCGCCAAAAACTTCAATATCGGATGGGTTGTTAAAGCCACCGAAATTTTAATATAGTCGCCTGTAAATACTGGCGGTTTACTGGTGGTCAATCGACAGTTAAGCCATAAGAAAAACTGGCATTTTTAATGGCCGGTAAGCCGCTGGTAATTAAATGGTGATCATCCGTGCTATGATTGCCAGAATTTATCGGTCGATTATTTCGCTGGAAATCCGCTGGTAAGGTAAACCTGCTGAAAATTGACAGCCGCAAATCATTTCATACTCAGTTTATACCGATGGTTAGCTAACCGCTGCTAGACCATCGGTAAATCACCGGTATTTTAGCAAAATGCTTGAAACATTATACTAACCGTTGAAAAAAATCGTTGGTAATCGGCATTTTTCCTGTAGGTGCCCTAATAGCCAATATTTTTTGTAGTGAAAATTAATAATCTACGTAATTATAAAGTTCATAAGTTCAAATAAATTTATAAAGTTTAAAATTTAATAAATAAAATAAAAATTAGATAACATTGAAGAAAAGAAATTTACTTATGTAATTAAATCTAAGTTTAATTCAAATTAATTAAATAAATAAAATTAAATAGATTAAATAAATGAATAAAACTTTAATAAATCACTTGAATAACATGAAGGCTATATGAATTTGCATCATCCTTTTTTTTTATGTGTATTTTTGCATTTATTCATTACATAAAAAATACAAATCAAAGTGATAGCTATTCTATCACACTCCTTCCTCAAAAAAGGAAATAAAGTTGAATGAAGGTTATTGTCAAAAAATTTTCCTAATAGAAATTTTCAAACAATGCATAAGTAGCACAAAAAAAAGCTACCTTATTACACATTCTTAGAACATAATGGGAAATAACTTGTTAAAATCATTTAGAAAAGAAATATATGAATCCAATCTTCCCTAACAATTCTATTTGTTATTATCTATAGATATGTGCAACATCTTGATAACATTGACATTATCTCCTTCAATCGAAATAACTTCCTTGTCAATCATCCATCCTTGAATGACCTCTATGTGTGAGGATAGATAATAGTTTAAGTTGAGCTATATCTCGATATAACATATATCTTCCAAATGCTAGAATAAATTTTCCCTTGTGATCTCTTATCACTCCACCTATAATAGCTTTTTTTATTTAGCAAATAGAAGCATCCACATTCAATTTAATCCAATTTGGAGGTGGGGGTGCAAAAAATCATTTTACAGCTCTTTGGGTTGTTTACCATCCCAAATTCTCCATAATAAGATTATTGAATGATTTGATGGAGGTAGCCAACACGTTTACAGTAATAGTTCTAGCCTAGCACACTGGTTTACCATGCTTGCAATCATTTCTTGCTCTCCAATAGTAAAACACATAAGTATAGTATATATTTCCCATCACCCGATTGTCTCTTGATCTCATTTTCAATTATGCTACTAATTCAGGGTAGGACTGAAAAAGTGGAATATGAATCCCCAATTGATTAAGGGTAGTTATTACCTCAATAAACTTTTTGTAGTTTATAGCAACATGCTGAATATCCTCATTCTATTGGCACCCTCTTGGACATAACTTGGACTCTTACAGCCTTCTTTGATTAAGCCATTTACCTGTTGGCTAAGCATTCTTCCAAAGCCTCCACTAGAACAAAGCCACCCTTGGTATCAATTTTAAACTCCATATCCACTTAAAGTTTAAGCTTTCTACTAAATTCTAAAATTTCTTTTCAAACACCAATGTTGTTATTATTCTGCAAATTTTTGTGTTGATTAACTCCATTTAATCTACCTCCATTTCAAAATATATAAGAATTTGAATTGTAATTTGAACTAAATGGTCACCAAAGAATCTTTGTACTTTGTTAGCACTCCACTCACCTCTTTCTAATAGGTTGTCAATAGTCATGTCCTATAAGCTTTGGTAATCACAAAAGGTTGATAAACTTTGAAGATTCCTATTTAAGACCCAAGTATCATACATTACATTAACATATTCTCCATTTTCAATTGTCCATCTTATCAATGGCCTAAAAAATTGAGCTCCATCTATAATGATTCCCCAGATAGTAGAAGACCCTCTTTTGGTAGAACTCTTCCATAAGTTAATACCATACTTAGCAAATGATATTCCTATCTAACAATGATTTTGGAGTTTGATAGAAATTCCATGCTAAACGAGCTCTTAATGGCCCTTTCCAACTTATAAATAATGGAAGCCAAGGCCACACATTCAAACAGGAAGATAAAGATCCTCCCAAGCCACATAGTGTATACCTTACCTTCCTTGCTCCTTATACCATAAGAATTTCCTATACATCTAATCATAATAATTCAAAATCAATTTAGAAACTAATTAATGAGTCATAACAAAAAGACAGTAATGATTACATAGAATATTTGGAAGGAGTTACTCTCCCAGCTAGAGATAATATATGACTACCCTAGGAGCTTAACTTCTACACTGCATGTTGTATGATAGAATGAAAATTAGCAATAAAGTAGCTTCTCAAGATAATTTTAACCCCCAAATAAACAATTTCTTTGACCAATCTAAACCCTATTGAATTCTCTATCCTTTTCTTCCTCCATCCTGCAAAAGATTTCTAACATATAACCATTAATTTGCTTCAATTGATTTTCTGCAATGTCCATAACCAATAATCAACCATAATATTCTTGATAATACCAATTTTATGATTAGATGCTTCAGCACAAATTAACAAATCATCAATAAAAAAATGGTGCAATAATTTTTCAGAACATGAAGCAATTTTAATACCCAAACCCATCTCTGTTTGATGAAATACTTTAGATAATAATTTAGAGCATAATATAAACTTGAATGGAGATAATGGAAATCCCTATCGAAACCCACATTTTGCTTCTATCCACTCTAATCTCCCTCTATTAACTTCAACTCAAAATCTAGGGTTGATAACATACTTCATAATCCACCTAGAAAATTTCAGTGGGAACCCCATGCACTTCATCACATGGGCTAAAGATGGCCAACACATGTTATCATAAGCATGCTCCATGTCAATTTTTAAAGCCAATAGCCCACCTTTAGCAGCTGAAAACCTAAGATTATTAAATAAATCCTAGGTAAGCAGATAATGCACTGATATAGATCTATTTGGGACAAAAGCAACCTATTCCTCAAAGATCATATTTGTTAAGACAAACTTTAATCAATTCCCTAGCATCCTTACAGTTGTATGTAGTTTGACACAAACTTATGGGTTTGTACTTTGAAGGGTCAAAAGGATTCTCCACCTTAGGGATAAGAGTAATTAAGGTGTCTTTCCAACATGCTGGCATACAACCTATTTTAAAAAAATAATAAAACAAAGCATTCTAAACTTCCACCTCTATAATTTTTAAATAACATTTCAAGATGGTAGTTGATATCCTATCAATTCAAGGAGATTAATTATTCTCTAATTACTTTATTGTAGTAAAAAAGCTCCTCTTAGTTGAAATCAACCCTAAGGAAATCTTTTTTGCATCCTTCCATCTACTGGCTTAAGAATATTTCTTACCATCCTTCTAGAGAGTAGTGCCTTACACTCCATCTGCTTTGAAAAACCTGGGATAACATTACTCAACTATAGCTAAAACTTTCACCAAATTACCATTTTACTACTTGTCTTTGTTTATTATATTAGCATTTTGTCTTGGAAGAAGCTTTGGAATAAAAGAAGTGAGAGTTGGAATCCCCTTTTTCTAACCACTTAACTTTAGCCCTCTGCCACCATCAAGTGGCTAGCCTAACAAGAGTTTTATTTAGCTCCAAAACTTTGATTATCACTTCCAATAAATTTTATGCACATAGACCACCCAGCTGACATTTTTGTTCCCGAAGGGTTCAAATATGGTCTTGAAGGGAGTTCTTCAACCACAAAAATTCCTTCAGGTTTTTTCTACTCTAATAATGTAATGATCAAAGAGATCTATTGAGCTTCCTTTGAAATATATATGTGGTACTTCCAAAATCAACTTTCGTCCATGCTTTGGATATAATGATCTATGAAGTAGGATATGAAGTACACACTTTCTCAAATTGAAAAAGCTTCTATTGGTAAGAAGGAGTATTAGTCAAATGCATTAATAAGTGGTGTTGTCTAATCCCTTTCATTCTAAGTGTTTCACCACACCAAGAGGAATAGTATAAAGAGCTACTGAATATATTATATGTCTATCCTTTCCCATATTTGATTAAGGCCTTCCTTATTATCTCACTGAGTTAATAGAGGCCCGGCAAAGGATATGTCTTGAAGATCATTATTGGCTATGAAATCCTTCATCTCTTAAGGCACTTGAGATGGTAAACCTTTTCCCTCCCTTCTTATTTATTCTTTGACAAAATGTAGTTGAAGTTGCCTCCCCCGATAGAAGGTAGACCTTTCTCTATGAATAATTTAATTGTTTCCACATATTCTTCTCACATGAGTATTTTTATTCCAACATAAAATGGCTACGACCATTCAATAGAGTTTGGAGCTTTTAACTTCCCATTCACACATTGAGATGTGGAGGCTTGATTGGTGAAAGTTGCAATGTTTTTTTCCCAAAGTGCCAATATACCTACTAATATCCCCACTCCAAGTATATGATAGAAATCTCAATCAATTAAAATGATCTTGTTTATATCTACCCAGTCAATAGTTTTGACTTTGGTTTCCATTGAACTAACAAAGAAGACATCATTGTATTTAATTAAGCTATGTAAATAGAAGGCCACCCTTTTTTTAGGCTCCCCTTCAATTCCAAAATTAAATAAAATTCATTATTTTGAGTAAAGGGGAAGTGTCCGCATGCTCAACTTTTCACTTGGTTCAATCTTCCTCTTTTTGGGAGTGTCCTCAATGGGACCCAGCTATTTAAGCTCCTTATTTAGCCAAGCTTTTTTGCAAATTGCTTTACAGTACAATATGGAATCTACATGTTTTAGATATTTATAACAAGCCTCCTCTTTAAAAGAATTGTTAGTTCATACATCTTTGATTACTCCTTTTGCCTCAGCTTAAAAAATGTTTAGATGAATTTGATTTTTATCATTGGAAACATCTTTATGATCTTTGAATTTGACCTCCTGTGATATAGATTCGTCCATATAAAACTTAGCCCCTATTGAATCAGACTTCTTTGTATTACCATTTTTTATTCCCATCAATGTCAGGTCTTGAATGAGATTTGCTGTGTCAACCCCATACTTATCAATGGCATCTAGAAAGAAGTCATTTGAAGCCATTTTATTTCTCATAGAACCAGAAATATGCAACATAACATATAAGTTGGCCTCACTTTGCTCCTAACATTCTTTATGAACCTTCACATTTCTTGGACTAGTAGCCTCTACCAGATTTTTAACCTTTATGTGTCTAGGGCCTTCATAAGTTTGATTGCTCCTCCTCGAAACCAGTGATGATATTATGAATTTTAGGACTAGTAGCAGCCTCTTTCTTATTCACCATAACTTGCTTTACTATTGAAATAAAACCAAGCCCATCAAAAGGCCCTTCTGCATCATTTATCAACATATTATTTTGACCCTTAGAAGCTTCCCCCACTTCATTCACCATCAGAAACTGGAAAAAGGAGTTGTCATGATGCTACCCAGTAAAACCTATTTTTTAAAAATTCTTTGCACTGTCACCTAATTTAAAAAGAAACCCACCTAGACTTATTTTCCTATTTGTGATAAGTATCTAAGGACCATATCACATTTTTTCATGCAGGCCCCTAGATAGTTCCCCATCACCCTTATATCTTTCTTTAGCATTTATATTATGATTCATGTTCATAAAAGAATTTTGAGGTTGATTAATATCATCCTCCATATTCTCTAATGGTTTTTCTTGCACTAAGGATTTGTTCTTGATATTGGCATCCTTCTCCCTTACAATATTTGGAACTTTAGAATAATGCATTTTCTTGTGGCTCAATCTACCACAACTAAAACACAAATTGGTAATCCTCTCATATTCCATTGGTTGAAAAAACCTCCCCATTAAGGCCTTCAACCCTCATAGTTGTTGGGAGCTTGTATTCTAAATTTAGCCTGACATAAACTCTCACAAACACACTTATACCCCAATTAAAAGTTTGAAAGTCATTTAACATAGGTTGACCCATCCTAGAAGTAATTCTAGTGGTATTCCTTATATCCCAACATTATTTTTGACAAAAGAAAGTGCATTAAATTAAAGACAAAAAGTATATAAAGAGTACCAACTAGGAAGAGGCATCACCAGGAAGCCCTCCTCAACAAAAAAAAAAAAAAACAAAGAACAGAGAACCTAGACTAAGCAAGAACATTCTATGTATTGAGAACCTTAACGGGAGTCGACCTAGCCACCCTCCTTCTACCGCTTCCTTGGATGATTAGTAATTGGCCTCAAGCGTTGAAGTTCTTTAGCAAAATGAGACAAGGAGACTCTTTCTTTACTTGGGCTAGTGGGCCTAGGATGCAAGAGGAAATACTCAGTGGAGAACTTGAATGGCATGTTGGAGAGATCCCCATCACTAGAGGAAGAAACTTGCTTGGTTGGATCACAAACTTCCTTACTAGTGACCTGTAAGGAAGGGGGGGTATCCTTCTCTCCTCAAATACCAGCAATGGTATTCTTCTTCTTTTGTCTCCTATATTTTCTAGAAGTAACTAGACTCCAAGGTCCATAGATTTTATGAATTTTTTCATCTTTCGTACATGGCATGTGCTTACTTTCCACATGAGGTGAGTGAAGGGTTGTCTGGTTTGTGGAAGATGAATTTGTATCAATAATCGACACAAGAGGACTGATATTAGAGGTATTATTGACCTTAAACAAATAAGCAGATCTTCTAGTAGGTTGTTGTAATGGTTGCTTCGAGGCATAAGGAATATTGGGACAATGACCAATGTTATGCCCAATAAAGCCACAATGGAAGCAAAGGTGAGCGATCCCGTCATATTCAGCTCTTTGTAAGAACTTGCCATAAAGCCCAGAGATCCAATCTGTAGGTGGGAACTCGGACCGAAGATCCATCCTCACACAAACTTGAGCAAAAGATGAAAGTTCATGAGGGTTGTTAAACCCTAAAGAACTAGTCCTGAGGGTAACCAAGAGGGGGGGGGGGGGTGAATTGGATATTTTAAAAATTATTTGACAACCCAAAAAATTAAAAACCCCTTGATGCAGAGGCAGATCAGTTTCACAATAACACAAATTTTAGAGATTTGAAACACAAATCAATACATAGAAAAATGCAAAAATTAAATTTGAAAAAGTAAATAGAAAGAACACACCAAATTTATAGTGGTTCAGTCAACTTGACCTACGTCCACTCCCTAAATACCTCCTTTCTAGGTATTGCACTAAAAGTAGTGTCTCTTCTTTTGCCCCCACAACAAGGCGGAGAAGCCTTTACAAAATCTTTTCACCAACCCGGTGAGTCAGAGTACCTTAAATCCTTTTACTCCCTCCTAGAGTAGGTAGAAAACCTAGAAATCCTTTTACTCCCTCCTGGAGTAGGCAGAAAACCTTGGAATCCTTTTACTCTCACGTGGAGTAGGCAGAGAACTTGGATCTGATGCTGATGTAAATCTCCCCAGAGCCACCAAAGAACCTGACAAGCATCTTAATGAAGATGGTGGAAACCTTGCTTGGAGCAACCTTGGTGAATCCCTCATTACTCCCCCACATAAGGATTTCTCTCTCTCCCAAGCTCTCTCTCTACATTCTTTACCTCTCTTTAAAGAAGACTAAACAGCAAAAGATTTTATTCAAGGATAATAAGATAGCTTAAATCGAGAGCTTCCAAAGAAGCCCTAATTTTTAATATGGTGCTTCTGATCATCCAAGATGATCCTTAGATTATCTGGTATAATTAGTACAAAATTGCCCTTTCAGCCAGTATAATCAACATTTCTCTATACAATCTATTTAAGTATTTATACAAATTGTCCAATATGATTCTGCGATCATTCATGATGATTAGTTTAAGATACTATATTGATCATCTAGTACGATATGGGATGATGACTAGCGATTAAAATATCATCTCGCAAATCGCTCGGGACTTCCAGTATGATAACCTATATGATTAGAACAAAATTATGGTTTTCATCTTAAACGATGGGGGATCATCCCATGAAATATCAAAGATCATCTTAGATGATATTCATATATCATCCTATATAATCTAATCAATCAATCTAACCATAATTAGTCTCTTATTTACAGGATCAATTTAGGCATGATTATCATAAATTATTTGGGAGGATGTATATCGTCTTTTACGATTAGAATAAAATTAAATATTAAAATATTGCCTAAATTATGATTGGTGGCTACTTTTCATATCTATAACTGATCATCCTCGATAATCCAAATTATCCAGTATGATTAGTTAAATAATCTCATTTAATAATGGGTGCCCTAATTAGAGTTTTTTACATAATTGATCATCGAGTATGATTTAAATCATACTATACAATTTGTTCAAAAATAAAAAAATTCTAACTCATTAATTCCCCCCTTAAGTGTGCGTGTGTGTGCAAGGTTACCTAGCTTGGGGTCCACTAGATATATGTCTTGACTCAAGAAAGGTAAAGAGTACATTGAAATTGAAATAATAGACAGACTCAACCCTCGTCTACCTGTTCTTGAGCTGATTAGCATTGCAAGTGAACTTGTGGACCTGAAAGATTAGTAAGCAGGGCAAACTAAATAGATATGTAATAATAGCAGTAGTAAAGAATCAATAATATTTTTTATCATCAAAATTAAAGTACTTGGGCCAATATTTATAATAATCTCCCCTTTTTTTATGATGGTAAATATTATTGTTAAAAAATTTTAAAGCCCTTTGACATTCTCTGAAACTCCCCCTTTGAAGATGAAATTCTGAAAGTAAGGGGAGTTAAAAAAATTATTTTTATATTTTATATTTTTTTATGTTATTATTATTTTTTTATTTTTTTATTTAAGAAAAATTCAAGACATAAAAATATAGAAAATAAGTAGGTAGAAAACAAAATCATTTTACTAAAATATAGGAAGAAACAAACATACTAGTGCCCCTTTTAATATTAGATAAAGTAGGAAAAAAGAAAAAAATATGAAATATAATAAAGTAAGTACATCATAAAGTACAGAAGATAAGACTAGTATAAATATAGAAGCAAAAGCATTGAGCAAACTAGAAAAAAAGGGATTCTGATCTGGTAGAGGTGGTGGTATTAGTGGCTGGAAGTAACAGTGAATGGAAGCAAACTGCTCACTAAAGTAGGCCATATCCTATTTAAGCTACTACTACTGTTGGGCTAAGTAAACATGAAAGCGGGCTAAATCTTATTCATGCTATTGTTGCAAATCTGGTTTTGATGATGACAAACATGTTTCCAGTGTGTTTTGCTTGGCTAATCTGTTTCAGGCATAAAAGACCGCGAGCCACTCAAGCCAACTCAAGATCGGGTCCAAGTGTGTCAAATGTATGATTTTTCTTTTTATTGAGTCAATTGTAATGTAACTGATTCCCTAGCTAAGTAACCTTGCACACACACACTCAGGGAGAGAGATTGAGTGAATTAGAGTTTCTGTTCAATTTTTGTTCAGATCATCCTGGACGATAGTTTCATCGTCCTGGACGATCCAGTTAAAACAGAAACCCTAATTAGGGCGACTAAGTTAAGAAGGACTGATTGAGCAGATCGTCCTGGATGATCTACGGATTGTACGGGACGATATGCCCAAATCAGAAATTCTCAGCCGCCAGATTAAGTTAGGCAAGTTTTATTTTAAGTATTTTGGTCTGATCATCCCGGACAATACGTGTATCATCCTGGACGATTCACTACAATCATGCCTAAATAAGTCTGGTAATTAAGGAAAGCAATTAATGTTTAATTGATACGATCACATCATCCTGGACGATCGCAGGATCGTCCCGGACGATCGTGATCGTCTTGTGCATTTCAGCTGTACGTCCAGAACTATGTACAGGATGATTTGGGGCCTTTTTGAACGAATCGTACCGGACAATTACCCTATCGTCTGGGACGATCAAGTCATTTTTTGGTCGTCCAGCACAGATTTCTCTGGACGACCCGAACTGTCTTCTGGATGATTTCCTTCAATTTGAACTAATCGTCCCGGACGATCGCAGGATCGTACGGGACGATATGAACAACTTTTTCTACTGATCGTCCAGAAGAGCTAGATCGTCCAGGCTGAAACAGCTGAATTTGAACTGATCGTACAGGATGATCTACCGATCGTCCTGGACGATCTTGGCCGACAAGTTGAGATTTAAGGCAAATTTTAAGCCCTCCTTTAAAAGAACTTTTTCCAATTTTTGGAAAAATCTTTTGCTGCCTTCCTTCCCTGAGAAATCCTTGCGAGAGAGAGAGTTGGGAGAGAGAGAAGAGATCTTGTGAGGGGGAGTTAGTGAGGGATTCACTAAGGTTGCTCCAAGCACGGATCAGAGTCGTCTTCTCCGCTCGTCGTCTATCGTCTAGTCGGTGTTCTTCCTGGGAGGATCGTTCGCAAGAAGATCTGGGTTCTCTGCCCGCTTCAGGAGGAAGCGAAAGGAGTTCGTAGGTTCTCTGCCTGCTTCAGGAGGAAGCGAAAGGAGTTCGAAGGTTCTCTGCCTGCTTCAGGAGGAAGCGAAAGGAGGTCGGGTTCTCTGCCTCACCGTGTGGTGAAAAGGAGGTATTTTGTACAGGCTTCTCCGCCTTGCTGTGGGAGCAAAAGGAGAGTCACTTTCGTTTAGTGCAATACCTGGAGGGGAGGCTCCGGGGAGTGGACGTAGGTCAAGTTGACCGAACCACTATAAAATCTGGTTTGCTTTCTGATTCAGTTTTGCACTTTACTTTTCAATATAAACTGCTTGGGTGAATATCGTTGGTTGATCTTTTCGTTATTGTTTACTTGTTTCCGCTGCTAAGTATCAAAAAGATTTTCATAGTTATCGTGAAATTTTTAAATAACCAATTCACCCCCCTCTTGGTTAGCCTCGGGACTAGTTCACTAGGGCTTAACATCCCTTTCGAACTTTCAAGTGGTATCAGAGCGGGATTCAAAATTTCTGTTTAAAAACTTTTGAATTTGATCCAATGGCTAATTGTAACAATCGTAATACTACTGAAGGTTATTCTATTACTAGACCACCATTGTTTGACAATATTCCTTTTGATTTTTGGAAAACACGCATGTCTACTTTTCTGCAATCTATTGATTAGCGCATGTGGATGTTAGTTAAGGACGGATACGAACCACCTTTTCGAATGATTAATAATGTGAAAACTGAATTGCCATTTGCTGATTGGACGTTTGATGATCATGATTTAGCACAGTTGAATGCAAAATATTTGAACTGTTTCTTTTGTGCTTTGAAATCTGAAGACTATATGCGTGTTTCTACTTGTACAACGGGAAAGGAAATCTGGGATAGGTTATGTATAACATACGAAGGTACAACTGAAGTCAAACAATCTAGGTTAAACATCTTGTTTCATGATTACGAACTTTTTCGCATGAAACCTAATGAGACTATTTCAGAAATGTACACAAGGTTCACTCAGATTGTTACCTCTTTACATGCTTTAGGTAGAGAACTTACCAACTACGAAAGAGTGAACAAGATTCTTAGATGTTTGCCTGCTTCTTATGATGCTAAGATTACTGCTATTACTGAATCCAAAGATTTAAATACTTACTCTATTGACAGCTTACTTGGATCACTCATTGCTTACGAGCAAGGGGTGAACCAAAGGCAACTTGATGCAGGTGAACGCAAGAAAGAGAAGACCGTGGCACTAAAGGCCAAAGATTCAGATGCTAGCACTTCCGGGTCTGATAGCGACGAAGTTGCCTTAATCACAAGGCAATTCAAAATCTTTCTAAGGAAGAAACATAAGAACTATCAGAAGTGGAACAAGGGTAAGTTCAATAAAAACTTTTAAGGGTTCATCTGAATCGGTTTGTTTTGAATGCAGGAAGCCTGGACACATTAAGGCTGATTGTCCAACACTTAAAGCTCACCCAAGCAAGGAGAAGAGTGAGGAGAAACCAAAGTTCAGGAAGGACAAGAAGCGGATTCAGAAGGCGTTCTAGGCAGACTCTGCATCCGACTCTTCTGAGACTGAAGCTGAAGAGGAGGAAACAAACTTGTGTCTGATGGCGGATGATCACCCTGGTCAGTCGGACCAGGAAGAGGTATGTGAGCTTACTTACGATCAGTTATTTGAAATTTCTGAAAAGATTCATACATCGTATAGGAAGCTTAAGAAAACCCATGCTAGTTTGAAATTAGATTATTTGACTTTACAAAAAGAGCATGATTCTGTAGTTAAAGATTATTCCACACTTGATTCCAATCACATATCTCTGCTTGATGAGTTTGATGAATTGAACAAAAAATATTCTGATTTAGTTTCTGAGCATGATTCTTTGAAAACCACGCATATTGATTTAGAAAAAGCTTTTAAAGAGTTAGATACAATGGCATGTGAAGTAGAAAGTAGCAAGGGAACCTTGAAATTTGAAATTGCCAGTTTAAAGAAAGAAAATGAGTTTTTGAAAGTAAAGATCAGTGCTTTTGAAAAGAACAAAACACCGCCTACTTTTGAACAGTTTTATGCACCACCACCTTTTAAAAATTCTGTTGCAAGTTCATCAAACCATGTTTCATACACTACTAGGAAGAGGCACTATCACTCACGACGTTTAGTTAATCCTTTTCCTGGTGTTAGATGTTTTTCATGTGGCATGTTAGGACACATATCACACACTTGTAATGTTCACCGTAGTACACATTGGGTGTGGAGACCCAAACTGCCTGTTTCACAGCACAGCACGCATGCATCGCATTCTTCTTTTCATAAGAAGGAACCCAAACCTGTTTGGGTTCCTAAGACTGACATTTAATGATTTTGTAGGAGTGCTCTCACACAAGACCTCGTGAGAGCATGTGGTACCTGGACAGCGGATGTTCTAGACATATGACTGGAGATGCAAATCAGTTCATTTCGCTGGAGGCCAGAGCTGGAGGCAAGGTTACACTTGGAGATAACACCACCAGGAAGGTGGTAGGCACAGGTATAATTGGTGATTCAAAGAACTTTATGATTGATAATGTTTTGCTTGTAGATGGACTGAAACACAACCTGCTGAGCATCAGTCAACTCTGTGACAAGGGATACAGCATCAAATTCCTGCCCACTGGCTGCATTTTAAGCTTAAATGATGAAGTTGTTTTGCAGGGGCAAAGGATCAACAACGTCTACAAGCTGGATGTAAGTAGCATTAAATCTGATAATTCAATTTGCTTAAAAACTGCTGCTGATGAGTCTTGGTTATGGCATAGGAGATTGTGTCATGCCAGTATGAAAACCCTTAGGAGAGTCACCCAAAAGGACTTAGTTAGAGGTGTGCCCAAGCTTAAGTTCACTAAGGATCACCTGTGTGATGCCTGTCAGTTGGGGAAGCAAGTCCAGTCCTCTTTTCACTCTGTTAAGGACATTAGCACCTCTAGACCTTTAGAAGTTCTTCACATGGAACTCTTTGGACCCATTAGCACTGCCAGCTTAGGGGGGAGAGTCTATAGTTTTGTGATTGTTGATGATTATTCAAGGTTCACTTGGGTTAAGTTTTTGTCACACAAGTCTGAGTCATTTGATGAGTTTAGATCTTTCTCTACTTGGATTCAGAAGAAGTTAGGATGTGAGATTTTTACCATCCATAGTGATCACGGAGGGGAGTTTGAAAATGAAAGATTTGGAAGTTTTTGTGAGAATCATGGGATTAGTCACAATTTTTCAGCTCCTAGGACCCCTCAGCAGAACGGGGTAGCTGAAAGGAAGAACAGGACCTTAGTGGAAGCCGCTAGAGCCATGCTTGCCGAGTATTCACTTCTAAAATATTTTTGGGCTGAAGCGGTGAACACTGCCTGTTATGTGCTGAATAGGGTAAATGTGAGAGTCAAACTGAACAAGACACCTTATGAGATCATTAAGGGTA
The DNA here is from genome assembly GCA_019925795.1 of Dendrobium chrysotoxum. NCBI lineage: Eukaryota > Viridiplantae > Streptophyta > Magnoliopsida > Asparagales > Orchidaceae > Dendrobium > Dendrobium chrysotoxum. The sequence goes on along the minus strand of CM034314.1, from coordinate 52,932,616 downwards.
GAACACCAAATCTGTCCCACCTCCATGTCTTTGGCTGTAAGGTTTTCATTCTGAACAACGGGAAGTCACCCTTAGGAAAATTTGACCCCAAATCTGATGAAGGAGTGTTCTTAGGATATTCAAGTGTGGGGAAATCCTTTAGGGTGTTCAATAGGAGGACTTTGGTGGTGGAAGAAACAACCCATGTAGTGTTTGATGAATCTGATCCTAAGGAGTCTAGATCTGAAGTAGAAGATGAAGAGATTGTTGAGGTTACCCAAGGAGTTGGAAATACAAATTTGGAGGAAAGGGTAGAACCTCAAACCCCATTGCCTAGAGATTGCAGATATTCTTCGAGTCATCCTAAAGAACTGATCTTAGGAGACCCTTCTGAAGGTGTTAGGACTAGGCATGGACTTAGGAAGGAAGTAAACCATTCTGCCTTTATCTCAATGACTGAACCCACCAACATCAATCAAGCCCTGTCGGATGAATTTTGGATTTTAGCTATGCAGGAAGAATTGAATCAATTTGTAAGGAATGATGTTTGGGAGTTAGTAGAAAGACCTAAAAATCAAAGTATTGTGGGAACCAAGTGGGTCTTTAAGAATAAGATGAATGATTCTGGTGTGGTGGTGAGAAATAAGGCAAGATTGGTGGCTAAGGGGTATAATCAGATAGAAGGGATAGATTTTGAGGAAACTTTTGCCCCTGTAGCTAGATTGGAAGCCATTAGAGTGCTACTAGCCTTTGCCTGTTATAAGGGATTTAAGCTGTTTCAAATGAATGTCAAGAGTGCCTTTTTAAATGGGGTAATTAAAGAAGATGTTTTCGTAGAACAACCCCCAGGTTTTGAGAGTTTCCAATATCCAAATCATGTCTATAAATTAAAAAAGGCCTTATATGGATTGAAACAGGCACCCAGAGCTTGGTATGGGAGGCTTAGCACATTCCTGTTAGAAAGAGAGTTTGTTAAGGGGAGCGTAGACACCACCCTTTTTCTGAGGAGATTAGGAGATGACTTACTCATTGTCCAGATCTATGTTGATGATATAATTTTTGGATCTTCTAATAAATACTTATGTGAAGAGTTTTCTAAAACAATGAGTAAAGAGTTTGAGATGAGTATGATGGGAGAATTGTCCTACTTTTTGGGGTTTAGCATAAGGCAAACGGATGATGGAACCTTTCTCAATCAATCAAAATACACTAAGGACATTTTGAAGAAATATGAAATGGACAAAGCCAAGCCAATCAATACTCCCATGCCCTCCTCAGTTCAGTTAGATAAGGATTCAAATGGAAAATCTGTTGATCAGAAGAAGTATAGAGGGATAATAGGGTCACTGCTTTACCTGACTGCTAGCCGACCTGATATCATGTTTAGTGTCTGTCTTTGTGCTAGGTTTCAGGCTGATCCTAAAGAGTCCCACCTGACTGCTGTTAAGAGAATTCTTAGATATCTATTTGGGACCCCAAACCTAGGAATTTGGTACCCTAGGCACAGCACCTCTTTTGAGATCATTGGATATTCTGACTCTGACTTTGCGGGGTGTAGGGTGGATATGAAGAGTACCTCTGGGACTTGTCAATTCATAGGACAGTCGTTAGTCTCCTGGTCCAGTAGAAAACAGAACTCAGTTGCACTTTCCACTGCTGAAGCTGAGTACATTGCCTTAGGGAGTTGTGTGGCCCAAGTTCTTTGGTTGAAGCAGCAAGTCTTGGATTTAGGAGTACCTGTTGGCACAATTTCTGTTCTGTGTGATAATACTAATGCCATCTGTATCTCTAAGAATCCAATCCAACATTCTAAGACCAAACACATTGACATTAGGCATCACTTCATTAGAGACCATGTTACAAAAGGGGACATTGAGCTACATCATGTAGCAACTGAAAATCAGCTGGCTGACATATTCACTAAACCACTGGCCTTTGACTCATTCAGCATTTAGAGAACCAGATTAGGAGTGATTGATATAAATGCTTGATTCTGATGACTGCTGATTTATGATTGTTATGATTGGTATTCTGATTTCTGTTAGTTAGTTTTTGTATTCTGATTTCTGATTTTTGTTAGTTAGTTTTGGTTTGATTATTTGCTTTCAGTTGATTTTATTTCTTCTACTGATTTCTGTGTTACCCTTTTTTGTTAGTTTGATTTGAGTATTTACTTTGCTATGATTTTCTACCTATTTTTATTTATTTACGGGTTCATATCTTGTACTTACTGTTTTATGCTTTTCAAGATCTGATCACCGCTCACTACTTCTGGTGATCTGAATTTTTGACTGGGAGTTTTTACCTTATTTTGGTTTGGAAGCTGATAAGCAGTGATTGACTTCGCTGAATCTGTTAAAGGGAAGAAATATTGATAATTGTTTCTCTTCCTCTAACCCCTTTACTGGTGTGTAATTTCTTTTGAATAAAAATCCTTTTCAAAATTAAAATGTTAGTTTTTGAAATAGAGATTATTTTCTCTTCCTACAGTAATCTGCCTTATATCAATAGTGTTTTTCAAAGTCTTGAGTCATTAGTTTGATTTTCTAAACCAAGTGATTGCATTTATCATATGTTGTATGGATTTTGTTTTGTGAATCGTTCTTCCTTACTGCGGAGAGTCATCTCCTATGTCTGGAAGATAATCTCACAGCTGAGACTCTTTAATGATTATGAAAAGGAGAAAGCTTATAAAAGATGCGCAGTGCGCCAGATAATTTGAAAAAGAGGCATAAAATGAGCCCAAAACTGAAAAGATGCGAAATTGCCAAATTGGATACACAAAGTGTATCAAAAATCAAAAGATGCACAAAACGCCAACCAATTTGAAAAAGAGGCACAAAATGAGCCCAAAACAAGCTTTCTTTCCTTTCAGATTGTTAAATGTCTTAGAGGAATCTATGCGCCACTTAATATTTTCAAAAGCTTGAGTTTTGAAAATCATGATTTCTGATTTTTTACTTTGTAACACTATTATATAAGATATTTTTCTGGAACGAGGCTTGAAAGGATTTCATTTCAAATCTAATGTCTTTTATTCTGAATCGGATTTTTGTGTTGAAAGAGGTTTGCATCGATAAGGTGCCCGGGGTCGGAGTTACGAAAGTTGATTATTTCCAACCTTTTTTGGATTTCAGCGCTGTCAATTGTCCTGTCATTGGTTTTTGAATCTAAAATCAATATGTTTTATTTTATATTTTATTTCCGTGTTATATTTTTCACTCCTCCTTTTTGTGATGTCAAAAGGGGGAGTCAGTTGTAGTCGTGTCTGTTTCTATTATTGTTAAAAAATTTTAAAGCCCTTTGACATTCTCTGAAACTCCCCCTTTGAAGATGAAATTCTGAAAGTAAGGGGAGTTAAAAAAATTATTTTTATATTTTATATTTTTTTATGTTATTATTATTTTTTTATTTTTTTATTTAAGAAAAATTCAAGACATAAAAATATAGAAAATAAGTAGGTAGAAAACAAAATCATTTTACAAAAATATAGGAAGAAACAAACATACTAGTGCCCCTTTTAATATTAGATAAAGTAGGAAAAAAGAAAAAAATATGAAATATAATAAAGTAAGTACATCATAAAGTACAGAAGATAAGACTAGTATAAATATAGAAGCAAAAGCATTGAGCAAACTAGAAAAAAAGGGATTCTGATCTGGTAGAGGTGGTGGTATTAGTGGCTGGAAGTAACAGTGAATGGAAGCAAACTGCTCACTAAAGTAGGCCATATCCTATTTAAGCTACTACTACTGTTGGGCTAAGTAAACATGAAAGCGGGCTAAATCTTATTCATGCTATTGTTGCAAATCTGGTTTTGATGATGACAAACATGTTTCCAGTGTGTTTTGCTTGGCTAATCTGTTTCAGGCACAAAAGACCGCGAGCCACTCAAGCCAACTCAAGATCGGGTCCAAGTGTGTCAAATGTATGATTTTTCTTTTTATTGAGTCAATTATAATGTAACTGATTCCCTAGCTAAGTAACCTTGCACACACACACTCAGGGAGAGAGATTGAGTGAATTAGAGTTTCTGTTCAATTTTTGTTCAGATCGTCCTGGACGATAGTTTCATCATCCTGGACGATCCAGTTAAAACAGAAACCCTAATTAGGGCGACTAAGTTAAGAAGGACTGATTGAGCAGATCGTCCTGGATGATCTACGGATCGTATGGGACGATATGCCCAAATCAGAAATTCTCAGCCGCCAGATTAAGTTAGGCAAATTTTATTTTAAGTATTTTGGTCTGATCGTCCCGGACGATACGTGTATCATCCTGGACGATTCACTACAATCATGCCTAAATAAGTCTGGTAATTAAGGAAAGCAATTAATGTTTAATTGATACGATCACATCATCCTGGACGATCGCAGGATCGTCCCGGACGATCGTGATCGTCTTGTGCATTTCAGCTGTACGTCCAGAACTATGTACAGGATGATTTGGGGCCTTTTTGAACGAATCGTACCGGACGATTACCCTATCGTCTGGGACGATCAAGTCATTTTTTGGTCGTCCAGCACAGATTTCTCTGGACGACCCGAACTGTCTTCTGGACGATTTCCTTCAATTTGAACTAATCGTCCCGGACGATCGCAGGATCGTACGGGACGATATGAACAACTTTTTCTACTGATCGTCCAGAAGAGCTAGATCGTCCAGGCTGAAACAGCTGAATTTGAACTGATCGTACAGGACGATCTACCGATCGTCCTGGACGATCTTGGCCGACAAGTTGAGATTTAGGGCAAATTTTAAGCCCTCCTTTAAAAGAACTTTTTCCAATTTTTGGAAAAATCTTTTACTGCCTTCCTTCCCTGAGAAATCCTTGCGAGAGAGAGAGTTGGGAGAGAGAGAAGAGATCTTGTGAGGGGGAGTTAGTGAGGGATTCACTAAGGTTGCTCCAAGCACGGATCAGAGTCGTCTTCTCCGCTCGTCGTCTGTCGTCTAGTCGGTGTTCTTCGTGGGAGGATTGTTCGCAAGAAGATCTGGGTTCTCTACCCGCTTCAGGAGGAAGCGAAAGGAGTTCGTAGGTTCTCTGCCTGCTTCAGGAGGAAGCGAAAGGAGTTCGAAGGTTCTCTGCCTGCTTCAGGAGGAAGCGAAAGGAGGTCGGGTTCTCTGCCTCACCGTGTGGTGAAAAGGAGGTGTTTTGTACAGGCTTCTCCGCCTTGCTGTGGGAGTAAAAGGAGAGTCACTTTCGTTTAGTGCAATACCTGGAGGGGAGGCTCCGGGGAGTGGACGTAGGTCAAGTTGACCGAACCACTATAAAATCTGGTTTGCTTTCTGATTCAGTTTTGCACTTTACTTTTCAATATAAACTGCTTGGGTGAATATCGTTGGTTGATCTTTTCGTTATTGTTTACTTGTTTCCGCTGCTAAGTATCGAAAAGATTTTCATAGTTATCGTGAAATTTTTAAATAACCAATTCACCCCCCTCTTGGTTAGCCTCGGGACTAGTTCACTAGGGCTTAACATCCCTTTCGAACTTTCAAGTGGTATCAGAGCGGGATTCAAAATTTCTGTTTAAAAACTTTTGAATTTGATCCAATGGCTAATTGTAACAATCGTAATACTACTGAAGGTTATTCTATTACTAGACCACCATTGTTTGACAATATTCCTTTTGATTTTTGGAAAACACGCATGTCTACTTTTCTGCAATCTATTGATTATCACATGTGGATGTTAGTTAAGGACGGATACGAACCACCTTTTCGAATGATTAACAATGTGAAAACTGAATTGCCATTTGCTGATTGGACATTTGATGATCGTGATTTAGCACAGTTGAATGCAAAATGTTTGAACTGTTTCTTTTGTGCTTTGAAATCTGAAGACTATATGCGTGTTTCTACTTGTACAACGGGAAAGGAAATCTGGGATATGTTATGTATAACATACGAAGGTACAACTGAAGTCAAACAATCTAGGTTAAACATCTTGTTTCATGATTACGAACTTTTTCGCATGAAACCTAATGAGACTATTTCAGAAATGTACACAAGGTTCACTCAGATTGTTACCTCTTTGCATGCTTTAGGTAGAGAACTTACCAACTACGAAAGAGTGAACAAGATTCTTAGATGTTTGCCTGCTTCTTATGATGCTAAGATTACTGCTATTACTGAATCCAAAGATTTAAATACTTACTCTATTGACAGCTTACTTGGATCACTCATTGCTTACGAGCAAGGGGTGAACCAAAGGCAACTTGATGCAGGTGAACGCAAGAAAGAGAAGACCGTGGCACTAAAGGCCAAAGATTCAGATGCTAGCACTTCCGGGTCTGATAGCGACGAAGTTGCCTTAATCACAAGGCAATTCAAAATCTTTCTAAGGAAGAAACATAAGAACTATCAGAAGTGGAACAAGGGTAAGTTCAATAAAAACTTTTAAGGGTTCATCTGAATCGGTTTGTTTTGAATGCAGGAAGCCTGGACACATTAAGGCTGATTGTCCAACACTTAAAGCTCACCCAAGCAAGGAGAAGAGTGAGGAGAAACCAAAGTTCAGGAAGGATAAGAAGCGGATTCAGAAGGCGTTCTAGGGAGACTCTGCATCCGACTCTTCTGAGACTGAAGCTGAAGAGGAGGAAACAAACTTGTGTCTGATGGCGGATGATCACCCTGGTCAGTCAGACCAGGAAGAGGTATGTGAGCTTACTTACGATCAGTTATTTGAAGTTTCTGAAAAGATTCATACATCGTATAGGAAGCTTAAGAAAACCCATGCTAGTTTGAAATTAGATTATTTGACTTTACAAAAAGAGCATGATTCTGTAGTTAAAGATTATTCCACACTTAATTCCAATCACATATCTCTGCTTGATGAGTTTGATGAATTGAACAAAAAATATTCTGATTTAGTTTCTGAGCATGATTCTTTGAAAACCACGCATATTGATTTAGAAAAAGCTTTTAAAGAGTTAGATACAATGGCATGTGAAGTAGAAAGTAGCAAGGGAACCTTGAAATTTGAAATTGCCAGTTTAAAGAAAGAAAATGAGTTTTTGAAAGTAAAGATCAGTGCTTTTGAAAAGAACAAAACACCGCCTACTTTTGAACAGTTTTATGCACCACCACCTTTTAAAAATTCTGTTGCAAGTTCATCAAACCATGTTTCATACACTACTAGGAAGAGGCACTATCACTCACGACGTTTAGTTAATCCTTTTCCTGGTGTTAGATGCTTTTCATGTGGCATGTTAGGACACATATCACACACTTGTACTGTTCACCGTAGTACACATTGGGTGTGGAGACCCAAACTGCCTGTTTCACCGCACAGCACGCATGCATCGCATTCTTCTTTTCATAAGAAGGAACCCAAACCTGTTTGGGTTCCTAAGACTAACATTTAATGATTTTGTAGGAGTGCTCTCACACAAGACCTCGTGAGAGCATGTGGTACCTGGACAGCGGATGTTCTAGACATATGACTGGAGATGTAAATCAGTTCATTTCACTGGAGGCTAGAGCTGGAGGCAAGGTTACACTTGGAGATAACACCACCAGGAAGGTGGTAGGCACAGGTATAATTGGTGATTCAAAGAACTTTATGATTGATAATGTTTTGCTTGTAGATGGACTGAAACACAACCTGCTGAGCATCAGTCAACTCTGTGACAAGGGATACAGCATCAAATTCCTACCCACTGGCTGCATTTTAAGCTTAAATGATGAAGTTGTTTTGCAGGGGCAAAGGATCAACAACGTCTACAAGCTGGATGTAAGTAGCATTAAATCTGATAATTCAATTTGCTTAAAAACTGCTGCTGATGAGTCTTGGTTATGGCATAGGAGATTGTGTCATGCCAGTATGAAAACCCTTAGGAGAGTCACCCAAAAGGACTTAGTTAGAGGTGTGCCCAAGCTTAAGTTCACTAAGGATCACCTGTGTGATGCCTGTCAGTTGGGGAAGCAAGTCCAGTCCTCTTTTCACTCTGTTAAGGACATTAGCACCTCTAGACCTTTAGAAGTTCTTCACATGGACCTCTTTGGACCCATTAGCACTGCCAGCTTAGGGGGGAGAGTCTATGGTTTTGTGATTGTTGATGATTATTCAAGGTTCACTTGGGTTAAGTTTTTGTCACACAAGTCTGAGTCATTTGATGAGTTTAGATCTTTCTCTACTTGGATTCAGAAGAAGTTAGGATGTGAGATTTTTACCATCCATAGTGATCACGGAGGGGAGTTTGAAAATGAAAGATTTGGAAGTTTTTGTGAGAATCATGGGATTAGTCACAATTTTTCAGCTCCTAGGACCCCTCAGCAGAACGGGGTAGCTGAAAGGAAGAACATGACCTTAGTGGAAGCCGCTAGAGCCATGCTTGCCGAGTATTCACTTCTAAAATACTTTTGGGCTGAAGCGGTGAACACTGCCTGTTATGTGCTGAATAGGGTGAATGTGAGAGTCAAACTGAACAAGACACCTTATGAGATCATTAAGGGTAGAACACCAAATCTGTCCCACCTCCATGTCTTTGGCTGTAAGGTTTTCATTCTGAACAACGGGAAGTCACCCTTAGGAAAATTTGACCCCAAATCTGATGAAGGAGTGTTCTTAGGATATTCAAGTGTGGGGAAATCCTTTAGGGTGTTCAATAGGAGGACTTTGGTGGTGGAAGAAACAACCCATGTAGTGTTTGATGAATCTGATCCTAAAGAGTCTAGATCTGAAGTAGAAGATGAAGAGATTGTTGAGGTTACCCAAGGAGTTGGAAATACAAATTTGGAGGAAAGGGTAGAACCTCAAACCCCATTGCCTAGAGATTGCAGATATTCTTCGAGTCATCCTAAAGAACTGATCTTAGGAGACCCTTCTGAAGGTGTTAGGACTAGGCATGGACTTAGGAAGGAAGTAAACCATTCTGCCTTTATCTTAATGACTGAACCCACCAACATCAATCAAGCCCTGTCGGATGAATTTTGGATTTTAGCTATGCAGGAAGAATTGAATCAATTTGTAAGGAATGATGTTTGGGAGTTAGTAGAAAGACCTAAAAATCAAAGTATTGTGGGAACCAAGTGGGTCTTTAAGAATAAGATGAATGATTCTGGTGTGGTGGTGAGAAATAAGGCAAGATTGGTGGCTAAGGGGTATAATCAGATAGAAGGGATAGATTTTGAGGAAACTTTTTCCCCTGTAGCTAGATTAGAAGCCATTAGAGTGCTACTAGCCTTTGCCTGTTATAAGGGATTTAAGCTGTTTCAAATGAATGTCAAGAGTGCCTTTTTAAATGGGGTAATTAAAGAAGATGTTTTCGTAGAACAACCCCCAGGTTTTGAGAGTTTCCAATATCCAAATCATGTCTATAAATTAAAAAAGGCCTTATATGGATTGAAACAGGCACCCAGAGCTTGGTATGAGAGGCTTAGCACATTCCTGTTAGAAAGAGAGTTTGTTAAGGGGAGCGTAGACACCACCCTTTTTCTGAGGAGATTAGGAGATGACTTACTCATTGTCCAGATCTATGTTGATGATATAATTTTTGGATCTTCTAATAAATACTTATGTGAAGAGTTTTCTAAAATAATGAGTAAAGAGTTTGAGATGAGTATGATGGGAGAATTGTCCTACTTTTTGGGGTTTAGCATAAGGCAAACGGATGATGGAACCTTTCTCAATCAATCAAAATACACTAAGGACATTTTGAAGAAATATGAAATGGACAAAGCCAAGACAATCAATACTCCCATGCCCTCCTCAGTTCAGTTAGATAAGGATTCAAATGGAAAATCTGTTGATCAGAAGAAGTATAGAGGGATAATAGGGTCACTGCTTTACCTGACTGCTAGCCGACCTGATATCATGTTTAGTGTCTGTCTTTGTGCTAGGTTTCAGGCTGATCCTAAAGAGTCCCACCTGACTGCTGTTAAGAGAATTCTTAGATATCTTTTAGGGACCCCAAACCTAGGAATTTGGTACCCTAGGCACAGCACCTCTTTTGAGATCATTGGATATTCTGACTCTGACTTTGCGGGGTGTAGGGTGGATATGAAGAGTACCTCTGGGACTTGTCAATTCATAGGACAGTCGTTAGTCTCCTGGTCCAGTAGAAAATAGAACTCAGTTGCACTTTCCACTGCTGAAGCTGAGTACATTACCTTAGGGAGTTGTGTGGCCCAAGTTCTTTGGTTGAAGCAGCAAGTCTTGGATTTAGGAGTACCTGTTGGCACAATTTCTGTTCTGTGTGATAATACTAATGCCATCTGTATCTCTAAGAATCCAATCCAACATTCTAGGACCAAACACATTGACATTAGGCATCACTTCATTAGGGACCATGTTACAAAAGGGGACATTGAGCTACATCATGTAGCAACTGAAAATCAGCTGGCTGACATATTCACTAAACCACTGGCCTTTGACTCATTCAGCATTTTGAGAACCAGATTAGGAGTGATTGATATAAATGCTTGATTCTGATGACTGCTGATTTATGATTGTTATGATTGGTATTCTGATTTCTGTTAGTTAGTTTTTGTATTCTGATTTCTGATTTTTGTTAGTTAGTTTTGGTTTGATTATTTGCTTTCAGTTGATTTTATTTCTTCTACTGATTTCTGTGTTACCCTTTTTTGTTAGTTTGATTTGAGTATTTACTTTGCTATGATTTTCTACCTGTTTTTATTTATTTACGGGTTCATATCTTGCACTTACTGTTTTATGCTTTTCAAGATCTGATCACCGCTCACTACTTCTGGTGATCTGAATTTTTGACTGGGAGTTTTTACCTTATTTTGGTTTGGAAGCTGATAAGCAGTGATTGACTTCGCTGAATCTGTTAAAGGGAAGAAATATTGATAATTGTTTCTCTTCCTCTAACCCCTTTACTGGTGTGTAATTTCTTTTGAATAAAAATCCTTTTCAAAATTAAAATGTTAGTTTTTGAAATAGAGATTATTTTCTCTTCCTACAGTAATCTGCCTTATATCAATAGTGTTTTTCAAAGTCTTGAGTCATTAGTTTGATTTTCTAAACCAAGTGATTGCATTTATCATATGTTGTATGGATTTTGTTTTGTGAATCGTTCTTCCTTACTGCGGAGAGTCATCTCCTATGTCTGGAAGATAATCTCACAGCTGAGACTCTTTAATGATTATGAAAAGGAGAAAGCTTATAAAAGATGCGCAGTGCACCAGATAATTTGAAAAAGAGGCATAAAATGAGCCCAAAACTGAAAAGATGTGAAATTGCCAAATTGGATACACAAAGTGTATCAAAAATCAAAAGATGCGCAAAGCGCCAACCAATTTGAAAAAGAGGCACAAAATGAGCCCAAAACAAGCTTTCTTTCCTTTCAGATTGTTAAATGTCTTAGAGGAATCTGTGCGCCACTTAATATTTTCAAAAGCTTGAGTTTTGAAAATCATGATTTCTAATTTTTTACTTTGTAACACTATTATATAAGATATTTTTCTGGAACGAGGCTTGAAAGGATTTCATTTCAAATCTAATGTCTTTTATTCTGAATCGGATTTTTGTGTTGAAAGAGGTTTGCATCGATAAGGTGCCCGGGGTCGGAGTTACGAAAGTTGATTATTTCCAACCTTTTTTGGATTTCAGCGCTGTCAATTGTCCTGTCATTGGTTTTTGAATCTAAAATCAATATGTTTTATTTTATATTTTATTTCTGTGTTATATTTTTCGCTCCTCCTTTTTGTGATGTCAAAAGGGGGAGTCAGTTGTAGTCATGTCTGTTTCTATTATTGTTAAAAAATTTTAAAGCCCTTTGACATTCTCCGAAACTCCCCCTTTGAAGATGAAATTCTGAAAGTAAGGGGAGTTAAAAAAATTATTTTTATATTTTATATTTTTTTATGTTATTATTATATTTTTATTTTTTTATTTAAGAAAAATTCAAGACATAAAAATATAGAAAATAAGTAGGTAGAAAACAAAATCATTTTACTAAAATATAGGAAGAAACAAACATACTAGTGCCCCTTTTAATATTAGATAAAGTAGGAAAAAAGAAAAAAATATGAAATATAATAAAGTAAGTACATCATAAAGTACAGAAGATAAGACTAGTATAAATATAGAAGCAAAAGCACTGAGCAAACTAGAAAAAAAGGGATTCTGATCTGGTAGAGGTGGTGGTATTAGTGGCTGGAAGTAACAGTGAATGGAAGCAAACTGCTCACTAAAGTAGGCCATATCCTATTTAAGCTACTACTACTGTTGGGCTAAGTAAACATGAAAGCGGGCTAAATCTTATTCATGCTATTGTTGCAAATCTGGTTTTGATGATGACAAACATGTTTCCAGTGTGTTTTGCTTGGCTAATCTGTTTCAGGCACAAAAGACCGCGAGCCACTCAAGCCAACTCAAGATCGGGTCCAAGTGTGTCAAATGTATGATTTTTCTTTTTATTGAGTCAATTGTAATGTAACTGATTCCCTAGCTAAGTAACCTTGCACACACACACTCAGGGAGAGAGATTGAGTGAATTAGAGTTTCTGTTCAATTTTTGTTCAGATCGTCCTGGACGATAGTTTCATCGTCCTGGACGATCCAGTTAAAACAGAAACCCTAATTAGGGCGACTAAATTAAGAAGGACTGATTGAGCCGATCGTCCTGGATGATCTATGGATCGTACGGGACGATATGCCCAAATCAGAAATTCTCAGCCGCCAGATTAAGTTAGGCAAGTTTTATTTTAAGTATTTTGGTCTGATCGTCCCGGACGATACGTGTATCGTCCTGGAAGATTCACTACAATCATGCCTAAATTAGTCTGGTAATTAAGGAAAGCAATTAATGTTTAATTGATACGATCACATCGTCCTGGACGATCGCAGGATCGTCCCGGACGATCGTGATCGTCTTGTGCATTTCAGCTGTACGTCGAGAACTATGTACAGGACGATTTGGGGCCTTTTTGAATGAATCGTACCGGACGATTACCCTATCGTTCGGGACGATCAAGTAATTTTTTGGTCGTCCAGCACAGATTTCTCTGGACGACCCGAACTGTCTTCTGGATGATTTCCTTCAATTTGAACTAATCGTCCCGGACGATCGCAGGATCGTACGGGACGATATGAACAACTTTTTCTACTGATCGTCCAGAAGAGCCAGATCGTCCAGGCTGAAACAGCTGAATTTGAACTGATCGTACAGGACGATCTACCGATCGTCCTGGACGATCTTGGCCGACAAGTTAAGATTTAGGGCAAATTTTAAGCCCTCCTTTAAAAGAACTTTTTCCAATTTTTGGAAAAATCTTTTGCTGCCTTCCTTCCCTGAGAAATCCTTGAGCGAGAGAGAGTTGGGAGAGAGAGAAGAGATCTTGTGAGGGGGAATTAGTGAGGGATTCACTAAGGTTGCTCCAAGCACGGATCAGAGTCGTCTTCTCCGCTCGTCGTCTGTCGTCTAGTCGGTGTTCTTCGTGGGAGGATCGTTCGCAAGAAGATCCGGGTTCTCTACCCGCTTCAGGAGGAAGCGAAAGGAGTTCGTAGGTTCTCTGCCTGCTTCAGGAGGAAGCGAAAGGAGTTCGAAGGTTCTCTGCCTGCTTCAGGAGGAAGCGAAAGGAGGTCGGGTTCTCTGCCTCACCGTGTTGTGAAAAGGAGGTGTTTTGTACAGGCTTCTCCGCCTTGCTGTGGGAGCAAAAGGAGAGTCACTTTCGTTTAGTGCAATACCCGGAGGGGAGGCTCCGGGGAGTGGACGTAGTTCAAGTTGACCGAACCACTATAAAATCTGGTTTGCTTTTCTGATTCAGTTTTGCACTTTACTTTTCAATATAAACTGCTTGGGTGAATATCGTTGGTTGATCTTTTCGTTATTGTTTACTTGTTTCCGCTGCTAAGTATCGAAAAGATTTTCATAGTTATCGTGAAATTTTTAAATAACCAATTCACCCCCCTCTTGGTTAGCCTCGGGACTAGTTCACTAGGGCTTAACATCCCTTTCGAACTTTCAGCTATTGCTGCTCAGCTACGTATGAGTCAAATCTAGCCTCCCACTAATCAAACCTCTAAACCAATAGATCAATTTCAGGCTACTGGCGGATAGTGATTGGTGCAGGAATAGGTCCTTCCTATACAGCCATAGGCTCTTTATATACTGGTTGATGATGAGTACTATGAAGGGTGTGGAAGGAGCTATTGGAATAGAATACTGGGAGGTGATCAGGTGGAGAAGGGAATTAAAAATTATATTTTGTCTCAAGGACATAGGCAATGAGATGTCCTAAAGCTAGATTGGGCTTTCTTTTATGGCCTGGATTCCTAATGCAGGTTCAATGTTCAATGTAGTGAATTAGAAGATCAGTGACATTAAAATTATGGTTAGTTATGATGCAGTAAGTGGTGAGTGAAAGAATAGGAGTAATGTGAATTCGATCCTCTATTTAGTTATAATTGTGTTTCGAAGAATGTACTGGATGGTTTGGGTATCTTCAACTAAGGTGTTGATTGTGGAATCATGGTAGTGAACATTGGTTTCCCTAAGAGTGTTGTTCACAGGGGTCAAATTAAAATTAGGATCAGAAGATAAGATATGTATTTTATCTCCAGTGGTGAATAAGTGAAGAAATTTGAGAAAATCTTTATAGGTAATCTCTGTAGGATTTCTATTCACATATGATTGTAGAGCCGTAAAATTAGCATTAAGGTGAAGGATTTCAAAGAATTCAAATAGTAGTTCAGAGTTGAAAGGAATTGCAAGGGTAAGAATAAATCCAAGAGTGGTGCGAGCGAATAGGTCTAGTACCTGAATGTTGAGCGCATTTTTATTAACAATCTTGGAAGGGTTAATACCAGCAGATTTATAGTGGTTGTAGGTCACTTTGTCAGATTCCTTAGTAAATGAACGATCAATAAAATTTATGGAGGCCTTATAAGCACTCTAGATCATTTCCTAGTAGCCATCGTAAGAGTATGAGATCAAGAGGGAAGAAGAATGATTCGAAGGGTTTGAAGAATATGAAGAAATTAATTGTTTATAAAGAAATTGATATATCATATAAAACAATCATGAGATCATCCTGGATGATTAGGTTCAATCAATTCATCTAGATGATTGGTCAAAAAGGTCAGTCAAATCGTATAGGATGATCATGTATCATCCTTGATGATTAGAGAAAGAGAGATCATCTCGAGGAGTCAGCCTGGATGATCATTGACTAACTAGATCATCCATGACAAACATGTGGATTATCCTGGATGATCCATCATAATGGATTGGCCTGACTTCATTCAAATCATCCAATGACTTATGCCACATGGATCGTCCAGTACGATGTATGAATTATACGGGACTATCTCCAATAATTAATTTATTTCAAACATTGGATGTCCTATGATCAGAGAGATATATTTTTATTCAGATTCTATAGGATGATGTAAATCATCCTGGATGATGTGACTAAAATTATAAAAATTTAGGATATGAAATGTTATGATTAAGAAGATTCAAAACAAAAAATAAAAATATGAAAAGCATAAAACAACACAAAAACCAAACTAAAAATAAGTCATAAATTAAAATCAATGATTTCTTTAATTAATCAACTCTAGTAAATGATAAATTTATCTTATTATTAGATTTAAAAACTAGCAAGAAATGAAATCATAACGTTGAAATCTAGAGAGGGTAGAAAACCAATCTTGTTAACCCTAGCTCGGTCTCCTTATAGGTCAAAATTCATTTAAACAAAAATATAAATCAGAAAAGGAATTAGATAGAAAAAGTGATCTTTACAAACTTCATTTTCGAAAAACTATTTAATAAAAATAATATTGCAATGCAATAAATAAAAAATCATGATTTTCAAATTCAAGTGATTGAAAATATCAAGTGGCACATGGATTCTTCTAATATTTAAAGATTTGAAAAAGAAGGAAGTTTATTTATTTGTGGGCTCATTTTGTGCCTCTTTTTCAGTTATTTGGCATACTTTACACATCTTTTGATTTTTGATGCACTTTGTATATCTTGTAATTATTTGACAGTCATTATGCATCTTTTTGGTTTGGGGCTCATTTTGTGCCTCTTATCATTTTTGTGAGATTGTTTCCGTTCAAAACCTTTAAAGATTCTTAGTTTTGAGATTATATTCTAGATATAAGAGAAGAAAAACTCACTCTATAATATTAGGAAGAGTAAACCACTAAGCATAATCGTATCCATATGATAAATCTAATAACCTAATTAAGAAACCTTGAAGGTGATTCATTGATTTGGAATAGTATTCATATGAGATAGATTATTGTAGGAAGACAAAATAGATATCTATTTCAAAGTCCAACTTTTATTTTAAAATTGATTTTTTCTTCAAAAAGAAAATACCCCACAAAAGGAGTTTGAGGAAGAGTGAAAATCATCAAATTATCTTCCTTCAATTATTTTTAGAGGAGTCAAACACTGCTTACTAATTTCAAAAACCAAATGTAAGGGAAAAATGTCATTTGAGTGTTCAATATCAGAAGTGACCATTGATCAAATTCCTTTAAAAACCCTAAAGGAAAAATAACAAAAAATTAAAAACATAAAAGAAAACTACATACAAAGAGATAAACATATAAATAAAATAAAACACTAAAAGAAAAATAACATAAAATTAAAAACATAAAACATAAACACATACAAAGAAACAAACTACAAATAAAGCAAAACAATAAAAAATAATAAAAATAAAAAGCAACAATTTCTAGCATAAATATCTATTACTCCTAATCAGGTTCTTAAGATGATGAAAGTTTCAAAGGCTAGTGGTTTTGTAAAGATATCAGCAAGTTGGTTTTTAGTGGCTACATGGTATAGCTCTATATCTCCTTTGGTATTATGGTCCCTAATGAGGTAGTAACTTATGTCAATGTGTTTGGTCCTAGAGTATTGGATTGAGTTCTTTGAAGTGCAGATGGCACTAGTATTATCACATAGGATTAAAATTATACCTATAGGTAATTCTAAATCTTGAATTTATTACTTAAACAAAAGGACTTGGGCCATACAACTTTATAGGGCTATGTACTCAGTTTCAGCAGTGGATAGGGCAATTGAGCTCTATTTTCTACTAGACTAGGAGACTAAGGAGTGTTCTATGAATTGGCATGTTCTAGAAGTACTTTTTCTATTAACTCGGCATCCTATAAAATCTGAATCAGAATATCCTATGATTTCAAAGGAGGTGCTATGCCTAAGATACTAGATTCCTAAGTCTTGAGTTCCTAAGAGATATCTAAAGATTCTTTTAACAGCTATAAAGTGGGACTCTTTTGGATTTGCTTGAAATCTTATAAAGAGATAAATACTAAATATAATATCAGGTCTGCTAATAGTTAAGTAAAGAAGTGATCCAATTATTCCTCTGTATTTCTTTTGATCAACAAATTTTTCATTTGAATCCTTATCGAACTGAATAGTGGAACTCATGAGAGTGTTGATTGTCTTGGCTTTATCCATTTCATATTTCTTAAGGATATCTTTAATGTATTTTGATTGACAAAGGAAAGTTCCATCATCCCTCTGCAATCCAAAAAAGTAAGTCAGTTCTCCCATCATACTCATTTCAAACTCATTACTCATCAGTTTTAAAAAATCATCACATAATTTTTTATCAGAAGATCTAAACAGAATATCATTAACATAAATTTGGAAAATCGGTAGTTCATTTCCTACCTTTTTAAAAATAGGGTGGCGTCTATGCTCCCCTTAACAAAAGCTCTTTCTAGTTGGAATGTGCTTAGTCTTTCATACCATGCCCTGGGTCCTTATTGTAGTCCATATAATGCCTTTTTAAATTTAAACACATGATTAAGAAATTGAGAGTTTTCAAAGCCTAGGAGTTATTCAAAATACATATATTCTTTTATTACCCTATTTAGAATGGAACTTTTGATATCCATTTGGTACAATTTGAATCCCTTAAAGCAAGTAAAGGCTAGTAGCACCCTAATGGCTTCTAATCTAGCTACAAGGGCAAAGGCCTCTTCAATGTCAATTCCTTATATCAGGCTATACCCCTTAGCCACTAATCTTGCTTTATTTCTCACAACTACTCCATAATCATTCATTTTGTTTTTGAACACCCATTTAGTCTCAACAACACTCTAGTCCTTAGGTCTTTTAACTAGCTCCCAAACATCTATCCCTATGAATTGATTTAACTCTTTTTGTATGGCTAGGATATGGAATTCATTATATAGGGATTGATTTATGTTGGTGGGTTCAGTCATTAAGAAGAATGTACAGTGGTTTACTTCTTTTCTAAGTCCATGCCTAGTTCTAATACCTTCAGATGGGTCTCCTGAGATTAGTTCTTTAGGATGACTTGAAGAATATCTCCATTCTCTAGGTAGTGTATTTGTAGGTTCTACCGTTTCCACTAGATCTGTAGATTCTACTCCTTGGGTGACTTCTACTACTTCTTCTTCTTTCACCCTAGACCCTCCGAAATTATCAAATTTATCAAAAACAACATGAGTGGTCTCCTCTACTACTAGTGTCCTTGCATTAAAAATAGTATAGGATTTTCCAACATTTGAGTAACCTAGGAACATTCCTTTATCAGATTTTGGGAAAAACATTCCTATTTGAGACTTTCTATTATTCAGAATGAATACTTTATATCCAAAGATATGAAGGTGAGAGAGGTTGGATTAAACTAAATGTCCTACCCTTAAGGATTTTATAGGGTGCCTTATTCAGCTTAGATCTAAGATTAACCCTATTCAAAACGTAATAGGTTGTCTTCATTGCTTTTTTCTAGAAATATTTAGGAAATGAGTATTCAGCTAACATGGCTCTAGCTGCTTCTACCAAGGTCCTATTCTTTCTTTCAGCTACCCTATTCTATTGAGGGGTCCTAGGAGCTAAAATATTATGATCTATCCCTTGCTCCTTAAAGTAAGATTTAAAATTTTCATTCTCAAATTCTCCACCATGGTCCCTATGAATGGTTAAGATTTCATAAGCTAGTTTCCTTTGAATCTAAGTGGAAAAAGACCTAAACTCCTCAAATCTTACCCAAGTAAACCTTAAATAATCATAAATAATTACATACCTAAAAACTTTCCCCTCCTAAGCTTGCAATGCTGACAGGTCCAAGGAAATCCATGTGAAGTAGTTCTAAGGGTTTACTAGTGATAATGTCTTTGATTGAGTGGAATGATGATTTAACTTATTTCTCTAATTAACAGGCATCACACAGGTGGTCCTTAGTGAACTCTAACTTGGGAATTCCTCTCACTAAGTCTTTTTGAGTGATTTTTTTAAAGGCTTTTCATCCTTGCATGGCATAATCTGCTATGCTATAACCAAGATTCATCAGTAATTTTTTTTAAGTAAAAGTAGTATCAAATTTAATGCAATTTAAATCAAGCATGTAGACATTATTGATTCTCTTTCCCTACAAAACATTTTTGTTATTTAAGCTTATTATGCAACTGGTTGATAAAAATTTTATGCTGAAGCCTTTATTACAGAGTTGGTTGATGCTGAGCATATTGTATTTCAAGCCATCTACAAGTAAAATAATTTCAATGATGAAATTTTTTAAATTGCTAATTATAGCTAAGCCCACCACTCTCCTGGTGGTGTTATCTCCAAGTGTCACCTTGCCTCCTGCCCTAGCCCCTGGGGAAATGAATTTATTTGCATCTCTAGTCATGTGCCTTGAATATCCGCTATCCAGATATCACATGCTCTCACGAGGCCTTTTGTGAGAGAACTCCTCCTCTTGATCAAAATGATCAAGATGATCATCTGCCATTAAGCACAAGTTGGTTACCTCCTCTTCTACTTGTATTTTAGAAGAGTCAGATTCAGAGTCTATCCAGAAAGCCTTCTGAATCCTTTATTTGGCTTTACTGAATTTAAATTTTTCTTCACTCTTCTCCTTGCTTGGGTGAGCTTTAAGAGTTGGGCAATCGGACATCAGGTGCCCTGGCTTCTTATGTTCATAATAAATAGTGTCAAAAGAAACTTTAGAATTCTTGCCAGTCTTACATTTATTCCATTTCTGATGATGCTTTTTCTTTCTCTTTAGAAAGATTTTAAACTACCTAGTCATCAAAGTAATGTCATCGTCATCTTGTCTAGGGGAGTCACTGTTAGAATCATTAGCATTTAAGGCTACAGTTTTCTCATTCTTCTTTTCACCTACATCAAGTTCAAGCTGCCTTTGACTCACTCCTTGCTCATATGCAATGAGTGACCCAAGTAATTTATCAATGGAATAAATATTTTGATCTTTAGATTCAGTAATGGCAGTGATTTTTGCATCAAAGGAAGAAGGTAAATATTGCAAAATTTTGTTAACTTTTTCATAATTTGTAAGTTCTCTTTATAAAGAATGCAGGGAAGTAATAATCAGAGTAAACCTAGTATATATTTTAGAAATAGATTCACTAGGTTACATGCAAAAAAGTTCATAATCATGATGCATAATGTTCAAACTAGATTATTTTACTTCTTTTGTTAATTCATAAGTAATGCAGAGTTTATCCCAAATCACTTTGCCAGTTAAAAAAGTAGAAACATGCATATAATCTTCAAATTCTAAAGCATAGAAAAAATTGTTCAAACATTTGACATTCAGTTGGGCTAAATCTCTATCATTTGTAGTCCATTCAAAAAAAGGTATTTCAGTTTTAATGCTATTCACTAATCTATAAGGAACAGAATATCCTTCTTAGACTAATATCCACATGCGATAATCAATTGATTATAAAAAAGTAGAAATGCAAATTTTTCTAAAGTCAAAAGGAATATTATCAAATAACGTTGGTCGTGTAATTGAATATCCTTTCGCAATATTACGATTACCAAAATTATCCATGGATCTTTTAAAATTTTTTTTAAACTTAATTTATGAATCTTGTTCTGATACCACTTGAATGTTCATGAGGGTTGTTAAACACTAAAGAACTAGTCCCGAGGCTAACTAAGAGAGTGGGGGGTGAATTGGTTATTTTAAAATTCTTTAACAACCCGAAAAATTAAAAACCCCTTGATACAGAAGTTAATTAGTTTCACAATAGCACAAATTTTAGAGATTTCAAATACAGATCAATACATAAAAAAATGCAAAAATTAACCACAAAAAAGTAAAAAAAAGAACACACTAGATTTATAGTGGTTTAATCAACTTGACCTACGTCCACTCCCCGTAAATCTCCTTTCCAGGTATTGTACTAAAAGTAGTGTCTCTCCTTTTACCCCTACAATAGGGCAGAGAAGCCCTTATAAAATCTTTCCACTGATTTGATGAGGCAGAGTACCTTAAATCTTTTTACTCCCTTCTTAAGTAGGCAGAGAACATAGAAATCATTTTACTCCCTCCTGGAGTTGGTAGAGAACCTTGGAATCATTTTACTCCCACTAATAAGTAGAAAACATGGATCTGATGCTGATGAAAATCTCCTCAGAGCCACCAAGGAACCAAAAAAGTAGTTTGATGAAGATGGTGGAAACCTTGCTTGGAGCAACCTTTATTAATCCCTCATAACTCCCCCTTAAAAGGATTTCTCTCTCTCCCAAGCCCTCTCTCTTCCTTCTCTAGCTCCCTCTCAATAATACTAAACAGCAAAAGATTTTATTCAAGAATAATAAGAGAACTTAAATTGAAAGCCTCTAAAGAAGAGCTAATTTCTAATATGGCGCTTCTGATCATTAAGTATGATCCTCAGATTGTCCTGCATGATTAGTACAAAATAACCCTTTTAGCCAATATGATCAGTATTGCTCTATACCATTTTTTCATGAATTTGTACAGATCATCCAGTACAATTCTATGATCATCCGGGGTGATTTGTTCAGGATACTATATTGATTGTCCAGTACGATATGGGATGATGACCGACGATTAAAATATCATCCCACAAATCATTCAGGATGTCCAGTACGATCGTCTATATGATTAAAAGAAAATTATAATTTTTGTTATGGACGATGGGGGATTGTCCCATGAAATATCAAAGATTATCCATGATGATCTGCATATATCATCCTATACGATCTAATTTATCAATCTAACTATAATTAGTCTCCTAACTATAGGATCAATTTAGGCATGATTGTCATAAATCAACCAGGATGATGTATATCATCTTGTATGATTAAAATAAAAATCAAAGATTAAAATATTGCCTAAATTGTGATTGGCGACTACTTTTCAAGTTTATAATTGATCGTCCTTGATTATCTGATTTATACAGTGTGATTAGTTAATTAATCTCATTTAACAATGGGTGCCCTAATTAGGTTTTTCTGCATAACTGATCGTCCAGTATGATTTAAGTCGTACTGTATGATTAGTTCAAATTTTCTTTCTAACTCACTAACTCACCCCCTTGAGTGTGTGTGTGCAAGGTTACATAGGTTAGGGTCCACCAGATATATGACTTGACTCAAGAAAGGTAAAGAGTACATTGAAATTATAGATAGACTCAACCCTAGTCTTCCTGATCTTGAGCTGATTGGCATTGCAAGTGAACTTATGGACCTAAAAGGTTTTTAAGCTGGGCAAATAAAATAGATATGCAATAATAATAGTAGTAAAGAACCAATAATGTTTATTATCATTAAAATCAAACTACTTGGACCGATATTGGCAACAAAAGGAAGCTTGGAGGGCTGTTAATTAGGAGAAGTTTGGGCATTTGAACAAGCTATTTTTGAAAAAAACATCTAAGCAAACACCTATTTTATAGTTTGCTGAATTTAAGTTCTCATGGATGGCTACATCAATAAGCTTTACACACCTGCAATCCAACACATAATTAATTGTAGAATTCAGTGCATCATTGAAATCACTACCTTCCTCTGCAATTACATCTACACAATTACCCAAATCCAATGCCATCTCGGCAATTGGACCTCCCAGTCTAAAGCCAGAATCTCAAGCTTCCAAAACCTTAACATGGGCCAGATCGAAGCTGCATAGGACCCGTACTTATTGTGATTCAAGGCCCCCAACTTGCAAGAGTTTATAATGTGAGAGGTCTAAAGTATGACGACCAGATGAAGCATCTATCTAATCACGAACAAATGGAAAGCTGCACTACATATCCAATCCCAGTTCATTTCTAACAACAAAGTGATCAGAACCTTAAGAAGAAGAGTTGCAAATGGGTTCATTGGTGAAAGAGCTGAAAGAGTGCTCGGCCTCCTTGGATGAAACATCAACAAACATCAAAATATGTTCATAAACATCTGACTCCTTACCTTCCAAAACCTCCCAAAAAATTTCCATTCAAAGAAGCTTTCCTACCACCACTACCCTCACCGGAGCGAGGCGAAGATCATCAAGAA
Organism: Dendrobium chrysotoxum; assembly: GCA_019925795.1. NCBI lineage: Eukaryota > Viridiplantae > Streptophyta > Magnoliopsida > Asparagales > Orchidaceae > Dendrobium > Dendrobium chrysotoxum. Next base: position 52,909,370 of record CM034314.1, on the reverse strand, counting down.
CTCCTCTTTACCATTCTCCCATATTCGTCCCTGATGGATGGATACAGAGGATGCGGCAACTTGCTATTTCAAAATAGGGAAGCTTAGTTCCATTTGGGAAGGATCCTACATCATTGAAAAGAAAGTCAGTCATGGATCATACCAACTACAAACATACTTAGCATCATTTCATCCCAACAATGAAAAGGGAGATGGGGGAAATGAACTCACATATGCAAAAAAAGACATTTTACAAAAAAAAGAAGAAAAGGAAGGAGTCTACCTATAAATTCCAATAAAATGACCTCCTATGAACCAAGGGCCACCATTCAACACACCATATGTAGCTTCTTTACATTGGAAATATAAATAACCCAATCCATTCCAACACTAGTAACTTGAAAAGCCACAAATTTAGACCATTACCTCTTAGGCTCATTATTAAGAATAAGGAGCATAGCTTCTTACCTAGCAACTTGATAACCAAAGCATTTTCTATTAGTTTCAAGTTCAGAAATTTAGAATTAGGATATAAATGAGCACTACTCCCATCCTCTGAGATAAATAGAAAATCTTCATAATTAATAACTCAAATGTGATCTAGAAATTTTCAGGCATTATTATGACGATTATGCTTCAAATTGGAATACATCTTCAGACTATTCACCGTATTTAATTTTTATTATTATCCCCCTAAAACAAAAATCATTTTACTTACCTTCCTCAAGGAAAGAATTCCCCTTAGCTAGAGGAGGCAATCTATTAAGACTTCCCTCCTTAATAACCAATGAACCACCTATACGACCTCTACCACTTCCAAGAAACCCCCCACCTCAAACCAGAAGAGGCCCTCCCTTACTACCAGATCTCACCCTCTTCAATCTTGAAGCGCCACCAGGAAATATCCCAATACTAAGTAAATGAGTCCAACGAGTACCCCCACCATAGCGGACTATAAACCCATACGCCCTAATTCAAATTAATATATATATATATATATATATATATATATATATATATTCTCTCTCCTCCGGCTTCTCTCTCTTCCTAGTTGCTTCATCTCTTGTGATACATTATTTTATCCTTTAGTGGGAGAATAAATTCATTAATTTATAAAGCATAGGACTTGCTGATTAAGATCTTTATGATTTGAAGTGATTAATTAATATGATTCCTAAAAACTTAAATTAATAAAATACTTAATTAAAATAAAGGACTATGCATTTGCCTTATCCCTTTTTTTAATGAATCTGCTTTATCCTTCTTTTTGAGAAATTACTTAAGGATATTATTCAGATTAAAAAAAAGATACAATCTAAGTGATAGCTACCCTATCACATTCCTCCTTCAACAATGGAAAAATTGTTGGAGGAAGATTATTACAAAATAAATCATAAAAGAAGTTGCCACTCAAAGCAATTTTTGCCCATCGGCAAGAAACCTTATTACATTTCCATAAAATATTTAAGAAGCTTAAGATCTGGTTCACTATTAGTCACATCAAGACTTTGTAAATTACTCAAGGAATCCTTCAATCCAAATGCCATCATTTTCTAGCTTCCAATCTTCTAATGTCCTTCTTATGAATAAAATAACCGTTAGTTCTAATTGAGATGAATCCTAGTGAATGAGTTGCTCACAAAAAGGTAAAATTAGTCTACCTTGATGATCTCTGATTAGATTACATCACCTATTCTAGATATATTATTTTTAAGAATAGTTGCTTCAACGTTAACTTTAATCCAGTTTGGAGGAGGGGGATGCCAAAATTGACCATACAGCTCATAGAGCCATTTGGTTGTTCAATTTCTCAAAATTGGATTTCTATATCATTTTCTTGAAGAAACCAAAGCATTAGCTACTATTGAATAAGGTGAGCTTATAATTTCCCCATGCTTGAATGTATTTCTTGCTCTCTATTAATTAAATACTGTTGAACAGTAGATCTTATGGGCTCAGGATTTATTACTGATTTCATCTTCGAATGATGTAGCATCTTTGATAAGTTTTGAAAAATAGGAATTTCAATCCCCATTTTCCTTAGAATTGTAAAAATCTCTTTAAGTTTAAGATAATTTACTAAAATGTCATTCAAATTTTCAATCGGTTTACACCCTCAGGGGGAAAATGCATTATAATTATGAGCTTAGGACTTATTGATTAAGTAACATCAAACACAAATATTATTGATAAAAAAATGTTCTTTAAAATCTAAATTTAAACAACTTAAATAATTAAAATATTTTAATAGGAAAAAAATATTAAATCACTAAAACATAAACATAAATTAAATCCCTTTTTTTAGTTAAATAAAATAATTGAAATCAACGATAACATAAATAAATAATTAAACAGTGATATATTCAAACTACACAACTTAACACACATTTTAGATTATTTACGAGGGTAATGGATTTTATGCTAGGCTATGCTGGTATTCCTTTTCTTACACTATGGTGTGATTGGATTCTTTTCTTGTAGGGTATCTATTACTTTATATGTTGACTTTTTTTATACTATGGGATGTCATACTAACATTACATACTTATTTTCTTGTACTTCACATTTACTTTATTTGATTTTCCTATGAAGGTTTGATTAGCTGCTTTCTAGATGTACGCAAATTCTAAATCATCATGTATGATCTAAAATCATATAGTACAATTAATAATTAAAATTTTATAAATTTTTACACGCCCCCAGTGTGTGTGTTCACGATTACCTAATTACAATCACACTCTCTCTCAGACTCAAGAAAAGTATATAAAGTACAGACTCCAAAAATAATAAACTCTAATCCAATCTAACTTGAAGTCTTCAACTGGCTGGAGTATGATTTCCCTGAAATATTAGTACACATAAACAATAAAAGCAATATATCTAATACATGTTAGGAGAAATAGTAGTCAATACAATAATATTTTGGAATCATCAAAAACACAAATAATAAGAAAATATAGCTATGAAAATAAAGTTGCAACAATCTGCCCCTTTTTGATGATGGTAAAATACTTATTGTTTGAGTTAACATTCTAAACAAATTTTCTCCTTAGCTCCCCCTAAATGAATAACCAACTGAATAACAAGGGATTCCAATGAAGATCAAAAATACCATACCTGACAAAAATACAAAAATAACTAAATAATCAAAAACATACGTTCATACACAACATACACATACACGCACACACATTCATACATTTCATAATACATTAAATATCAAATAGAAAATAATAAAACAAATAGCAAACAATCAAACAATATTCTGACTCCCCTTTTTGACAAAAATAAAAAGGGAAGTACAACTTGAAATGAAAGGTTTCTATAGATAAACCAAAATAGTTGAAGAAGAAAAGGATTTTAAAGTAATTGCAAATACAAAATTAATTTCATAATACTAAAAAGAAAAATTTTCAAAAGTTTAAAACAAAGAACATCTAAAACAAGAAAATTCATCTAGAGTCATTATTCTTCTAGACAAATTAAATAATAATGATTATTGCAAAAATGAAGATTACTTAAATTCAAATTTAGTAATGTATATGATTGTTAATTAGATAGATTTACATTAGAGATGGAATGATAGTGGAAAGAACACGATAGAAATATTTACATTTCAATTAGCGACATTATGCATCTTTTTTAAATACTTGTGGCACACTTTGTGCATCTTTTCTATTTGGGCTAATTTTGTGCATGCCTCTTTTTTTAATTTTTTTTACTTTGCGAACCATTGCGCATATTTTATTTATGTATTTATTTTTTTATTCTTTGAGTCTTTCCAATACCATAATCTAAAAAGCAAATTTTATTAATAACAAAAATAAACATATTGAAAAAGAAAATAACAATAATAAGACATCAATCTTGCAACAATTATATTTTAACTAGAATATGAAATTGATTATCTTATCTAAATCCCATTATATTTTGAATTTAAAATTTTTGAAAGATTTAATTTTGTAAGAAAATTAATTTGTAGAGCAAAGTAATTTATACTCCATTTCAAAGATTAATTTCAAAAGGTTTTTCTTATTAAAAACATAAACATATCAAGAAATAAGATTTAAAAACATGTCAACACAAACCTAACACTTGCATTGATTTAACAATCATATACAAGCATATTCTTAACACATATCATCACAACATAGCATCACTACAACATAATAATAATATAAGAAAACCCTAAAGTCATAAAGCAGCATTAGAACAACTAATACAAACACTCATAAGAAACAACATGGTAGAAGTACATCTAAAAGTCTGAGGGGCCCTGGTCTGGAGGAGGTTGTGGTTTGAACATTGAAAAATAACTATTCATTGCAGCTATTTTCATGTTTACTGAGTCAAGTTGTCCACGAATCCACCCCATATCTTCATTATAATGGGCATCTTACTGATTAAGATGATTCTCAGTTTGATCAATGCATTGATCAAAATGATTGTCCATTCTATCAAAGCGCTGAACTATTTCCTGATAAAAATTTTGTTCAGGTCCAGACACTGGTGCCAGAGTAGGAGCTCCCCCATCATCCTCAGAATCATCACTCTCTGGACTCTAATCTCCCCCAAAAAGTGATCTAAAAGAGGCCTCAAAGAAGTAGATAGGAAGTTCTATGGGAGGATCAGGATGGATTAGGTTGTACTGCTTCTCTAGAATGTTGGCAACTAAATGTCCTAAAGCAACATTTTTCTTCCTCTTATGATGTGGAAGCCCAATTTCAAAAAGATTATAAATATATTCCATAATGAGTTGGGCTTCATCAAAAGGTTTTTTAGTCATAGTCAGATAGGTGACTCTGGACAAAAGTGGAATCATATTTATATGATCACCAGCCTTAGGGATAATATAAGTTCTTAAAACATGCTGGATGACCTGAGTATTTTCATGTAGAGTGTAAACCCTAGATAAATGACACACTTGGGATACAGCTCTAAGGACTTGATTAATTTCAGTCCATCGAAATTGGCCCTAGAAGTCAAAGTGTGGGCTCGAATGCCTTGGGTTCTCAAATGAAGAAAGTTGCCTAAATCTTCTTTGCTAATTTCTACTCACTATCTCTGAACATAAGAACTAATGCTGGAGTGGTCCTCATTAAATCTCATGTTTGCCAAGAAATATTGGAAGGTTTCTTTATGGTAGGCATAAATGAGAGTATGAATGAAGGAAAATTGAGTGGATGCAAACAAAGGATGACAGAGAAGTGAGGATCACCTTGAATTAGAAGTCTAGAAGGGGTAATTTTGGCAACAACATACCTAAAATAGGCGTCCTCATTTACCTTTGATAGGAATTCATCATTTCCACCACTTCTAGAAGAGGAACCCTTAGAAATATGAGGTCGCTTGCTAGAACTAGCCATTCCTAAAATGAGGGCTCTAGAAAGGTTTGAAATGGAAAAGAAAGTGAATAAAACATTTTTAAAGACCCTTCTATCGTAAAGAAAAATTGTCAATCGTACATACGATCAAAAAATCACAAGGGATGAAAAACTATTCATACATACGAATAGAAATTGCCAAAATGAAACAACTTTTCATAAACTACCCTTCCCAAGATGTTCTTTCATATAGACCTTTTAACCAACTGGTCGTACAGACGATCAGATGTTCGTCCAGGATGATCGGAATATTAAAGATCATTTTTATGATGGTTGGGTTTGTCCTTATCCAAAATCAACAACATGGATCATACAGATGAAGTACGACTTTGAACGTACGATTAGATAAAATAATTGAAATTTTTTTTTGAAAATTATCCCCAATCTTACAGACGAAACATACATATATCGCACAATATGATGACATCATCATACTGTACAAACCCTAGGAAAAACTAAGTTTTGCTTGCTCAAGTCTGAAACCTACCATGCACATGCTATAGAATTCATACAAGATGAAAAATTTTATACAGTATGATTAGGACACCTAGAAAATAAAGCATAATAATCAGAAAAACTTCTCAAAACAAATAATTTTTCAATGAGTGACATGCTTCACGATAAAAAAAATAACAAAACTGAAAAATAAATAACTAATCATAGAAAAACAACCTGAACAAACATAACAAACAAACAGAAACTAATTAAACAGACACATATATACAACACATCAAGTTTGCAGAATTTTTAATTTAAACATTAAGATCAATCACACCTTACCTGGTTCTTAAGATGCTAAAAGTGTTAAAGGCCAGTGGCTTTGTGAAAATGTCTGTAAGTTAATTTTTTGTAGTAACATGATTCAATTCAATATCTCCCTTAGCTACATGATCTCTAATAAAGTGATGCCTTATATCTATATGGTTGGTTCAAGAATGTTGAATAGGATTCTTTGAAATGTATATGACACTTGTATTATCACAAAAAATTAAAATTGTCCCAATTAAAAATCCTAAATCAGTCAACTGTTATTTCAACCAAAGAACTTATGCCACACAACTACCTAAGGCAATGTATTCAACTTCAACTGTAGATAGGGCTACTGAATTCTGTTTCCTGTTGGACCAAAAAACTAAAGAGTTTCTTATGAATTGACAAGTTCCAGATGTACTTTTATCAACCCTACAAGCTATAAAATTTGAATCAGAATATCCAATAATTTCAAATGAAGAGCTATGCTTAGGATTACAAATCTAAGTTTTGAGTTCCCAAAAGATATCTCGGGATTCTTTTTACTGCAGTTAAATATGATTGTTTTGGATCAGATTGAAATGTAGCACATAAATACATATTGAATATTATATCTTATCCATTAGTAGTCAAGTAAAGTAATAATCTAATTATATGTCTAAATTTCTTTTGATTAATAGATTTTACCTTAGGGTCCTTATCTCATTGAATTGATGAACTCATAGGTGTAGTCACTGGTTTAACATTATCCATTTTATATTTCTTGAGGATGTCCTTAATGTACTTCGACTGACTAAGGAAAGTTCCTTCCTCATTTTACTTTAGGCTAAAACTAAGAAAATAACTCAAATCAACCATTAGACTCATCTCAAATTCACTACTTATTATTTTTAAAAAATAATCACAAAATTTTTTATTTGTAGATCCAAATATGATATCATCAACATATATTTGAACAATGAGTATGTCTCTCCTATTTTCTTCAAAAAGAGAGCGGTGTCTACACTTCCTTTTACAAAAGATTTCTCTAATAGGAAAGTGCTTAACCTCTCATACCTAGCCCTAAGTTCCTATTTTAGTCCATAAAATACCTTTTTTAATTTAAATACATGATTAGGGAAATAAGAATTTTAAAAACTTGGAGGTTGCTCAACATAAACATCCTCTTGTATCATCCCATTTAAAAAGGAACTTTTAACATCCATTTGATACAATTTAAATCCTTTAAAATTGGCAAAGGCTAACAAAATCCTAATTGCTTTAAGTCTTACTACAGGGGCAAAAGTCTCTTCAAAATTAATGCCTTCTATTTGATTATACCCCTTAGCCATCAATCTAGCCTTATTTCTAATCACAACTCATGAATCATTCATTTTATTTTTGAACACTCACTTAGTTCTAACAACACTTTGATTCTTAGGCCTTTCAGTCAATTCCCAAACATCATTTCTTACAAATTGATTTTATTCTTCTTGCATGGCCAAAATCTAAAATTCATCCAGAAGTGCTTAATTTATATTAGTGGGTTCAATCATTGATATAAAGGTAGAATGGTTCACCTCTTTGCTAAGTCCATGCCTAGTCCTAACACCCTCACCAGGCTCACCTAAAATTAATTCCTTAAGGTGAATTTTAGAAAATTTTCATTCTCTAGGAAAAGGGTTTCTTTTTCTACATTCTCTTCCACATTTGTCTTTTCAATTTCATGAGAGATATTTTCAATATGATCTTCTTCAAACCTTTGCTCCTCCGAAGTCCCTGATTTATGAAACACTACATATGTGGTCTCCTCAACTACCAAAGTTCTCTTGTTAAAAACTCTATAGGATTTACCAATACTAGAATAACTAAGAAAAATTTCTTCATCAGATTTAGGATCAAATTTTCCTAAAGGAGTTTTTCCATTATTATCAATGAACACCTTGCATCCAAAAACATGCAAATGTGAAATATTAGGTGTTCTTCCCATAAGAAGTTTGTAGGGTGTTTTATTCAATTTGGATCAAATGTTCACCATATTTAGAACATAACATACTATACGAGCTGCTTCAGCCCAAAAATATTTTCAAATTTCTCATTTTCAAATTCTCCTCCATGATCACTTTGAATTGCTAAGATTTCACACCCTAGTTTTCTTTGAATCAAAGTCGAAAAACTTTCGAATTCATCAAAAGATTCACTCTTATGAAATAAGAATTTAACCCAAGTGAATCTAGAAAAATCATCAATAATCACAAATCCAAATGCTTTACCTTCTAGACTTACAGTGTTAATAGGTCCAAAAAGATCCATATGAATAATTTCCAATGGTTTGCTAGTTCTAAGATCCTTAATGGAATGAAAGGAGGACTTCACCGATTTTCAAAGTTGATATGCATCACATAGGTGATCCTTAGTAAAGTCTAGTTTTAGTATTCCTCTAATAAGTTCTTTTTGGATAATTTTTCTAAGGTTCTTCATGCTAGCATGACAGAGTCTCCTATGCCATAATCATGATTCATTAGAAATTATTCTTAAATAAAAAGTATTAAAAGATGTAATACAATTCAAATCAAGCGTGTACATATTATTTACCTTAATTCCATTCACAACATTAATTCCATTTTGGCTTATTATGCAACTAGTGTGAAAAAATTTTACATTATAACCCTTATCACACAGCAGACTAATACTCAACAAATTATTCTTTAAGCCTTCTATAAGTAAAACATTTTCAATGAAGAAATTGTTCAAGTTTCCAATTATACCTATCCCTACCTCCTTTCTTATGGTATTGTCTCCAAGTGTAACTTTGCCTCCATTCCTGGCTTCCAGCGATATGAACAGTGTTGTATCTCTAGTCATATGCTTCGAACATCCACTGTCCTGGTACCAAATGCTCTCACGAGGTCTTGCATGAGAGCGTTTTTACTAAAAGATCAAATTTTAGACTTAGGAACCCAAACAAGTTTGGGTTCTCCTCTTGGCAAAAATAAACTAGATACATGTGTGATATGCTATGTTTTATGCATCTTAGGTCTCCACACTAGATATGTTCTACTATGAATGGTGCAAGTGAGGGAGATGTGTCCTAACATTCCACATGTAAAACATTTCACACTAGGAAAAGGATTTCTTAATCTATATGAGTTATAATATCTCTTCCTAGGTGTTGAACTCATATTCTTTTGCTTAGACCTATAGAATTATTCAAGTGTGGGTGTCAGTCTATTTTCTTTAATAATATTTAATTCCAATTCAAGTTATGAGTTTCTATCTTCCAATATAGAAATATCCATTCCCAAGTCAATTTCTCTATGTTCTATTTCTTCCAAAAAAACTTTATAATCATTTTCAAGTTCTGTGTGAGATTATTTCAATAAGTAATGCTGTTTGTTTAAATCTTTAAATGCATCCAATAAAATTATTTGGTTGTTATCAATTAATGCATGATCTTTCCTAAGGATTTCATGCTTTTTTTGTAAATCTAAAAATTCAATGTTTAGCTTAGCATGCAATTTTCTAAGTTTCCTATATGCTATATGAACTTTCTCAGAAACTTCAAATAACTTATCATAGGTTAAGTCACATACATCCTCTTGATTCAAGTGATCAAGGTTGTTCGCCATGAAGCACAAATTAGTGACTTCTTCCTCTGCTTCTATTTTTGAGGTATCTGAAGCTGAGTCTACCCAAAATGCTTTCTATAATTTCTTCTTGCCCTTCCTAACATTGATCTTCTCCTCAACCTTCTCTTTACTGGGATTAGCTTTGAGATTCTAGCATTCAGACTTGATGTACCCAAGCTTCCTACATTCATAGCAAATTACTTCATTAGAAGACCTAGAATTTTAATGGAACTTACCTTTATTCCACTACTGACGTCTCCTTTACTTCCTCTTAAGGAAACTTTTGAATTGCCTTGTCATTAAGGCAATATCCTCATCATCCTCAGGCTAAGATTGTTCACTCTCTGATTTATCCACTTTTAATGCAATATTCTTCTCCTTTTACTTCTCACCTACATCAATCTATCTTTGAGTCACTCCTTGCTCGTAAGTAATTACTGATCTAAGAAGATTATCAATAAAATAAACATTTAAGTCCTTTGATTCTATTATTATATTTATCTTCACGTCATAAGCAGTAGGCAAGCAATGAAGAATTTTATTAAGTTTTTTAGCATTCGTTAATTCCCTACCTAAAGCATGTAATGAGGTGACTATATTTATAAAATGAGTGTATAAGTCACTGGTTGAGTCATTGAATTTCATGCAAAAAAGTTTATAGTCATGTAATAGAATGTTCAATCAAAATTGTTTAACCTCATTAGTTCCTTCGTATGTTATGCAAAGTCTATCCCATATCTTACCAATTTTACAAGTTGAAACTTGCATTTAATCTTTAGATTTAAATGCACAGAAAAAATTATTTAAATATTTTACATTTAATTGAGCTATTTTTTTCTCTTCTACAGTCCAATCAGCAAAAGGTGTTTCAACCCTATCACCATTTATAAGTCTAGTTGGTACAGTATATCCATCTTGTACTAATATCACAAACGATTGAAGAAAAGTTGCCATACATGTTTTCTAGAAGTCGAAAGGGATATTATCAAACAAAGGAGGTCTAATGATCGAGTATCCTTCGGGTGTGTTACGGTTTCCAAAAATAGCCATGATCATTTCAAAAAGTTATCTAAATTTTAATTTTTGAAAGTAGGCTTTGATTCCACTTGAAAATTTAGAATAAGTTGTTAGACCTAATACAATTATCCTTAGGCTAACCAAAAGGGGGGTGAATTGGTAATTTAAAAAATCTCTTGGAAATTTAGAAGAACTGATTTCTAATTTTTATCAATTTAAAAATTTTCAACCACAAAAAGTTAAACGCACAGAAAAGTAAAAATATAGTAAAATAAGAACACAAAAATTTATAGTAGTTCGGTCCAACTAGACCTACATCCACTCCCTGAAGACTCCCTCTTTAGGTATTGCACTATTACCAAAGTAACTCTCCTTTTACTCCCACAGTAAGGTGGAGAAGCCTTTACAATTACCCTTTCTTCCACCTATCCCCGATGTGGCAGAGTACCATCATCCTTTCACACCCTCCAAGTGTTGGCAGAGTACCATCATCTTTCACACTCTCCAAGTGTCGACTGAGTACCGTCATCTTTCACACTCTCCAAGTGTCGACAGAGTACCAGATCTTCTTCAAAGATATCCTCTCGAGCATCTTCAAAGAAGTAAGGAAGAGGTTTGTCACAAATACAAAGAGATTTTCACCTTTGAGTAACCTTGTGAACCCTTCACACTCTCCACTTGCAAGAACTCTCTCTCAAACACTCTCCAAAATCACTCTTACACTTGCTCTCCAAGAAAATACGAAGAAGTCTCATTCCACAAACAGTTTATAGGACTTTATATATAAAAGACATAAAAAATTATCTAGAAAACTAAAATTTTCAAATTGATCATCCATGATCGTACAGTATGATCCATAATCATACATACAAACAGTTCAAAATTTGTTCATTCAATCCAGTATGAACTGATTTCATACTCAGAATAACTTATGTATGAAGTGACATCGTATGGTATGAACAGTTCAAAATTGAACAGATTCATTCGGTACGATTCAGTATGAAATGATTTTGTACTCTAAATAATGTACTGTATGTAATAAATATCATACAGTATGATATATTTTAATCAAACCATGTTTCATCTGGTATGAAAATGGACCCAACCATTTCATACTCAGGAAGTCATATGTACGATCCTATGATCATATAGTATGAACAGTTGAAAGAATTTACCTATTTGTCTGGATGAAACTATATGCAATCACTTCATACTTTGGAAGGTGTACGTATGAAGATAACTTCATACAGTATCAACAAAACTTAGAAAATTTTCCTGCCAAGGTTTGATCAACTGCTTTCTGGAGGTACGCAAATTCCAAATCATCCTATACAATCTAAAATCATACAGTACGATTAGTATTTAAAATTTTACAAATTTTTACACTCCCCTAATGTGTGTGTGCACGCTACCTAATTATAATCACACACTCTCTCAGACTAAAGAAAAGTATAAAAGTACAGACTAAAAAAATAATAAACTCTAATCTATTCTAACTTGAAGTCTTCAACTAGCTGGACTATGATTTCCCTGAAATGTTAGTACACACAAATAACAAAATCAATGTATTTAATACATGTTAGGAGAAACAGTATTCAATAAAATAATATTTTGGAATCATCAAAAACACAAATAATAAGAAAATATAGCTATGAAAAAAAAGTTGAAACAGTAAGAAATACTTCCTTCCCACACAATCATTAAGTTTTCTTCTCCTTAAGGTTAGATGTGAGTCATCATGCTTTATTGCCTTAGGATTAAAAGTCTTAGTGATGGAGCACACCCTTTGTGGCATAATCCTAGTTTCAAATTCTAGATCTTATATCTATGGTAAGCAATGCTTCGTTCCCACACAATCATCTAGTTTTCTTTTCTTTAAGGTTATATGTGACTCATCTTGCTTTCTATTCTTAGAATTAGATCCACTAGTGGTGGAGTACGCTCTTTGTGGCACCATTGTAATTTCAAATTTTAGATCTAATCTTATGTAGGAAGCAATGCTTCCTTCCCACATGATAATCCAACTTTCTTTTCCTTAAGGATATATGAGAGATATCATGCTTTCTCTCCATATGATTAGATCCACTAGTGATGCAGCATCACCTTTATGGCACTATCCTAGTTTGAAATTCAAGACCCGATCCTCTATGGGAAGTAATGCTTCTTTCCCACATGATCATCCAGTTTTCTTTTTCTTAAGATTAAATGTCAGTCATCATGCTTTCTTGCCTTAGGATTAGTTCCACTAGTGTTAGATAACACCCTTCATGGCACTACCCTAGTGTCAACTCAACGTTGATTCTCTAAGCTTAGAAGTTTCCTTCCCTTAGAATCAAAAATCAAGATTTGACCATTCTATTTGGTCAACACCAATATGTGCTGTAGAACTTCATTGTACTATACATATTAGGGGTTCATTTATTGACCTCATTTTTGTATGAGGTCATGAGAACCTATCCAGACTCCTACCTATTGATCTTATGTTTGACAATCATCTAGTTATCAATCATCAATCTAAATCCAAACTTAAATCAATCATTAATCTAGATTTTAATTCAATTTTAATTAATCAAATCTAGAATCTAGATCAAATATAGAATTCCAGATCAAAATCTAAATATACAAAGCCCTTATCTAAAAACCCTATTTAAGTGATTATTCAATCACTTTAATACCAAATCAAAAAAACCCCACATGATCTATCAATTTCATATTAATTAGGCTTGTCCCTATAGTCAACCCTCCAAATTTTAGTCCAATATGAGGCCTCTAACCTCATAAACTCAATTAAAATCCAAAGGCTATAAAACCTTAAAATTTTTATAGCCTATAACATTGGACTTGTCACCATATAGAATTTGACCTTGGACCTTCCCAAAGACCTTTGACCATGTCCATAACCTTTGTAATTATATGTTGAACATAAAAATATATTTTGGTGGACCCAGTTTGACCCCTAGTTAACTAGGGGCCCAAATGACCAAAATGCCTTTTAAGGGTAAAAAAATGAAGTTTTCTTCAAACTTCAACATGCCCCAATCAAATTAAACCTTTAAACCTCCTCTACTGCATCCTAAACACCATTAGGAGTGTATTGGACTTTAATTCCAACCTTGGTCAACCATGGTTAACCAAGTCAACCCATATTGTTCAAATTGCCCTTTTAGGGTTTAAATGGTCATTTCAACTCAAATGACTTCACCATTGCATGGGACCACGTCCTTTGGGTCCAAAATGTCATTTCAAACTTTTTGGACCCAAACCTAAGCATTGGTCTGACCTGGTTGACCAGTTCAACCATGGTTGATCAAATGGCCCCTTTAGGGTAAAAATAGCCATTTTTAGCCCAATGCTCATTCTAGTGTATGGGACCACTTCCATTGGTCTCCAATAATAAAGTCAAACTTGTTGGGTAAAACCCAACCCTTGATTTGACCAGGTTGATTAATTCAACCATGGTTAACTAGATTAACCATTAACCCTTATTCACCCTCAATCAAGTTTTAAATTTACCCTGAACTTTATTCAAACTTCCTCATCACCCCTCCTATTAATTTGGACCTAATTGACCACTTTGACCCATTTAACAGTTGACTTGGCCAACTAGATCAAAGACTGGTCAAAGTTAGTCCACATAACATAATTTGATGTATTCAATCAAATCAACCCAACCAAACTTTACAAGACCTCTCCAATCAGTTCTCCTAGTGATTTGAGTCTCACTGACCACTTTAACTATGCTCATAATTGAATTGGTTAATTGAACCAATGATGGGTCAAACATGATCCAAATGAGTCAACTCAATTAGATCCAATCAAATCAAACTTTTTAAATTCCATCAAACCTTTGAGTATATGTATTTCAAACATCAAATGCATTCAAAACTAGGGTTGCAAATGAACCAAGCCAAGTCGAATATGTGAGTGTTCATTTTTGAGTTTGTTTATCATTAGCTTGTTCAAGTTTGATTCAAGCTTTATTGTTTGTGTTTATGCTTGGTTTGTTTAATTTATGGGTGTTCATATTTGGTTCATGTTCGGTTCGTTTAGTGTTTATCGAGCTTTAAACAAATAAGCCTTAACAAGCTATGTTCGTGAACATATTTAGCAAACAATCTATTGAACAAACAAACCTTAAATTTGTTCATGAACATTTTAAACAAACAATCTAATAAACATGGACAAATGTGAAATGTCTCTTGTTCATGAAATTAAATTTATAATAATAATAGTTGTCTATTTGAAATGAAAATATGATTAATCTATATGAATATATCTTCAAATGAAGCTTATATGTTGCATTTCTTTCCATTTGGTACAACAGCTAAAAGATTATCTTATGTGTTTATAGCAAGACTTCAATGGTTTTATCAGAACTACAAAAAATAAATATTAATCAAGTTTTTATTGAGCTTATTCAAATGTTCTGAATCGAACATGAATCGAGCTTAATGTTGAGCTTGTTCACGAACATTAAATGATGTTATTCGTGAACATAAAAGTGCTAAACACATTAGTATTCAAGCTTGTTTATTTTAGGATCGAGTATTTAAAATGTTGTTCAATTTTGTTTGTTTAGTTAGTTAAACGATCACAAATAAGCTTTAATCTAACTGAGCAACAAGTAGCTCATTGACTGATTGGTTCGCTTGCAACCTTATTCAAAACTATTGATGACTTAAGTTTGACATTTTTGAGTTGGCCAAATCCATATGCATGGTTAAATTAAGTCAAAAGGGGTCAGTTCAATTATCTTAATCAAATTGAACCCAACAAATTCTCTACCCCACTTCAATATATGATTCAAGAGCCTTCAAACTCATTGGGAGTCAAACAACCATAGGTTATGACTTAGTTAAACCTTCATTCATGGTCAAATCTTTGTATACATGCACTCCTTCATTCATGCAATGGAATTTAATCATTAAGAATCCTTGTAACCTATCCTATTGACACCTAACCACCCCCTAAACTAGTCAATAAATGTCCAAGAAATCATTAAATGGTTAAATCACCTAGCCAAATTTATTCCACTCCAAATTAATCAACTCCAACTATTTAAACACCCTCTAGAAGGTTCCTAAGCTACATTTAAGCCTAACTTAAGCCTTAATTTAATCCTAAACCCATTCCATTTGGCCTTATGTGCATGTGAGGACAAATAGGCCTTTCCACTTCGTTATCCTGTCCTTTTGATTCCTTGCCCTCATAACAACCTGAGGACACTTAGCAATCATCATAATAAGCTTCCAAAGAAATCATACTTGAATTAGGCCAAAGACACCAAATAGGTCTCAGTCCTCTACCTCGCATTATCTCTCCACTCTCAAGCTCTCCAAACAAAAAAACATTTAGTTCTTGCTCTAGATGTCCTCCTCAACATTTCCCAAGTCAAACTCAGCTGGTCAAAGCTCCCCAGCGATGATCTTCTAGCCACCCAAACACCAATTATGTCCAAGGCTTGGAACATACAATTTGTGGCATCTCATACCATGACTTTAACTAAGAATGTGAGCGTGGGCAATCTACAAGCTGAATCATTCCTTAAATAGTCCAAACTATCCATTAAATCGAGGTAAAACCTAAATCATAATTTTGGACACTTAGGTTTAAATAACTTTTCAATAAGTGCATTTCAAACTATCAAAATTACTCCTCATTGATTTTATTCATACCCTTAATCTCTGTTAGAAATTTCATATGAAATGGTTTTATATTTTCAAAGAACAAGAATATTTTTGTTTTTAGGTTTTGATATGTGTTATGCATGAACTGCATGTTTTTTGGTATTTCTGTTGTTAATCGTAACTACGTGGTCCTCTTTACTGTAAGAATCACCATCTGCGTTAATCAGAGATATCCTTTTGGAATAGCAGTTGATCAGAAAATATCCATGCATCGCTAATGTGGATTAGTAAACGTGCATGGACCCCGCTGCCATTGCACATTAAATGCAAATGATTGCAGGTGGCATAATCATCGAAATTTATTATTGCCACTAGCAGTGATTACCGTGATTTCATCTTTGTGAATTTGAAGCCACCATGAATCATGTCATCTTTATTTTAAGTATTACTTAATTTAATTAATTTAAACTATTTTTAATTAACAGAACTTTTAAAAATCCATATAAAATTCATTTTTTATCAAAACATTAAGTAAAAATATCATTTCTTTTAGAATTTTGAGTACTTTAATTTAAATCTAATATTAAATTAAAATATTATATATATATATATTAAATAATTTAAAATATTAATTATTTGGTATTTAATTAATATTTTATTAAATATAAATCCAAATAATTAAAATTTTTTGGGAAAATTAGTTTTAACACATATTTAAGTTCTAGTAATTTTCTTAGTATTATTTGAATTTTCTTTTGATAATATTTTGAGTTTATAAAATTTTAAGTTATATTTTAACTTTTTCCTTTTCTTTAAATTTTATATAAATAATGTTTTTAAATCCTTTGCATGCATTTAGATAGGGTTTGTAATTTTTTTAATAGAGATTTATCATGACTGAATGGATTCAGTGGGGAGTGATCAATGAGCAATTACATTTTAATTGCATATTAATTAAATTTCCTAAAAATGCACATACACCTATCTCTAGGTTTCTTGATTGATGTAGTGTCATTCACTATGCTTGTTTTAAGGGTTAGAGAATTTTGATTCAAAACCCATAGAACCTAGTGACATTTAAGGATAATAATTAAGGTCAAGTCTTAGCAATTTGAGAAAAATCCTAGAAAATTAAATATGCATCTAATAGGGGTAAAATTTAAAACACATAAATCAAGACACATCATCCACCATAGACTAAACTTTCATGGATTTTAAAAATCATTAGGTTAGAAATTTAATCAACTTCAAATTAATTCTTTAATTAAGCCTAAAATTTAAAAAATTCAAAATAAATTCAAATTAAATCCAAAAAATACAAATAATACATCAAATTATTCATAATTTAATCCTCAACTTAAGAAAATCAAAAGCTCTATGATTGGACCCTAAATTCAAGCATAATTTAAGTTTTTAATGAAAATTAATATTTAATTAAATTAAATATTTAAAAATAATTAAAATTTTGAAATATTTATCAAATACTTGAGAACACTCTCATGGGTCATTCCATACCTCTGGGAGTAATTTTATGAAGTGTGAAACTAGTTTGGATCAAAATTATAGAAAGCCCCTTTAATTAATTAATTAAAACTTCAATTTAATACCCTAATTTCAAAAATTCATAACTAATGCCAAAAAATTCCAAATTGAACAAACTCAAAGGCATTAGACTCCATTAAGGGCCTAGAATTTAATTAAAATGTGAAATCACTACAAATAAGTCAAAGTCAAAAAGTCAACTTTTTGGTCAATTGTTGTTCAAAAAGAGGTAAAAAATTCAAAACTTTATAACTTAATCTAGAAAAATTTAATTCCAGCAAACTTAGTGTCTAATTACTCACCTTAAGGTCTAGTATTTAGGAAGAATATCAAAATTCTAGAATTTAATTTAATATAAAAAGTCAAATTTTGATCCCTTAATTTAATGCATTAAATAATTCAAAATTCCAAAAAATTTAATAATTGACTTAAATTCTAAAAAATATTAATTTAATCCTTAATATAAGGAACCAATCAACTCAATTAAATGTTATCAATTCCTTAAGCTCTAATCAATTAAATTAACTTAATAAAATTGTTTACTATTAGGTAACCTGGGCCTACGAGGCTATTAACTTTGCCCTAAGGCTATCAACAAAGTTATGGACTCAACACTATAGAGAGAGAGTGCCAGATTTTAGTGAGATAGAGTGCTAGATTTTAGTGAGAGAAAATTCCATTTTTTTCAAAAAATCCCTTTCCTTAATTCTAAGTTTGTTCCGTTATGGTGGCAAAGGGTTGCCGGTCATCTTTTTCTGATGACCGGAATACCTCCATTCCCCTTTCTACTAGGAATCCTAACCTTCGTTGGGAATCCAAAGTCAGAAGCAATGTGAATCAGGATGATTTCAGTAATGCAAGTTTTAAATAACGTCCTTCGGTGATAAATGAAGGATGTATTCCTCCTGCTCGTGATCCAGTTCTAGTGGATGGAAAGGGTAAAGGAATTGTAGTTGCTCAAATCTCAAGTGAGAAGGAGAAGATTATTTCTCCTAAGGAATTTCATTCATCACCATTGGAGGGTGTTGTATTGAATGCTCAAGCAAATGATTTTGAAGCTTCAACATCTTCATGTTTTAATTTAAAAGTTAATCGCTTCTTGATTCCTTCTTCTATTCCAGAAAATCAGGATAATTACCTGTAAATCGGGAGATTTTGAAAACAGATATTGCGGTTGATGGTTTTCATTCTAAAGTTATAAATTATTTTGATAAAAAGATGGATAATTCTTCTATCCATAGGAATAATTCAAGAAATGTGTGGTTTAAAACTCAGCATATTAGAATTAATAATGTGGAGGTAGATGTTGATGATTTAGAAGATGCAAATGTCATTAAACTTAATTTTTATAAGGAATGTGAAAACTATCTATTACTCCAGAAGTCACTTATGGTTAAGGTCTTTGGCAAAAAGATTCCTTTTTGTCTTTGTAGTATTTAATTGAGGCATTAATGGAGTAAATTTGGAAGCTTTTATCTTACTTCATTTAGCCTTGATTGGATATTGTGCTCTTTCCATTCAACTCAAGCTATGGAAGAAATATTTAGTGGAGGACCATGGTATGTGGGTGGTCATGTTATTACGATGGATAAATGGACGCCTCAATTTTCCCCTATGTCGTTGAATGGACTATCCTCTCCAATTTGGATTCGGTTGCCTCATTTACCATTACATTGTTGGGATGAAATTAATATTACTAAGATTGTGTCCAAGATAGGGGTTCCTATGTTTTTAGATTGAAACATGTTTAAATGGGGAAGGCGAGAATTTTCTAGAGCCTGTGTTCATATTAATATGGACTCTAAATTATCTCATGGAGTTTGGATAGAAGGTATATATGGTAAATTCTTCCAGAAAGTAGAATATGAAAAGATCTCTTCATTTTGTTTCAAAAGTGGTAAGATAGGTCATGTTATTGGAGTGTCTGCAAATGTCAATATTGAAGGTTAAGTGAATGGCATTAAAGAAGTGAAGAGTAATGATTACCAAGGAAATGTGGAGGCTTCTGGTAAGCCTGCGAAGGGTTTGGAGGTGAAATCTTGTGTTACTAATTCTGATAACATGTATGGTTCTTGGATGCATGTGAAGTTTAAAAAACATAGTGGTAATGTTGGGAAAGGTGTTAAGAATGTTGATTCTTTGAATCTGAGGTATTCTGCGAAACCTGAAGAGCAGAATGCTAGTGCAAAGATGGTCTCTACTAACATGTTCAATGTATTATCTCAAGACAAATTGAGTGATATGTCTACAAATTTTGAAGGAAATATTCAGGATTCAACAACGTTCAAAGAACTAGTTGCTGGAGCTAGTTCTGTTGGTGATTCCAAGAATTCTACAGAGAATAAGATGAATTTATATGAACCAGATGTAATAGAAGGTAGAATTCGAACTACTATGGAAGATGGCTTCAGGATGGTATCTAAAGAGGTAGTCCCTAATGCTGAAGGTAATTTTGCAAATTCTAAAACTATTGTTAAAGATATTGATAAGCAAGGAATTGAAAGTATTAGTGGAATGGGATCTCAGCAGAAAGATTTGGTGTCTTCTCCCAAGTGTGAAGTTCCTAAGAAAAATTTAACTTCTTCTTGTCTTATTGATAGCAATAAGGAGATAAGTTTGTTTAGTGCTAAACAAAAAAGCACTAAATAACTTAAATTCTTAGGACCTATTGAGGATTGTCCAAGGAAAAGGAAAATTTATTTGAAGCCTATTGGGGGTGAATCTTTTAATATTTTGCTGGATGATGGATATTATAGCTTGGCGTGGGGAAGGAGCTTTTAAGAGGGAAGCTTTGGTTTATTTCAGAACAATGGTTATTTGTTTAATTGAATTTCAATCTAGTGTTTCGGATTTGGTTATTCAGACCGTCTTGAGTCAAGAAGATCTCAAGCATATATTTGAAGAGATGGTTCTTAATTATTGCTGTATGTTTCTATTTTCAGTTGCTTAAGACACTGAGATACAGGAATGTATCTCTAATCTAAAGCAAAACGGGAATTCTTTGGCTACTAAGGATGTTGGCAGAGGCTCTTTAGGAGTTTTTCTGGTTGTAGTTGGTGTTATTTCTATTTTTTTGTTATTTGTTTCTTATTTTTTTGTTTTTCTTGTAGGTTTTATTGCCTTTTTGGAGTTACTATAATGTCATATGCAATTCTCACTAGTTATCATTTTTTATCTTTTGTGAACTCTGGGATACTAACTAACCTTTTAGATTGTTTAAATATTTGGTGTCCCCATAACCCTAATGGGTTTAAAATGGGAATTAGTAAATCACGTATCCATTATGATAGGTTTGAAGGGCTTATTTAGGTTTTTGCTTTCTAGTTTGTAATAGTTATTTTTTCCTTATTATTAAAGCTATTTTCATCTCTTGAAAAAAAGGAAGGTGAAATAAACTTCATAGCTCTGATGTAAACAAAGGTAGTAATCACTAAACATTTATAACACACATTAAAACTAACATAAAAAAATTAATACTTAAACTAAAACTAAAAATCTCTTAAGCCTGTAAAGATAAATTAAAATGCTAGACAACTTTAATAAATTACCCAGCATAGGACATATCCAAGCCACACTGCCTGAAGCACACACTTTAACTGGTTTGCTAAGACAACCAACTCTAATTCTAGGCTAGTGTGGCATTCACTCTTCTTCTATTTGTGTGCCAAATTTTTTATGGTTTTTACTACATGCTATTTATATTTAATTGATTGATGTGATTATTTATTGATGTGTTAACTTTATGCAATTTATGAATTTATGTAATGGGAGTTAGATTACTCTTAGGTTAGGCACGATCTGGATGCTCACAAAATTTTTTTGTAGGTGGCCATACTCATATAGAGCTATAAAATCAAGGGGACAAATTAAAGCATAAGACTGATAAATTTTATACATGTACTAAAATGTTAAGTCCCCATAAAATCAAAAGAGCAAGGTCAAGTGTAGCTATGATTTAATTTGAGAAAAATATATAACTACTTGAGTTGTTTTGATTATATAACTTCCTAGGGTAGCCATGCAAGTTATTTAGAGTCTTTTATAATTTTGAGATGTAATGTATTTTAAAATAATTGAGTTATGAAAGTTGATTTTGAGATAGGATATCTACCATCCTACTTGAAATCCAAAGAGAAGGTAACATCCCTTAGGGGTAAGTTCATCTTCATTTGGAGATGCAAATTAGGATGACTTGAAAATCCCAAGTGAAAAGACAATACCCCTTAAGGGAGGAGTTTCTTTTCATTTGGATATCTGGACTCAACAAATCCAAGGGGCTCACAAAAGGAAAGAAGATGAAGAAGTGAAGACAAAGAATATCCTACTAAAGGTCACTTGCATCATTTTGAGGATTAGAATTTGGATTGTTGTCAGTGGTACGAGACCACTTTTAATTTTTTTTGCAGACCCTGAATTGTAATTAAGTGGCATTTGGCACATGGACTTTACATTTAATTTGATGATATAGTTGATTTCTTTACATTACTTACTCTATAGAAATTATATTCTTTTCTAGTCTTTTTTCTTACAAGTCAATTTTGTTTTAGCCTGGAAATGCATGGAGGCTCATGAGGGCATGTTAAAAATTTTTATATTCAAATTAAATTAAAAAATATCAGGCTCACATAGAAATCTAACAATTTTAAGAAGTAAGCCTGGGAATGACTTGGGGGTTTGCATGCATTCTTTTTTAATAATTTCTTCTTTTTTTGGCACCTCCATGCCTATGTGTTCTGGTACATCACCTGGCCTATTAGGGTGCAGTTTTGTTATGGGGATGTTGTGCAATCTCTTAGGAAAAATCTACTTTATGCCTTTTTAAAATTGCTTTATTCTGATTTGTATATACATGGTCAACTAGCATGAATTGCATTGGAAATAAAATAAAGATTCAAATTTTTAATTGCATCTCTTTGACGCATAATTACCCTACATAAGTCAAGGGGAAAATTACGATCTACTCTAGATGTCGAATCAAATTTCTCAAAACTTAATTAACACCTCATTAATCTTTCATAAGAAGACCATATTCATAGTTTTAAAGAACCTAGGTGTTTAGCTGCTCCCCAATCCAAGCTGAGATAAGTCCAGATTTAAACTACATTTGTTAGGTTCAGGCTACTATTATTTAGTGCCTAATTTAGATATAGGATCTGGGGTGGACTTAAAATCTGAAGACCCCAAACTTTGGAAATGCAATCCTAACTTTCTAATAAATTGATAATTCAAATTAAAATTCTCTTTAAACCAAAATTTAAAGCCCAATACGTAGGGAAGACTGAGGCATTTCTAAATTATTAGAGAATCCCAAAATACCACCTACTTTTCCTCCATTGACCTCCAAAAATAAACACTCAAATTTGATCCAATCTCATTTGAAATTCAAACCTCACTCCCTTTGATCTAACTCGTTAAAATTTTTAAATAAATAATTTTTTTTCATTATTTTAATTGAGATTTTTTAATAGGAAAACTCATGTTTGCTATGATGTAATATACTACAAGGGCTTGCAATCATAGGATATTTAAAGACCCTTGATCAATTTTTAAAATTCAAATTAATTCTCTTTGGCAAACTAAAAAATCAATGATGATCATTATCATTATATTTAAATAATTGATAAGCGATGATATTTTCTTCCCTCAGGGAGATATATCATTTGTTGTCATGATCTCAAATATGAAATTAACGATAGCACATTCAGATTATCATAGCTAAATATTTGATTGAATATCATTTTGACGATTCAGGGTCATATGAAGTTTATTCATGAATTTGGCTATGATATTAAAGATGAAATATGTAATGCTAAATCTGAACCGCACTATGAAAACTTATTTCCATCTCTCAAGGTGGTATATCATTTCTAATGGTGTGTTCATTTTAGAATTAAAATTCAAAAGATAATAACAAATTTTCCCAAAGGAATTTAATTCCAATTTTTTTTGCACTCTTTCTAAAGTAAAGCAAAGCCTTTTTAAACCTCAACCACAATATCCATCCAAAGAGGTTCTCCAATCATAACAGCCGTATGGGCAATATTGGAAGTATCCCAGTACATTAGAGGAAGGGATGGAAACTGGACCCAAATTGGCGAGGGTAACCCCTTCATATCTTCAAGAGGAAGGGAGTATGACCACCGGTATAGGATAATAATTCTTCTGGCTACAATCTAAGGTCCTCCCCTGAGGATAATATCACAAGCATCATGGCTTTAAAAAATACAAATAAATAAATTTGGAGCAATGGTGTTAATTGAAACTCCCAAACATGTGACCATCTGCCTAATAGTTCACCATGAAGCCAAGAAAAAGATATCCACTTTCCTAGAGGTTTCCCAATTAGAGCACATTCCAATTTAGAAATATTTTCTTGAACTTTGTCAATGTTAAGGCTAAGGGAAATTCCATCCTCACCAAGCACCTCTTGTTTAAGAATCATGTCTAAAGGGGTATAATATGGTTTTCTCTAAGAAAAATGGCCTGGGCTCTGATCACCAAACACTCTAAACTACTTTGGAGAATTCTATTTGCTGGATTGGGACTAAAAATCTATAGCAACTTCCCCCAAGTTAAATGAAGTAGCCTTAACACAAACATCTGATGTTTATTTTCTTATAATAAGATGCTCTTATGTTATAGCATTGAGGGAGTTAAAACACCTGCAAGAAAATAAGCTTTCATCCAAACCATTCACTAAATCCAAACTAGAAATTACAATACATTCAGACACTAGAAGATCTTTCACGGCATCCACACATAGAATGTTTGGTTTAGGAACATAACTCGCATTTATGGGATTCAATCTGACGTGAGCTCATAGATGGAGAAGTCCAATGACTGATGAATGTACGAAGTGGCCTGATCATACCCCATTATAAATTTGTAAAGCTAGTCATCATCCAAAGAAAGCTACTCATGGAAATTTAACATAAGCTTATAGACAGAGTTATCCAGTGACTGCCGAATGCATGAAATGGCCAAATCAGACTCCGTTGAAGAGTCATGAAGCTAGTTATCATCCAAATAAAGTAGCTTATATTCCTAAGAAAAAACTTCTACAACCTAAATCTCACCTAACTCAATCACTTGGTCTTCCTTCAAAACATGTTTGCAAGACGCCAATCCCTTGCCCTCCAAAGACTTCCAGTAGTTGCCATGCTTTGAAGCTTTCATATTACCACTACCCTGCTAGAATGTGGAGATGACCGTTGGCTACTCCCCCTCACCATG
Source organism: Dendrobium chrysotoxum (assembly GCA_019925795.1). Lineage (NCBI taxonomy): Eukaryota > Viridiplantae > Streptophyta > Magnoliopsida > Asparagales > Orchidaceae > Dendrobium > Dendrobium chrysotoxum. Next base: position 52,884,230 of record CM034314.1, on the reverse strand, counting down.
ATAGATATATTACATAAAATATTAAAGTTATTTAAAATGTAGATCTTGATCTTGGGTTTGACATTTACCTCAAACTAGTGGATGATTTTGCATGATTTAAATTTCCTTGGAGTCTTCAAAGGTTTGGAAGAACTTCATCAAAGACCTCAAGATTGGAGGAACTTTATCTGTAAGGTTCTATGGTTTTGAATGTTTACAACCCTTGGCCAACTTTGGAGGTCAACACCTAAATGGACTCTAGAGCTTGGGAAGTCTTAGGGAGACTATAGGGAGCTCTTAAGAGATGATATAATTAAAAAATCCAACCCTTGCTTCATAGAATAAGAGGGTATTTATAAGACAGAGAAAATGGAATGATATTTTAAATTCCATGCCTCCTCATCCTTTGCCCAACCACCAATTTGGTTTGAGACTATCCAGTCGGAGGAAGGCAACTCATCCAAGATGTTAGAGCCTATATGGTCCGTTATCCATGGAGTTTAACTTGAACCCATGCTTGCACATGGTTTCTTTTATGAAAAGTTTCCTCATCAGTCCTCCACATCAATGAACTTGATTAGCATAGTAGTAAGGAACATTTTAATATGTGATTCATGAATTTTAGTTTTTAACGGTATGGGTCAACCCAATTGGTTGACCCAGGTCAACCAATGGGTTGGGCTAGCTGAGTTAGGTGCAAAGGTTCTAGGGACATCTAATGCAAGTGTTTATGCAATTTAATTTTATGAGGTTTGGAATTTGGGTCAAGAAACCCTTTGGGTTTACTTGGGTCAAGCCATGTGGATCAATTTTTAGCTCACCATAGCAACCAAATGAAAATTCCCCATGGGTTTTGGCACCTTAATTTGGTTTAAATATATGAATTAAATATTTAGAGGCTCTAAGGTTAGTTTGGTTAACCAAGTATGACTATGGTTGGGTCCAACACATTTTAAATGACATTTCAAAGATGTTGGAGGAGGTTTTATGCTAAGGTGAGGTCAAGATGCATGAAAAGCAAATTTTTGGATTTATAGGGCCCTTTGGTAAACTAAGGTTGACTTTGTCAACAAATTTTAACTAGGGTATGATTTTAGGTCCAATTCACTCCCAATGTTATTTAGAATTTTTTAAAGTGGCCTTGGCTGATGAAATGACTAAGCCAAAAAGGGTTTATTCAATGGTTTAATTTTAGGGTTTTTAGGGTTTAAGATTTCTTGTTCAATCATTATCCGCTAAGATTTCATGTAAGTTCTAAAATATGTAATTATGATTATGAACAAGGTTAATGGATTTCTAAAACTTCCCAAGGTGATTTGTAACAAGATGCCTGGCTATAAATATTTAAAGGATTTGTAGGCTTGGGTAATACTTTGTAGTTTAAGGTTTAAAAAGACATGGAAGCCTAATCAATATGAAATGATCAAACCCCATTCCATAGACTTTACCTAGGGTTTTGAATCAGTTGAAAATTCCCCTAAAAAGAAAAAAGTCTAAAGGCTTTAGGTTTGAGGAGTAGATTTTAAGGTTTGTAGTTTTAAGCTTGGTTTGGATTTGGATTTTATTTAAGATTAAGGTTTAAGTTTGACTAAAGAGCTTAGGATTTTAAAATGCCTAATTTATTGATAATCATTGGATGGTTGTCCATGATTGAGTGGCTGGTCAAATGACCATCAAGCATTGTTTTTCTTAAATGGCTCATTTAGGGTTCAATGATTGAATCACCAAGCTAGAGCATAGTAGGGAACAAGATTGAAGATTTGAAGTGGAGTTTAAGGAATTGAAAACTAAGAACTATGCTTTGATTTAGGGTTCTAAAATAGGAAAAAATGAGGTCAGTATAGGTGGCTAAAAATATGTAGAATCTACTAATTATCAATAATAGTAGATAGAATAGAGTGGTGTCTTGAAAAAATAGAAATCCATAAAAATGATCTCCCAACAATACATCCACAAAGTTATTCAAAATTAATATTAGAAAAGAACATCACCAACAACCTTCCATATTTATACAATCAAACTTAGAAGATGATTCAAAAGATAATAAGCCATAGCCGAAGAAGGCATAGAAAATTGTACCAACATCATAAGGCGATAAATGCATTAACATATAATAATTACTTATTAACAACATAAAGAAATAATAATAAATATGAAGAAGCACATTATGAAGAACCTACATAGAGTACCTATTAAAAAACCAATAAAAATTCCACACAACCAAGCAGAGAAATGAGAGGATACAAATACATCCACTAATAAACTAGAGGCATTATAACAATGTTGACCTCATTTTTGTATGAGGTCACTAGGGCGAATCTAGACCCTAAGATCTACACATATCTTAGATCAATCCATATCAAATCCAAAAATTTACATCAAAATCCAAGGTTCAAAGGCCCTGTTGTGAAAGCCTTTTCTAGAGATTTTTAAAACACTTCAAAACCTAATAAAATAACCCTTGATTTATGACCTCAAAATTAGATATTGATTAAGAATGTCTATAGGATCTACCCACCAAATTTGAGCTCATTCTGAGGTATCTAAACCCAGAAACTGAATTGAAACCCAAAGGCTATAAAACTTTTAAATATTTACGGCCTAGGCCATTAGACCTGCTACCCAGTGGATTTTGACCTTGGAGCTTTCTCCAAACTCTGGGACCACATCCAATAGACTCAAAATATCATTTTAAACTTGTTGAGTCCAAAACCAAACCTTGGGCCAACCTGGTTGACCAAGTCAACCTAGGTTGACTAAAAAGTATATTAAGGGTTTAATGGGTCATTTTAACCCATTCAACCTATCTAACCAATTTAAATCAAATCAATATCTTCAACCCCTCAAATGTATTTCATTTATTGCCTCAAATATTTCTAAACCCACCATGTGTCATATCACTATGTGTTGACCAAGTCAAACTTGCCAAAATTTAGTCAAACGTCTTTCCATACACACACATGCATTCATATCTTGAGTCTTTAATCTCAAGCCATATTTGAATTAATAAAACCATCTCATAAAACCTTCTCCCATGCCACATATGCTCTTATTGAATAGTTTAACTAGTCAAATTATGCAAGAAATAGTCAAAGGGAAGGCTTAGGTGGCTTTTCCACCTTGGCAAAGTCAAATCCCCTAATAATCCATTTTCACATGCATTTAGATGGCTATAAGGATTACATGGCAGCAGCCTAAAGCTCATCTCATGCATTAATCAAGGCTAGCAGTCATAGGTAAGGCTAACCAAGCTTTACTCAACTCAAATCCTTACAATCTTCTCCAACCATCCAAAATAATCAATTACAGCTGCATTTAGCCTCTCCCAACCATCCAAAATTCAAATTGGTTTTGAAGAGAGGAGAGAGAAAGTCCCATTTTTTTCAAATTATTTCCTTCGCAGTTTTCCTCCGTTTCTTGCAGCGCGGCTGTAGGTGATGGCGGCAGAGGGCCATCGAACCTCATTGGTCTCTGCCTCTTTATCGGAGTCCCTCAAGGATGCTTTGCTTGCTTGGGGAAGAGAGGATGTTGTCCATCCACTCCCAGATACAGGAAATGTTGCTGAAATTATGAGAAGAAGATCCTCATCAGGTATTGTTTTTAAGGAGACTATGGATTCACGTCCCAAGGAAATATCTCTGATTGAAGGTAAAGGTAAAGGTATAGTTAAAAAGTTTTCATATGTTATGCCTCATTCTTTGAATAGAACTGGTAAGGTCTCGTCTAAACCTAACAACTGTGGAGCTTCTTCCTCTAGTTTGAAGATCTTTGTTATTTGATTTGGAAATTCAAATGCAATCCCCGGCAACGGTGTGATAAATGTGAATTCCATGATTTCAGTTAACAAAAATATTCCTTATCAATGCCAGATAGCTGGCGTTAGTTTAGGGGATTTGGAGATTGTTAGTGATGGGATGGTTAACTCAGGTACTGATAAATTGCCTGAGAAGGTTGGAAATGGTACTGTTAAGAGTAATCCTTGGGAGAAGAAGGAACATATTGGAGTTAATTTTGAGAGTGATTATTCTTTTTTAACAGAGGATGGCAAAGTAGTTAAACTAATTGAGTCTAAAGAAATTGCTAATTCTAGCGTACTGCAGAACTCTTTGGTCACTAAGGTGTTCAGAAAAAAATTGCCTTCTCATTTGGTGGCATGGGTGCTAAGACGTCAGTGGTCACATTTTGGGCAGTTTCATTTCACTACCCTTGGAAGGGGCTAGTTTTTATGCTCTTTGCAAAGTACTGAAGCTATGGAGGGGATCCTAACTACGGTACCTTAGTTTGTGAATGACCATATAATAGGACTAGACAAGTGGTCCCTGGAGTTTTCTCCTCTGACCTTGAAAGGTTTTTCTTCTCCCATATGGATCATGATGCCTCATTTGCTGCTGTAATGTTAGGATGAGATCAATGTAGTGAGGATTGCCTCTATGGTGGGTGTTCCTTTAATGTTAGATGGCAATATGTTCCAGTGGGGCAGAAAGGAATTTGCAAGGGTCTGTGTACGCGTTAAGCTAGATCAATGCCTTCCCACGGGAGTTTGGGTTGAAAGTATGGTGGGAAGGTTTTTTCAAAAGGTGGAATATGAAAATATATCTTCATTTTGTTTTGAATGTGGAATGATAGACATGACAAAAGTCATTGTAGTAAGTCTGAATTGAATTTGAAGGAATCAGATTTTGGCATTTCGAAGGAGGGTCAAGGTGTGGTTAAGAACAATGTCCATGAGAAGGAGTCTTAAGGATCGTGGATTCATGTTAATTATAAGAAAAAGAGTAAGATAGAGGTTGTCCCATTCAAGCCCCGGCTGAATAAGGTAGTTAGGGAGGATTCTGCTATCATTCCAGTGGGTAATGGTTCCAAGGAGGAGTTGGTTGGGAGTGAAAATGTTAATAATTCTAAGAGTGCAGATGGTGGTAATTTTTTGGGAAAACATTTTTCGAGGAGTGTGGAGTTGGGAAATTCTAGCATTAATAATCTTGCTCTCGACATGGCCGGAGAGAAGCAGGTTGAGTTGGAAGCGGGAAATTCAATTCAGATGTCTTTTGTAAGGGCAAATGAGGAGGAGCAACTGGTTCCTATAGTGGTTGATAAGGTTGATTCTACTATTACTGTTGGTGGTTTGGATGAGCCTGCCGATCTATTGAACTCTCATGACAGGCTTTGTAATGAATAATTGATTCAGGATGATATCCCTCCTGCAGCTAGTGGAGATGATGGGAAGGGATGCTTGCGAACTCAAGTATGTCCTAATGGACTACTTGCGAACTCAGGTAATCCCATTCTTAAAACTGATTTTCGTCTACAGAAAAAGCTTCGTTCCTTGGGGAAGGATAATATTATCAGTAACAGTAGAAAGGGAGTAAGGCCTGTTAGAGGAAGAAAGGGGAGTAATCCCATTTCACTTTCTTAAATGTCTTCCTTAGCTTTTTGGAATTACAGGGGGGCTAGGAAGAGTGTGGCCTCTCATTACCTTAAACATTTTGCGAAAGAGTATGATGTTATTTTGTTGGGCTCTTAGAAACTAAACTCTCTATTTTTGATAGTAATGAGTGTTCTAAATTTATTGGTAGCAATTGGGATTTTTTCCTTTTTCCTGCTGATGGTCTTTCTGGTGGTATTTTGACTTGTTGGAGGAAGGATTTAGTTACTTTCACTATTTTGGATTCTTTTCCTCAAGGGATTATTGGGGAATTGAGAATTATTGATAAAGGATTGTGGGTCATTTCCTCGGTGTATGGTAGTAACGAGGTGTCTACAAGAAGGGATTTATGGAGCAAACTTGAAAGTTTTACTAATAGAAAACTTCCTTTTGTTATTGGTGGCAATTTTAATTGCATTTTGTCTCAAGAAGACAAGAGAGGAGGGAAAAGATTTGTATCTTCTCAAGGTACTCTAGACATAAGTAGTTTCATGAGTCGTTGTGATTTCCATGAGTTGGGTATTGTTGGTCCCAAATTCACTTGGTGTAATAATAAAAAGGGTTCTACTCGCATCCTGGAAAGACTGGACCGATGCCTCTTAAATTCTCCAGCATTGGAAGCATTTCAAACTTCATCGGTTCAACACATTGCTAGATTAGCATCGGATAACTGTCCTATTCTAATAAGGTTTCCTACACTTATTTTTTGAGAAGTAAAATGATAAGGTATGAATAGGTCTGGTCATCTTACCCGACATCCTTATACATTGTTTCTAATTCTTGGAATAAGAAGGTGCAAGGAGTTGATGTTTCTGGTTCGCTTAATTTGAAATTTCATAGAGCTTTGAGAGCTCTGTTTTTTTGGAGCAAAGCAAAACTTCAAAATCTGGTAAAGTTAAAAGACTCCTTGAAGTAGGGTATTCTTGATCTACAGTTGGAAGAATCGGAAGTTGGTAGGCTTTTGGAAGACAAGTTGATCTTGCTTAAAGCCAAGGTTAATGAGCTTAATTCTACACTTGCTCGGCTTAGCACATGGTGGAGACAACGTGCAAAGGTGAAATGGTATACTGATGGAGACTCTAACTCTAAATTTTTTCATGCATATGCTTTCGGAAGGCTATCTGTTAATTGTGTCCATCAGGTTAAGATTTAAAATGGGAATATAGTAGAGGATCATCAAGAGATTGAGAAGGTTTTTTATGATTACTTTAAAGATAAATGTGGAAATCATTACAGTAAATTGAATGGGTGGCCTTCCCCATGTCAGATGCTGAACGAAAGTGATAGAGAATTGTTGCTTGTAGATTTTTCTTTGGAGGAGCTCGAAAGGGTGGTTGCTCAACTTGAATCCAATATCTCTCCTGGTACTGATGGTATTTCATATTCCTTTATTAAATCTTATTGGAACATCATTAAAGTAGATGTGTGGGAGGTTGTTAGTCTTTTCTTTACCACGGGTTCGATGTGTCCAACCTGGAAGGAAACTCTAGTGATTCTTATTTAGAAAGTTAAATATCCCTTGCTTCCTTCTAATTATAGACCCATTAGTCTATGTCAGTCAATTTTTAAGATAGTGGCGAGAATGTTGATGAATAGAATGGTTAATCTCTTTCCTAAGCTCATCTCTGAAGAGCAAGCGGCCTTTGTCAAAGGAAGATCTATTTCTGACCATGTCTTACTTGCTCAAGAAGTGTTTAATAAGTTTAGATTTTCCAAATCTAAAAAAGGCTTTATGGCAATCAAAGTAGACATGGAACAAGATTATGATAGCATGAGTTGGCAAACTCTTAAGCAAGTGTTGGATAATTTAAGATTTCCTGATAAATTTTCCAATCTTTTGTTCCAATGTGTTTCTTTTCTGAATTTCTCCATTCTAATAAATGACAGCAGATCGGCTTGGATTGAGGGGAAAAGTGGGTTTAGGCAAGGGTGCCCCTTATCTCCTTACCTTTTTTTTCTTTGCTCTCAATTGCTTTTGGATGCATTTGCTCAAAAGAGGAGTCTAGGGTTCAAAATTGCTCCAAATGGTGATAGAATTTCTCATTTGTTATATGATGTTGACATTGTGGTGTTTTTGGAAGCCAATTGCAATAAGGTGAAGAATGCTATGAAGATCTCGAAGGACTACTCTAATTGGTCGGGCCAGAGGGTGAATATTTAAAAATCTGCTATTCTTTTGGTAAGTCAGTTGCAATTTCTAGAAGGAGGTCTCTTGCTAGAATTTTGGGTTACAAGGTGTTGAAGGAATTTAATTATCTTGGCATTAAAATTGCTCTGAGAAGGCTGATTGGACAAAATTTTAGTATGCTAATTGGAAAAGCTCATAACACTTCAAACATCTAGGGCAATCGTTTTATTTCACTTGCAGGAAAGATCCTTCTAGTAAAGACGATTTTCTCTTCTCTTTCTACTTATATTGCAACCCATTCTTTAATCCCTATGGGTGTCCTGTACAACTTGGATAGAATGTGTAGGGACTTTTTGTGGAATAAACAGAATGGAAGAAAAGGACTTCACTATGTCTCTTGGGATGTTCTTTTCTTGCCTAAAAGGTTTGGTGGTCAAGGAGTTCAGTCGACGGCCTCTAAGGTTGGTCATTTGAGGGCCAAATTTGCTTGGAATCTGATTACAAAGTCTAAATCTTTTCTTAGCAGGGTCCTTATTAGTAAGTATGGTCTTCTTCTTTGGAACATTCAGCATAATAGATACAATTCGCCTACGCTGAAGATCATTATTAGTGGTTTCAATTGTCTAAGAGAAATTGTAAGGTGGAAAGTTTCTTCTGGAGACCTTATAAACACCTTGGAGGATATCTGGATTTGGGATAACTCTATCAGCAGATGGCCAACTTTTGTTGCGGAACTGGACGGCGAATTGCAAGGTTTGGATTGGTTTATTTGTGAAGGTGTTTGGGTTGAAGAAAAGTTGCTGTAGGTTTTTGGTCAGCAGCTTGTTGATGTTATCAAACGGGTTCCTATTCTTCCTGATTTAGGTGGGGATCAAATGGAACTAATTTATAAGATTTCTGGAAAATCTTTATATGCCTTAGTGATGGATAAATTGAGAGGCAAGGGAGAGGAAGAGCATAATTGGCGTTGGAGGAGAGATCTTAAACTCAGCCCTCATTTGGATATGTTCTGGTGTAGACTACTTATCAATGCAATTCCTTCGAATGAGTTTTTTATTGTACAGAAGAATGCTGGATTGTGGTGACTATCCAAGAGGTTGTAAGCTTGTGGAGAGTTCTAAACACATAGCTGTTAGCTGTTATAAGCTGCTTCAACTTCTCAGGACTCTTAGATCCTGAGGCTTTATGATCCCGATCTATTCCTCTCTATCTGAATGCTGTTTGGGATTGAAATCTTTGTCTGATTCCCATCCTTTCATTGGTAACATTTATTGTTCAGTGGTCTTTGGGTGTTGGAAGAGTAGGAACAAATTATCTTACAGTGGCAAGGAGGACAATTTCGTGGTTATTGCAACTAATGCAATCAGCTTGGCTGTAGCATCCTTTGGTCTTAATCATCATTCGGACAACCGGGATTCCAACAAGCATTCACTATTTTCTCATTGGTTTCCTCCTCCCCCATCCGCATCCTTTGGTCTTAATCATCATTCGGACAACTGGGATTCCAACAAGCATTCACTGTTTTCTCATTAGTTTCCTCCTCCCCCCGGATGGATTAAGCTAAATATCAATGCTTCTCTGAAGAGCCACTATCAAGTAGGTGTAGGAGGCGTTTGTCATGATCACATAGGCAGATTTCTATCTGCCTTTGGAGTTAATGGGGTGCATTGGGACTCATCTTAGCTGGAATTCTCTTTAGTTTTGAATTTTAGGAAGTATGTTCAAGAATGGATGATGGACTTCAAAGGCATCATCATTGAAGGTGATAATAAGAATGTTATGGATTACATTCATAAGCTTTTCAAGAATAAGTCATTCAAAGAGGATGGCCTTCACAATCATCATTTTTCTTTTCTTCTAGACTTCAATCAAGTCTTATTTCCTTCTATTAATAGGAAGTATAATAAGTTGGCGAATGTTTGCGCCAACTTGGCTTGCTCTTTTGATTTTTTCTGGGATGACTTACATTGTAATAATGTTCCTCCTATTTTTATTTCTTTACTCAGGGAGGATTGTGATTGTGGACCAATCACTTAGCTGTTTGTATCTTCCTTTTCAGCAATAAAATTGCTTTATGCACTTTATCAAAAAAATTATCCCTCAGCTCCTCCATTTATAAATAAGGCCCCTCCAGCCTTTTAAATGGTTGTTGCAAAGCTTGAGAGCCTAATTTGTGAAGAGAGAGAGAAAGTGAGAGAAAAGAGAATTTTAATAGCAGATTTAAATCTAGTTGTTAAAAATCCTTGAGGTCATCATCAAAGTCATATATAATTTAATTATTTTTCCAACAAGGCCAGTAACATCAAAATCTACCGAATGGATTGTAAGTAATCTCAACTTTTCTCTCAAACTTCAATTTAAAACTATAGAAAATCAACAACACATGAAGCCTCCAAACTTTAGGTGTTGGAAGATTATGTTGACATAAACCTATGTTTCAAATTTCATCCAATTTGCACGAGTATTTTGAAGGCTATGACTATTTAAAGTTTTAGTTTAGTTTGAACTAAACAACTCTAGATGAACTAGAGTTGTCTGATCATTCCTTCTATGTGATTGGTTGGCACAGATGTAGCCACGTTACCCTAGTCTGAAAAGGGCCCACCGCCGAATTTTTTTAATTAAATTGATTTAAAAAATCAATTTAAGCAATCAGAACTTCAAAAATTCATAGAAAATTCAAATCTTCACCAAATTGGGTGTTCTTGGTCTTGTTGGAAAGATCCTGAGTCCAACTATTTATTAAAATTAAAATCAAAGTATTTTGACCATTGAATTAAGAGTTATTTGGGTTTGTTCAAAATCTAAATTTCTTAATTTTCTCATAATCCAGTGGTTAAATTTAGCCCAAATTTAGGTGAAATATTTTTTAGCATCTTAGGTATTCCCTGCATTTTTCCTAGGACCAGATGCTCAAGGGATTGCTGTGGGATGAAATTACAAATAACGGGTCCATTTTAGACCCTAAACTTTGAAAATTTATAAATCTCCAAATTGGTAGAATTAGGTTATCTGGTTGATGTGGTATGCTTGCATATGTACCATGGTAAGAAAATTTCCATAATCTAGGAGACACTAGAGACACCTAGGAGAAATGAATAAGGAAAAGGTCTAGTTAACTTACAAAAATTTCCATCCCATTTGGACACTAGAGACACCTTGGAGAAATAAAGAAGGAAAAGGTCTAGTTAACTTACAAAAATTTTTGGGAATTGTACACATATGCAATAAGGATGAAACTTCATAATATTGAACTTAGTGATATTTTATACCTTAGGCCCAAATTTCACAGGATTTGGAAATCATTAGGTCAGAAAATGATCTAAGTCAAAATTCAGCCTTTTTTAGGACTCAAAAATTTTAAGAAAATGTAATAAATTAAAATTAAATCCAAAAATTACAAATTATATATCAAACAGACTAAAATTTGATCCTTTGTTTAGGAAAAATAAAAGCCTCATCACTGGACTTATAATTTAACTTTAATTTAGTTTTGAGTAAAATTAATAATTAATTATATAAAATTTTTAAAAATTATAAACATCTCAAGTATATTATAAACTCCTGAAAACACTTCTATGGGTCATCTTTGACCTTTGGGAGTGATTCCATACAGTTTAGAATAAGTTTCGATCAAAATAATCAAAACCTTCATATTTAAGTAATAAAAAAAATCTATAATTAACCAAATTTTGAAAAATTATAATTAATTCAGATTAAATCCAAAAATTTTAAATAATATATCAAATTAATTAGAATTCAATCCTTAATCAAAGAAAATTAAAATAAATTTAATTTGACTTTAATTTTGAGTATAGTTTAATTTTAAGTAAAAATAAATATTTAATTAATTTAATTAATTAAAAATAATTAAAAATTTCATAAAATTCCCACACAATTGAAAATTTCTCCTTAGGTCATTCTAGACCTTTGGAATTGATTTCTAGGAGTTAGGAGTTTATTTGGAGTAAAATCATTAAAATGACCTTAATTAAATAAATTAAATAATTCAAATAAATACACAAACTTTGAAAAATCATAACTATTTATAGAAAACTCCAAATTAAGCAAACATAAAGGCATAATACTCTATGTATGGTCTAATATTTATTAAAAATATCAGATTATCAAAAATCACTTAAAATCAAAAAGTCAACCTTTTGGTCAAAATTCATAACATTCCATAGTAGACTCTAAATCCAGAAAACTCAAAGTCTAGTTACTTATTAAAAAGTCTAATATTTAATAAAAATATCAAAACTCTAGAAATCTCTTTAAATATAAAAGTCTAATTTTGACCACTTAATTAATACATTAAAAATAATCCAAAAATTTTCAAAATTTGATAATAAATTTTAAATTCTAGAAAATGTTAAGTCAATGTTAAAATTACTCAACAAATCCATTAATACACAGCAACCACTCTAAAGATGAAGTTTTTAGAATGGACTACTCCGGGCTACGGGGCTACATGTCCTAAGGAGGCTTTATTCCTCAAGCCTAGGGCACAACACCACGAATATATTCAATGGAGTATTAAAACTTAAAATAAATTGATTACTAATTATCTAATAAAACATAAAATCATTATTCTAATTATATCAACTAAGTTTTTAGGATGGACTACTTTGGGTTACGGGCTACGCGTCCTAAAGAGGCTTTATTTCTTGAGCCTGGTAGCACAATGCCACGAATTAGTTGATAGCAAACTTAAATTAATTCAAACTTTTAAAATTAGCAACGAATCCAATTATTAAAATATGTTGGTCCTTTAATTTCTAACTACTTAAATTCATTTGATTAATCAACAATAAAAATACATTTAAAAATACACCTTAACACATTAATATTTGAACTCTAACCAAATTTCCCCTCTGAACTTCAAAAAGACTAAACTGTAGACAAATTAAACTAATTAATTGATATAAGACATATCCAAACCACACAGCTTACTATAAACACTTAGATGGTTTACTAGGGCACCACTTCTAAGATCTAGGCTAGGCTGGTGTTTACTTTTTTGTAATGTGCTGGGATTTTTGAGCTTTCACTATATATACTGGTTGTTAATATTATTGTGATTATTTATTTAATTTTTGCACTCTATGATGTGATTGATGGATTTTAGATTTACCCTTGGGATAGGGGTAATTTAAATGCTGATATAATCTTATGCAGGTGGCCATGCTCATACAGGACATAAAAGTTAAAGGGGGCAAAATAAATAAAGCTTTAAAAATTGACGACATTTTCTACAGATGCTTCACAAACTATTAAGTCCTCCTTTAAAATTTAAAGAGCATGGCTAAGTGTGGCTGTGAATTTGAGTATTTTTAAATATTAACTGCTTAAGATTAATTAAAATTGGTTGGGATGTTTTAATTATAATTGCTTAGGATAACCCTGCAGGTATTTTGAGTCTAAGATTTTCTCTTTTATTAAATGTAATTTTAGATATTTTTGAGTTATAAAAGTGATTTGAGATGGATATAAACATATCCAACTTAGATTCCAAAGAGGAGAGGATATCCCTTAGGGGAAGTCTTCCTCTATTTGGAAGCCTAAGTTAGGATGCTTTGAATATCCAAGGAGAAAAGATAACACCCCTTTTGAGGAGAAGTTTCTTTTCACTTGGATATCTGGACCAAATGGATCCAAAACACCCATAGAAGGATGAAGAAGTGAAGAGCGAGAAGAATCCCAATTCTCACTGTCACTTGACTCTTAGGAGTAGAATCCGGGTTATTAGTGGTACTCGGGCACTTTGCTTTCTGCAGACCCTGGTTTGTAAAATTAAAAGGCACTTGCTTTTGGATATTTTATTTATTTAATTTATTTAATTATATAATTAATTATTTGATATTGATTCTGATATAGGATTGCATACTTTTAGTAGTTTTTTAGAGCTCTTGCATGTTGATCTTTGACTTTGTCTGAAACCCTATGGGAAACTCGTAAGGGATCGCTAAAACTTTTGCTACTTTAATTTAATTAAAATTTTTAGGATAATATAAAAATTCTAACGCTTTAAAAAGTGAGCCTGGGACCACTAGGAGTTCTCATAGCATATTGTTGCACCTTCTTTCCATTGTTAGGCACCTTCACACCTACAGGTTCTTGTAGACCACCTGGCTTATAAGGGTATAGATTTGTCAAGGGGAAACTATGCATTTTAAGATAAAAACTATTTTTAAGCTGTTTTAAAACTGCTTCATTTCAAATTTTAATCATTTGAGTCAACTAGCATGTACTGCATTAGAAATAAACTAAAATGAGTCAAAAATCTAATTGTATTTACTTTAAGCCTCATACTACCCAATATAAGACAAAGGGCCAATTAAGGATAGCTCTAGATGTCGGCCCTCTTATCAAAAACTTATCTTAAGTAATGTGCCTACCACTCTATATTAAATGACCAGACACATGGTTTTGAAGCGCTTAGGTAGTTTAGATGGCTCCCCAATTCAGTCTAAGGTAAGTCTAGATCTTGCATTGCATTAGCTAGGTTCGGGTTACTGATTTTTAGTACCGAATTTAGACTTACATTCTAAGGTAAGTTTAGATTATAAGACCTCAACTATCTAGGAATATAATGCCAACATTCTAATAAAATTGATAAATCAAAATTAAATCTCTTTCAATCCAAGTTTAAGCCCAACAAATAGGATAGATTGAGGTGTTTCTGAATTATTTTAGAATCTCAAAGTACCTTCTACCATTCTACCTTTGGCCTTTAGAAATAAGTGCTCATCTCAAGCCAATTCTAATTAGATTTTCAATCCTCAACTCCCTCGATATCAATCTTTGAAATCTCAAAATAAAATTTTTATCGCTATTTTAATCAAGAGTATTCGTAGAAAATTTTAGTTTAATACGATGTAACTAACTACGAGGGCATGCACTTGTAGGAGATTCAGAAACCCAGATCAAATTTTCATAATCAATTTTTTAAAACTTTAATTAATTAGCTTTAGGAAAATATAAGTCAAAATCAACGATCATTATCTTCATTTTCAAACAATCAATAATCACATATTTCTTCTTCCCTCAAGAAGGTATATCAATTATTATTGTAACTTTGATTATAAAGTAAATGATAACTTATCTAAATTATCATAGTTAAATACCTGATTGATTAATCTTTTTGACCCTTCAAGGTCATATATACTTCTTGCTCGATTTTGATTATGATAATCAGGATGAATTTTTAATCCTATAAATTGAAGCTTCAAATTTTCAATGGAAGCTTCAAATTTTCAAAAAATTCAAAATCTCTTTCAAAATCTTTCAAATCAACTTCAACCATCGTTGCCATGTATCTCTTGTAATATTCTATTATAGTTGAACATATGCATCACAAATCCAAATTCCTTTCAAACCAAGTTCGAAGTTGAAATTTTACCCCCGAGTCGATCAAGCGAGTAAAAAATTTGAGCCAGCTTCCTTGAATTTTCTCAATCAATTTTGTAAACTCTCATGTTGGGTGAAAACTCAACATGCTGAGGTTCAAAAATTAAAAAAAATTAATCATGTAAAAAATTTAAATACTATTTCAAAATTAACTAATTCAAACCACTTTTCCTTAATTGCAGGAATTCTAGCACTCAAATGTCTAGGAAACACATCTTCTTCCTGGATAGAAATTTGACAGTAGAAGAAATCACCTCTGGCAACTTGATCTAGTTCGGAATAAAATTTCAAAACTTCAAGTTATCAGTTAAGAGAGATGAAATGATTATTCTATCTACTAGGACATGAAAGGATTCCCCCTTAGTAGAAATTACTTTAAGGTTGGGAACTGACTCCACAATCTCCAAAATGGAGGCTACTGTCACCCCCTTGCCCTTTGTACCCTCTACTCTAGAGGATAAGAAATAGAAATCAGTGACAACGGATGAGAAGTCATTTATGATTGAGATCAGGTCAAGTTTTAGCATTACGTTTGCTAGCAAGAACCAGAAGAAGAATTACCTTCAAATAGTTAGAAAGAGGAATTTTAAGGCTAGAAAGACTGCAAAGTAGGAAGCCTTAAAGAAAGTCAAAATTGAGGCCAATCAATAATTTGTTGCTCCTTGCTCCTCACACATAGCCCCTCCTTAGTGGAAATCATTTCCACCCTCTTCCTGTTGCCCAAAGGAGGGAGGTTATGAGAATAATAGCTTGACCTCCACCGTGCCCTTTTAACTATAGCACAAAAATCAGTCAAGCCAGAATTGTGTAATCACCAGTAATAGGATGCAGGACACTAATTGAGGGATATGACCTGTCCACTCTATTAGAAGATGTTAGGTCACATTACTATATGTCTCTCACTACATAATCTATAGAGGAGGACGTGTAGAAATCACTCGGGTGCCACTCTCCTAATTACTAAGTGATTAGTAATGAGAGAGGGGGGATTAATCCAAGATGCTATCAGATAATGATACCATCAAAATTTAACTTCCAAAAGGGTCCTATCGTGATAAATCTTATAATTAAAATGATTTCACATCAACTAGCGATAGTGCAGACCCCATAATAATCTCTCCCTCCAAAGAGATTGTAGAAATCTAATTCTACACTGTTAGGGTCTTGCCGCCTAGACCTATAATTTTTCCTTAAGGAAAACTTTCAAATTTCACAAGTGTACTAGATCCAAACTTTCAAGATAGCTAATTCATCTTTTTAATGAAAATTGACCTCTACCTTAAACTTTAAGCAGAAGAGAATTGTAGTTGACTCCATAAGATGTTTAAATGCCCCTCCCTCCTACTGCTTATATGGGTTAATTTGATCTTTGTATTAAAATATATATCAAACTTAAGTTGATTTGGAAATGAACATCCTTCCAATCTTTTTACAACGTTCTATCTTAATAGGCATCTCTTGCATGCTTTGAATCTATTCAAGGATTTTCCTAGTCAAGTTGATACTCACGTCAAAAGATTGGGTCTGCTTTGAGGATTATTCTTCCCTATATAAGAGAGATTGAATTTCTTCTTTAATACTTAAGATATAATCCCTGCATTCAAAAAGAGAGCAATCATTTTGAGATTTTAAAGGAAGGTGAAGCCTCTCCTCAAAATCAATTGAAATCAAGAGATGCGCAAAGTCCGCCAAAAATCAAGAAATGTATGGAGTGCATCAAAAGTCCAAAAGATGCTCAAAATGTTCCACAAAATCAAAAGATGTACAAAGTGCTCCACCAAGAAATGAAAAAGAAAGAAAGTTGCTTCTTCCTTCTTTAATTCCTTAAATCTCAAAGGAAAACTTGATCAATCCTATTTACTTAACTTTGAAAAATCTCGAATCCAGAATCTCCATCATGCACTAATTATCTATCAGATATAAAATTCTATGCGAGAGAATTGAAAAGATCAAATTTGTCTATTTATCTTAAACCTTTTTAAAATTGATTATAATTCAAAAATATATAAGGGAGACCCAAGTTCAGTTTCTATTAAACTTCATCTGGGTCAACAAAACCTAAATCCTCAAACCTTCTTGGGTTAGTTGAAGTCAACCTACTTTTCACTGCACTTATGAATTTGTTCCCTTTTATATTCTGACAGGGTCCAAATGTTTAGGAGGAGATTTTTAATAAAAAGATTGAATCTTCTAATCCTGATAAAAAATTCAATTTTTGTCCTTGACGAATGTGTGAGTCTTTGTATGTAGACATCTTTTCCTTCAAGGCCTTTTCTACAAAATCACACTTTAAGCTAGGTCCAAGATTAATCGCACTAGAGGAGTGGTTTACTTTGCTAGAAATTGTCATTCAAAATCAAATCACAACCAAGAAAAATGCCAAACTCTAATTGGAGGAGCTCAAGGTCTTGCAGAGTGTCACCTTAAGGCTCAATAAAACTTAGAGTTGTACAAAGCATGAATGGTTTAAGCTCGTGACAAGATTGTGCGACTTAGAACTTTCCAAGCAGAAGACTTGGTCCTTATTCTTCAGATGCATATCTTAGCCTACTGAGAGATCGGTGGGGGAGTTTAAAAGAATATAAGAATGATATCTTTTCATAGAGATGATCTTTGAGAATGGTCCAATCATTAATTGATTAACCCTAAAGGATGCCACCCGATATTTTCAAAAGTTGGGGCGACTCTTTAGGAAGTACCATACCAAATGAGTATCCAATTCAACATCAACAAAACACTCTTCAAATTTAAAAATTTTGAATTCAAAATTCTCCAAATTCAAATTCAAAATCTTCCAAATTTGAATCTGTATCAGAAATCAAAATTTTAATCAATCTCAAATCAAATCAAATTCAATTGAAATCCAAAATTTAAAATTCATATCCAATTCAAAACCAAAATCGAAATTTATTAGTCTTTTAAGCATAGGTGTGAGTCTCCTTGCTTCCTTTCCTTAGGATTAGATCTATTAGTGGTGGAGCAAGCCCCTCGTGGTACCATCCTAGCATCCAAAATCAAATTCGGGTTAGATAATTTTTTCCAAAATCCTTACAGGTTTAGGTAGACTGTCTACTTGGCTAGTCCCCCTAGTTAGATGTGAGTCCTCGTGCTTTTTAGCTAGATTAGTCATAGAAAAACTAAAAGAAATTTGATCTTTTAGGAGTAGGTGTGATTCCCCTTGCTTCCTATCTCCTAGGATGTTGACTGACTAGTGATGGATTTAAGCTTGTTGGGCCTTATCCTAGTTAGTCACCTTCTAATCTTTTAAGGATAGGTGTGAGTCCATGTAATTTCTTTCCTTAGGATTATATCTACTAGTGTTGAAGTACACTCTATATGGTACCATCCTAGTTTCAAAATCTTGATTTGATCCTTTGTGTGCAGCATGTTTCATCGCTATATAATCATCCATTAGTGATGGAGTACACCCTCTATGATACAATCCTAATTTCAAAATCTTGATTTGATTGTCTATGTGGAACAAGTTTCCTCCCCATATGATCATCTACTAGTGATGGAGTACACCCTCTGTGGTATCATTCTAGTTTTAAAATCTTGATTTGATCTTCTATGTGGAGCTAGCTACCTCTGTACATGATCATCCCCTAGTGATGGAGTATGCCCGTTGTGGCTCCCTCCTAATTTAAAAATCTTGATTCAATCCTCTATGTGGAGCAAGTTTCCTCCCCACATGATTATCCACGAGTGATAGTGTATACTCGTTGTGGCACCATCCTAGTTTCAAAATCAAAATTTGATCCTCTATGAAGAGCAAGTTTCCTCTCTATAAAATCATCCACTAGTGATGGATAACACCCTTTGTGGCACCATCCTAGTTTCAATTTTAAACCTGATACTCTGTGGGAAGTAATACTTCTTTACCATAGGGTTCTCAAGTTTTCTTTTCTTTAAGGATAGATATGAGTCATCATGCTTTCTTTCCTTCTTTAGGATTAGATCTACTAGTGGTAGAGTACACCCATTGTGGCACTACCTTTATGCCATTTCAAATTCGATCCTCTATAGTTAGGAGTTTTTCCTTGCTATATGATCATTCAATCTTCTCCTCCTTAAGGTTAGGTTCTTTCCTTCTTAAGGATTAGGTCTACTAGTGGAAGAGTACGCCCACCCTGGTGTCATTTCAAATTCGATCCTCTGTAGTTAGGAGTTTTTCCTTCTTATATGATCATTCAAGATTCTTTTCCTTAAGGTTTGGTTCTTTCCTTAGGATTAGATCTACTAGTGATAGAGTACGCCCTTAGTGGCACTACCCTAGTATCTATTCAAAACTCAATCCTCTAGGATTACGTCCACCCTTTCCTTAGAATCAAAACTCAGACTCGATCCTCTATAGTTAGGAGTTCTTCCTTCCTATACGATCATTAAAGCTTCTTCTCCTTAAGGTTCTTCCGTTCCTTGGGATTAGATCTACTAGTGGTAGAGTACACCCCTTTTGGCACTACCCTAGTATTAAAATTCAAGCTCAGTCCTCCATAGTTAGGAATTCTTCCTACCTATACGATCACCCATATATTCTTTTCCTTTAAGGTTAGGTTTCTCCTTTCCTTAGTATTAGACTCACTAGTGGTAGAGTACTCCCTCTATGGAACTACCCTAGTCTCAATTCAAATCCTAATTTTTAGGTATAGCTTTGTACTTTCCTTTAGAATCAAAAATCTAGACTTGACCCTTCAAATCAATCAATGCCAATATGTGCAATAGAACTTCATTCTATTACACATATTGGGGGTCCATTTGTTGGCCTCAATTTTACATCAGGTTATTAGGGCCAATCCAGACCCTAAGATCTACCCAGATCTTAGATCAATCGTTATCTAATCCAAAATTTCAAATCAAAATCTAATGTACAAAGGCCCTATACTGAAAGCCTTTTCTAGGGATTTTTAAACACCGCAAACCCTTCTCGAATGAGCCACGATTCATGACCTATCAATTGTATATTAATTAGACATGTCTCTAGGATCTATGCTCCAAATTTGAGCTCATTCTAAGGTCTCTAACCCCAGAAACTAAATTGAAACCCAAAGGCTATAAAACCTTCAAATATTTATGGCCTATGCCACTGGACCTGCTACCTAGTAGATTTTGACCTTGGAGCTTTCTCCAAACTCTAGGACCACATCCAACAGACACAAATATTATTTTAAACTTGTTGAGTCTAAATCCAGACCTTGGGTCAACTTGGTTGACCAAGTCAACCTTGGTTGACCAAGTCAACCTAGGTTGACAAAAAAGTACATTAAGGGTTTAAATGGGTCATTTTAATCCAATAAACCTATCCAACCCATTTAAATCAAATCAATATCTTCAACCCCTCAAATCTATTTCATTTAATGCCTTAAATATTTCTAAACCAACTATGAGTCATATCACTATGTGTTAACCAAGTCAAACTTGCCAAAATTTAATCAAACCTCTTTCCATACACGCACATGCATTCAAAACTTGAGTCCTTAATCTCAATAAATATTTAAATTAATCAAACAAGCATATAAGATCTCCCATGTTGCATAAGCTCTTATTGACTAGTTTGACTAGTCAAATATTGTAAAAAATGGTCAAAGGGAAGGCTTAGGTGGCTTTGCCACCTTGGCAATGTGAAATCCCTAAATAATCCATTTTCACATGTATTTAGGTGGCTATAGGGATTACCTGGAAGTAGCCTAGAGCTCATCTCATGCATTAATCAAGGCTAGCAGTCATAGGTTAAGCTAGTTAAGCTTTACTCAGCTCAAATCTTTGGAATCTTCTCCAACCATCCAAAATGATCAATTCCGGCCATATTTGTCCTCTCCCAACCATCTCTCAGCTCCTCCATTTATAAATAAGGCCCCTCTAGCCCTAGAAATGGTTGTTGCAAAGCTTAAGAGCCTAATTTAAGAAGAGAGAGAGAAAGAGTGAGAATATATAATTTTAATAGCAGATTTAAATCCAGCCATTAGAAATCCTTGAGGTCATTAGCAAAGTAATAAAGAATCAATTATCTTTCCAACAACCCCAAGAACATCAAAATCCATTGACTGGATTATAAATTATTGCAATTTTTTTCTTAAACTTCAACTTGAAACTGTAGAAAATCTACAACACATGAAGCTTCCAAATTTTAGGTGTTAGAAGATTATGCTGCCATAAAGCTATGTTTCAAACTTTATCCAATTTGGATGAGTATTTTGAAAGTTATGACTATTTAAAATTTTAGTTCAATTTGAACTAAATAGCTCTAGATGAACCAGAGCCTTCCAATCATTCCTTCTACTTGGTCGGATGGTGTAAAAGCAGCCACATCACCCTAGTTAGAAAGGCACGCGCCACGAAATTTTTTAATTAAATTGATTTAAAAAAATCTAATTTTTCACCAAATTGGGTCTTTATGGGCTCGTTAGAAACGTATTGAGCCCAACTATTTATAAAAATTAAAATCAAAGTATTTTGACCGCTGAATTAGGAGTTATTTAGGTTTGTTCAAAATCTAAATTTCTTAAATTCTCACAATCCAATGGTTAAATTGAGTACAAATTTCGGTGAAATATTTTTGAGCATCTTAGGCATTCCCTGCATTTTTCCTTAGACCAGATACTTAAGGTATTGCTGTGGGATGAATTTATAAAGTAATCGATCGATTTTGGACCTTAAATTTGAAAATTCATAACTCTCTAAATTTGTAGAATTAGGTTATCTAATTCCTGTGGTATGCTTGTATGTGGACCAGGGTTAGGCGACCAAATTTTCAAACCCATTTGAGCACTAGAGACACCTAGGAAAAATAATAAAAGAAAAGGTCTAATTAACTTAGAAAAATTCGAGGAAATTATTCAAACATCCAATAAAGATGAAATTTTAGAACATTGAATTTAGTGATATTTTATACTTTAGGCCCAAATTTCACCAGATTTGGAGGTTATTAGGTCAGAGAATTAACTAAGTCAAAATTCAGCCCTTTTTAGGATCCAAAAATTCAAAGAATTGTAATAAATTAAAATTAAATCAAAAAATTATAAATAATATATCAAACTAACCAAAATTTGATCCTTTATTTAGGAAAAATAAAAGCCTCATCACTGGACTTATAATTTAACTTTAATTTAAGTTTTGGTTAAAATTAAAAATTATATATATATAATAATTAAAAATTATAAAAAATCCCAAATAAATTATAAACTCCTAAAAACACTCTTATGGGTCATCTCTGACTTTTGGGAGTAATTCCAAATAGTTTAGAATAAGATTGGATCAAAATAATCTAAACCTCCATAATTAAGTAATTTAAAAAATCTATTAATTAACTAAAATTTAAAAAATTATAATTAATTCAAATTAAATCTAAAAATTACAAATATTATATCAAATTAATCAAAATTTAATCCTTAATCAAAGAAAATTAAAATGACTTTAATTTTACTTAAATTTTGAGGAATGTTTAATTCTATGTAAAAATAAATATTTAATTAATTTAATTAATTAAAAATAATTAAAATCTTCATAAAATTCCCAAACACTTGAAAATTTCTCCTTAGGTCATTCCTGACCTTTGGAGTTGATTTCCAGGAGTTGGGAGTTCATTTGGAGAAAAATTATTAAAAAGATCTTATTTAAATAAATTAAATAATTCAAATAAATACACAAACTTTAAAAATGTTTAAGAGAGTTATTTTTTAATTTACTACTAGGGATTGTAATAAGGTGGCGGATTTTTGTTCTCATCATGCCACTTTAGGTGACCTTTTTTGGGATGTTTTTTTAGAGAATGAACTTTCATCAAGTTTTGTTTACTTGATAAGGGAGGACTACGATAGGCTTTTTTAGTTTGTAATTGCTCTTTATTTCCTGATTTAATGCAAATTGCATAGCTTTCAAATAAATAAATAAATAAATATATAAACTTTGAAAAATCATAACTAATTATAGAAAACTCTAAATTGAGCAAACTCAAAAGCATAGTACTCTAGGTAAGGTCTAGTATTTATTAAAAATATTAGATAATCAAAAATTATTTAAAATTAAAAAGTCAACTTTTTTGTCAACTTCAGTTCAAATTTCAATTGAAACTTAAAAAATTCATAACTTTTCATAGAAAATACTAAATGTAGCAAACTCAAAGTATAATTACTTATTGAAAGGTCTAATATTTAACAAAAAAGATTAAAACTCTAGAAATCTCTTTGAATATAAAAGTCTAATTTTGACCCCTTAATTAATACATTAAAAATAATCCAGAAAATTCCAAATATGATAATAAATTTTAAATTCAAGAAAATGTTAAGTCAATGTTAAAATTACTCAATAAATCTCTTAATACATAATAACCACTCCAAAGATGAAGTTTTTAGGATGGACTACTCTAGGGTACGGGACTGTGTGTCATAAGGAGGCTTTGTTCCTCGAGCCTAGTTGAACAACGCCATGAATTGATTCAATGAAGTGTTAAAACTTAAAATTAATTAATTATTAATTATCCAATCAAACCTAAAATTATTAATCTAATTATATCCCCCAAGTTTTTAGGATGGATTACTCTGGGCTGTAGGGCTATGTGTCCTAAGGAGGCTTTGCTCCTCAAGCCTCGTGGCATAATGCCACAAACTAGTTGATAGCAAACTTAAATTAATTTACTTTTAAAATCAGTAACTAATCTAATAATTAAAATATATTGGTCCATTAATTTCTAACTACTTAAATTTATTTAATTAATCAACAACAAAAATGTATTTAAAAATACACCTTAACATTTGAACTCTAACCAAATTTCCCCTCCAAACTTCAACAAACGTAAACCTTACACAACTTAAACTAATTACCTAATATAAGATATATCCAAACCATACAGCTTACTATACAAACTTAGATGATTTGCTAGGGCAGCACTTCGAAGATCTAGGCTTGGCCAGTGTTTACTTTTTTGCTGTGTGCTACGATTTTTGAGCTTTTACTGCATGCTGGTTGTTAATATTACTGTGATTATTTATTTAATTTTTACACTCTATGATGTGATTAATGGGTGTTAAATTTACCCTTAGGATGGGGGTGATTTAAATGATGATATAATCTTATGCAGGTGGCCATGCTCATATAGGGAATAAAAGTTAAAGGGGAAAAAAAATAAAGCTTTAAAAATTGATGACATTTTTTGCAGGTGCTTTAGACACTGTTAACTCCTCATTTAAAATTTAAATAGCATAGCCAAACATGGCTGTGAATTTGAGTGTTTTCAATTATTAACTACTTGAGATTAATTATAACTACTTGGGATGTTTTAATTACAACTACTTAGGATAACCCTGCAGGTGTTCTGAGTCTAGGATTTTCTCTTTTATTAAATGTAATATGATATATTTTTTAGTTTTAAAGTGATTTGAGATGGGATATAAATATATCCAACTTAGATTCCAAAGAGAAGAGGATATTCCTTAGGAGAGAGTCTTCCTCCATTTGGAAGCCTAAGTTAGGATACTTTGAATATCTAAGAAGAAAAGATAACACCCCTTTTGAGGATAAGTTTCTTTTCACTTGGATATTCGGACTAGATGGATCCAAAGAATTCGTAGAAGGATGAATAAGTGAAGAGTGAGAAGAATCCCAATTCTCACAGTCACTTGAGTCTTAGGAGTAGAATTCAGGTTATTCTCATTAGTATCGAACCACTTTACTTTCTGTAGACCCTAGGTTGTAAAATTAAAAGGCACTTGCCTAATGACATTTTATTTATTTATTTACCATATAGATTATTTGATATTGATTGTGATATAGGATTACCTGCTTATAGTAGTTTTTTGGAGCTCTTGCATGTCGATCTCTGACTTTGTCTGGAACTTGATTAGAGACTCGTGAGGGATGGCTAACACTTTTGCTACTTTAATTTAATTTAAATTTTTTAGGATAACTTATAAATTATAACGCTTTAAAAAGAAAGCTCGGGACCACCGGGAGTTCTCATAGCATGTTGTTTCACTTTCTTTTTATTATTAGGCACCTCCCCACTTGTGGGTTCATAAGGGTGCAAATTTGTCAAGGAGAATTTTAGGATAAAAACTTTTTTAATCCATTTTAAAACTACTTCATTTCAAATTTCAAACATTTTGAGTCAACTAGCATGCACTGCATTAGTAATTAACTAAAATGAGTCAAAAATCTAATTGCATTTACTTAAAGCTTCATACTACCCAACATAAGTGAAAGGGCTAATTAAGGATTGCTCTAGATGTCAGCCCTATTCTCAAAAACTTATCTTATGTAACATCCCTACCAGTCTACATTAAATGACCAGACACATAGTTTTGAAGCACTTAGGTGGTTTAGCTAGCTCCCTAATCCAGGTTAGGGTAAGATCTGATCCTGTATTATATTAGCTTGGTTTGGGTTACTGATTTTCAATATCCTATTTAGACTTAGTTTCTAAGGAAATTTTAGAATATAAGGCCTCAACTTTCTGGGAATATAATCCCAACATTCTAATAAAATTGATAAATCAAAATTAAATCTTTTTTAATCAAAATTTAAGCCGAACATATAAGGTAGATTGAGGTGTTTCTGAATCATTTTAGAATCCCAAATCACCTCCTACCATTCTTCCTTTGTCCTCTAGAAATAAGTGCTCATCTTGATCCAATCCCAAATGGATTTTTAATCCTCACCTCACTTGATATCAAACTTTGAAATCTTAAAATAAAATTTCTACCGCTATTTTAATAAAGAGTATTAATAGGAAATTATAGTTTCTTATGATGTAATTAACTACGAGGGGTTGCGCTCGTAGGAGATTTAGAAACCTAGATTAAATTTTCAAAATCAATTTTTAAATCCTTAATTAATTATCTTTGGGAAAATTTAAGTCAAAATCAACGATCATTATCTTCATTTTCAAACAATCAATAATGATTGATATCTTCTTCCCCTAGGAAGATATATCAGTTATTGTTGTAAATTTGATTACAGAATTAATAATCACTTATGTAAATTATCGTAGTTAAATACCTGATTGAATCATTTTGACCCTCTGGGGTCATATGTAGTTGTTGCTCGATTTGGCCTACGATAATCAGGATGAATTTTAATCCAGTAATTTGAACCCATTAGGGAATGGTATGTTCGCCTCCTAAGATGATTTACTGTTCATAATGATGCATTCAATTTTAAAATTAAAATTCAAGAAATTAAATCTCCCAAAGATAATTAATCTTTTTAAAAACTCAACACTTCTTAAATAAACAAAAAAATGGCGACTACGCTAGGGATAAATCTTTCTTTCCATCATTAATAAAGGTAGACATTTTATTGCATCGGTAGTTTTGACTACTTTTCCGTCCGTTGGTCCCTTTACCCATTTCTTCCTTGGGTGAGTGTAGGAAACCTCCATTAAAATCAGGCTTTGACATTTTGCCTCAAAGATCATTGGTAGAGCAAAAGAGTCAAGCCAAATCTTTCAAAATCCTTCTGTGTATGTTATAAACCTGCATGCTCAAATCAATCTTAAGCATGTTAAATTTCATAACCTGTGGAAATTTCTACAATTAATGTTAAAGTTTCAATCCTCTAGCAGAATTTGATCTTTTCAACTCTTAAGCAATCATTGTATTCTATCATCACATATGGAATTATAATTCTTATAATTCAATATGTTTGAAAGAATATAAATATCTTCTTCAAATTCAATTCAAAAGCTTGATCCTTCTAGTAAAGTTATCCTTTGATATTTCACTCTGAAGCTGCCTGTTGGGATGAAAGAGTCGGGTCAACTTCTTAGAATTTTTCGCCAAGATTTTTAAACCTTTATGTTGAATATAAATTCAGCATATGGAGTTTCAAAATATGCGGAGATTCTATGAGATTTTCAAATTTTAAAATCTTTTTTCAATCATCATTGTCATATGTTTTTCCTGTACAACTCTCTTGTAGTATAACATATACAATGCATATTCAATCCATTTTAAAGTCAAACTCAAGGTTTAAGTCTTCTTATAAATCTAAGCTCTGACATTTTAACCTTAAGCTAATGAGCGGGGTAAAAGAGTCGAGTTGAAACCCCTTGATCTTTTCTCTAAATTTATAAACCCGCATGTTAAATATACATTCAACATATTGAGTTTAAAAATTCAAGGAAGAGCTTCCAATTTTCAAAATATTCAAAATGTCTTTCAAAATCTTTCAAATCAACTTCAACCATCGTTACCATTTGTCTTATGCAATATTCTCTTGTAGTTGAACATATGCAGCACAAATCCAAATTCCTTTCAAACCAAGTCCGGACTTTGACATTTTACCCTCGAGTCGATCAAGCAAGTAAAAGAGTCAAGCTAGGTTCCTTAAATTTTCTTAATCAATTTTGTAAACTCTCATGTTGGGTGAAAACTCTGCATGCTGAGGTTCAAGATTTAGAGAAAATTAATCCTATTAAAGAATTAATTTCTATTTCTAAATTAACTAATTCAAACCACTTTTCTTTTTTTCTAGGAATTCAAGCACTCAAATGGTTTGGAAACTCATCTTCTCCCTGGATAGAAACTTGACAATAGAAGAAATCACCTCTGGCAACTTGATCTAGTTTGGAATAGAATTTAAAAACTTCAAGTTATCAATTAATAGAGAAGAAATAATTGATCTGTCTGTTGTGACACGAAAGAATTTCCCCTTAGTAGAAATTACTTTAGGGTTGGGAACTGACTCCCCCATCTCAAAAATGGAGGCTACTGTTGTCCCCTTGCCTATTGTACCCTTTACTCTGAAGGATAAGAAACATAAAGTAGTGACAATGGATGAGAGGTCATCTATGTCTGAGATCGAGTCAAGTTTTAGCACTATTTTTGCTAGCAAGAACCATAAGAAGAACTACCTTCAAAGAGTCAGAAAAAGGAATTTTAAGGCTAGAAAGACTGCTAAGTCGGAAGCCTTAAAGCAAGTCAAATTTGAGGCTAGTCGAGAATTCATTGCTCCTTGCTCCTTACATGTACTCCCTCCTTGGTGGTAATCATTTCCATCATCTTCTTGTCACCCAAAAGAGGGAGGTTGTGAGAACGATAGCACGACCTCAACCGTGCCCTTTTGACTATAGCACAAAAATCAATAAAGCCAGAATTAAGCAATAACCAGCATTAGGTTGTAGGCCCCCCAATTCAGGGATATAACCTATCCACTCTATTAGAAGATGTTAGGTCACATTACTTTATGTGTCCCACTACATCATCTATAGAGGAGCAGGTATAGAAACCACTCATGGTGCTACTCTACTAGTTACTAGGCCATTAGTAACAAGAGAGGGGGATTTAATCAAGGATTGTATCAGATATTGATACCATCAAAATGTAACTTTCAAATGGGTCCTATTATGATAAATCATTTGATTAAAATGATGCCACATCAACTAGTGATAGTTCAGATCCCATAATAATCTCTACCTCTAAAGAGATTATAGAAATCTAATTCCACACTACTAGGGTCTTGCCACCTAGACCAGTAATTTTTCCTTAAGCAAAACTTACCAATTTCTCAAGTGTACTGGATCCAGAATTTCAAGATAGTTGATTCACCTTTTTAATAAAAATTGACCTCCCCCTTAAACGTTAAGCAGTAGAGAGTTGTAGTTGACTCCATAAGATGTTTAAATGCCTCTCCCTCACACCGCTTATGTTGGTTGATTAAAATCTATTTCAAACTTAAGTTGATTTGGAACGAATATCCTTTCAATCTTTTTGCAATTTTCTATCTTAATAGGCATCTCTTGCATGCTTTGAATCTATTCATAGATTTTCCTAATCAAGTTGATACTCTTGTAAAAGGATTGGGTCTACTTTGAGGATTATTCTTCCATGTATAAGAGAGATTGACTTTCTTCTTTAATACTTAAGATATAATCCCAGCATTCAAAAAGAGAGCAATCATTTTGAGATTTTATAGGAAGGTGAAGCCTCTTCTCAAAATCAATTGAAATCAAGAGATGCGTAAAGTGCGCCAAAAATCAAGAAATACACGAAATGTATCAAAAGTCTAAAAGATGCACAAAATGCCCCACAAAATCAAAAGAAGCGCAAAGTGCACCACCAAGGAAAAAGAAAGAAAGAGGCTTCTTCCTTCTTTAATTCCTTAAATCTCAAAGGAAAACACTATCAATCCTATTTACTTAACTTTGAAAAATCTTCAATCCAGATTCTCCATCATGCACTGATTATATATCAGATATAAAATTCTATGCAAGAGAATTAAAAAGATCAAATTTCTCTATCTAACTTAAACCTTTTTAAAATTGATTTTAATTCAAAAATACATAAGGGAGACCCCAGTTCAGTTTCTATAAAGCTTGGTCTAGGTTAACATAACCTAAATCCTCAAACCTTCTTGGGTTAGTGAAAGTCAACCTACTTTTCACTGTTCTTATGAATTTGTTCCCTTTTGTCATTCTGACAGGGTCTAAATATTTAAGAGAAATTTTTAATAAAAAGATTGAATCTTCTACTCCTGATAAAAAATTCAAATTTTATCCTTGGGGAATGTGTGAGTCTTTGCACAAAGACATCTTTTCCTTCAAGGCCTTTTCTACAAAATCACACTTTATGTTGGGTCTAAGATCAATCCCATTAGAGTGGTTTACTTTCCTGGAAATTGTCATTCAAAATAAAATCATAGTCGAGTAGAATGCCTGACTCTAATTGGAGGAGCTCGAGGCCTTGTAGAGCATCATCTTAAGGCTAAATAAAACTTAGAGCTATATAAAGCATGAATGGTTTAAGCTAATGATAAGATAGTGCGACTTAGAACTTTCCAAGTAGAAGACTTGGTCCTTGTTCTTCAGATGCATATCTAAGCCTACTGAGAGATCGGTGGGGGAGTTTGAAACAATATAAGAATGATCTCTTATCATAGAGATGATATTTGAGAATGGTTCAAATATTAATTGATTAACCCTGAAGGATGTCACCGGATATTTTCAAAAGTTGGGGCGGCTCTTCAAGAAGTACCATACCAAATGAGTATCAAATTCAACATCAACAAAACACTCTTCAAATTCAAAATTCTCCAAATTTGAATTAAAAAATCTTCCATACTCGAATGTCAATAAGAAATCAAAATTTTAATTAATCTCAAAACAAATCAAATTTAATTGAAATCCAAAATTCAAAATTCATATCCAATTCAAAACCAAAATAAAAATTTTCTAGTCTTTTAAGCATAGGTGTAAGTCTTTGTGCTTCTTTTCCTTAGGATTAGATTTGTTAGTGGTGGAGCAAGCCCCTTGTGGCACCATCCTAGCATCCAAAATCAAATTCAGGTTAAATATTTTTTTCCAAAATCCTTACAGGTTTAGGTAAACTATCTACTTGGCTAGTCCCCCTAGTTAGATGTGAGTCCTTGTGCTTTTTAGGTAGATTAGTCATAGAAAAACTAAAAGAAATTTGATCTTTTAGGAGTAGGTGTGAGTCCTCATGCTTCCTATCTCCTATGATGTTGACTGACTAGTGATGGATTTATGCTTGTTGGCCCTATCCTAGTTAGTCACCTTCTAATCTTTTAAGGATTGGTGTGAGTCCCTGTAATTCCTTTCCTTAGGATTAGATCTACTAGTGATGGAGTACACCCTATGTGGTTCCATCCTAGTTTCAAAATCTTAATTTGATCCTCTATGTGGAGCATGTTTTCTCGCCATATGAGCATCCATTATTGATGGTGTATGCCCTCTATGATACCATCCTAGTTTCAAAATCTTGATTTGATCCACTGTGTGGAGCAAGTTTTCTCCCTACATGATCAATTACTAGTGTTGGAGTACACCCTCTGTGGTACCATTCTAATTTCAAAATCTTAATTCGATCCTTTATGTGGAGCAAGCTTCCTCCCTACATGATCATCCCCTAGTGATGGTGTATACCCATTATGGCTCCATCCTAGTTTCAAAATCTTGATTCGATCCTCTAGGTGGAGCAAGTTTCCTCCCTACATGATCATCCGCTAGTGATGGAGTATGCCAGTTGTGGCACCATCCTAGTTTCAAAATCAAAATTTGATCCTCTGTGTAGAACATGTTTCCTCTCCACAAGATCATCCAGTAGTGAAGGATAATGCCCTTTGTGGCACCATCCAAGTTTAAAAATTAAACTTGATCCTCTGTGGGAAGTAATACTTCATTCTCATTAGGTTCTCTAATTTTTTTTCTTAAGGACAGATATGAGTCATCGTACTTTCTTTTTGTCCTTAAGATTAGATCTAATAGTGGTAGAGTACGCCCCTCGTGGCACTACTCAGGTGTCATTTCAAATTTGATCCTCTATAGTTAAGAGTTCTTCCTTCCTATATGATCATTCAGTCTTCTTCTCCTTAAGGTTATGTTCTTTCCTTCCTAAGGATTATATATATTAGTGGTAGAGTATGCCCCTCATGGAACTACCCTGGTGTCATTTCAAATTTGATCCTCTGTAGTTAGGAGTTCTTCTTCATATATGATCATTCAAGCTTCTTTTCCTTACGGTTTTCCAATGGATTAGATCTATTAGTTGTAGAGTATGCCCTTAGTGGCACTGCCCTAGTATCTATTCAAAACTCAATCCTCGAGGGTTAGGTCTTTCCTTCCCCTAGAATCAAAACTCAGACTCAATCCTCTATAGTTAGGAGTTCTTCCTTCCTATACGATCATTTAAGTTTCTTCTCCTTAAGGTTGGGTTCTTCCCTTCACTGGGATAAGATCTACTAATAATAGAGTACACCCCTCTTGGCACTAGCCTAGTATTAAAATTTAAACTCAGTCCTCCATAGTTAGGAATTCTTCCTTCTTATACGATCACCCATATATTCTTTTCCTTTAAGGTTAGGTTTCTCCTTTCCTTAGGATTAGACTCACTGGTAGTTGAGTACCCCTCTATGGCACTACCCTAGTATCAATTAAAATCTTGATTTTTTAGGAATAGCTTTTTACTTTTCTTTAGAATCAAAAATCTAGAATTGACCCTTTATATCGATTAACACCAATAAGTGCAATAGAACTTAATTCTATTACACATATTGGGGATCCATTTATTGACCTCATTTTCATATTAGGTCACTAGGGAAAACCCAGACCCTAAGATCTACCTAGATCTTAGATCAATCCATATCAAATCCAAAAATTCAAATCAAAATCCAAGGTTCAAAAGACCTATCTTGAAAGCCTTTTTTAGGTATTTTTCAAACATTTCAAACCTTAGTGAAATGACCCTCGATTAATGACCAATCAATTGCATATTGCTTAGGCATGTCTCTACGATCTACCCTTCAAATTTGAGCTCATTCTGAGGTCTCTAACCTTAGAAACTTAACTGAAACCCAAAGGCTATAAAACCTTCAAATATTTATAGCCTATGCCACTAGACCTGCTACCCAATCGATTTTGACCTTGCAGCTTTCTCCAAACTTTGGGACCACATCTAACAGAATCAAAATATCATTTTGAACTTGTTGAGCCCAAACCCAGACCTTGGGTTAACCTGGTTAACCTAGTTAATGTAGGTTGACCAAAAAGTATATTTAGGGTTTAAATAGGCCATTTTAACCCATTTAACCTATCCAAGCCATTTAAATCAAATCAATATCTTCAACCCCTCAAATCTATTTCATTTAATGCCTCAAATATTTCTAAACCCACCATGAGTCATATCACTATGTGTTGACTAAGTCAAACTTGCCAAAATTTAGTCAAACCTCTTTCCATACACACACATGCATTCAAATCTTGAGTCCTTAATCTCAAGCCATAATTAAAATAATCAAACCAGCTCATAAGGCCTTCTTCCATGCCATATAAGCTCTTATTTACTAGTTTGACTAGTCAAAATATGTAAAAATTGGTCAAAGGGAGGGCATAGGAAACTTTCCCACCTTTGCAAAGTCAAATCCCCTAATAATCCATTTTTACATGCATTTAGGTGGCTATAGAAGTTACATGGCTAGAAGTCATAGGCTAGGCAAGCCAAGCTTTACTCAACTCAAATCCTTGGAATCTTCTCTACCCATCCAAAATAATCTATTCCAGCTATATTTATCCTCTCCCAACCATCCCTCAACTCCTTCATTTATAAAAAAGGCCCCTCCAGCCCTTCAAATGGTTTTTGTAAAGCTTGAGAGCCTAATTTGAGAAGAGAGAGAGAAAAGAGAATTTTAATAGCAAATTTAAATCCAGCTGTTAAAAACCCTTGAGGTCTTCTACAAAGTTGTGGAGAATTCAATTTTTCTTTCCAGTAAGCCCAAGAACATCAAAATTGACCCTCTGTATTGTAATTTATCTCAACATTCCTCTCAAATTATAATTTGAAATTGCAGAAAATCTATAACACATAAATCCTCCAAACTTTAGGAGATGGAAGATCATGTTGCCATAAACCTATGTTTCAAATTTCATCCAATTTGGTTGACTATTTTGAAAGTTATGACTATTTAAGTTTTAGCTCCTTTTGAACTAAATAGCTCTGGATGAACCAGAGGCGTCCGATCATTCCTTCTATGTTATCGGACGGCGTAAATACAGCCATGTCACCCCAGTTAGAAAGGTGTGTGCCACAAAATTTATTAATTAAATTGATTAAAAAAATCTATTTAAGCTTTTATAACTTCTAAAATTCATAGAAAATCCAATTTTTTACCAAATTGGGTGTTCTTAGGCTCGTTGGAATGGTCTGCCCTACTATTTATTAAAATTAAAACCAAAGTATTTTGACCACTGAATCGGAAGTTATTTGGGTTTGTTCAAAATCTAAATTTCTCAATTTTTTCACAATCTAATGGTCAAATTGAGCCCAATTTTTGGTGAAATATTTTTGAGCATCTTAGGCATTCCCTGTATTTTTCCTAGGACCAGATGCTTAAGGAATTCTATTGGGATGAATTTTTAAAGTAATGAGTCTATTTTGGACCCTAAACTTTGAAAATTCATAACTCTCCAAATTTGTAGAATTAAGTTATCTGATTGCTGTGAAATGCTTGCATATGTATTAGGGTTAGGTGACATAAATTTCAAACACATTTGAATACTAGAGACACCTAGAGAAAATAATTAAGGAAAAAGTCTAGTTAACATAGAAAAATTCTAGGAAATTGTACACATATCCAATAAGAATAAAACTTAGGAATATTGAACTTAGTGATATTTTATACCTTAGGCCCAATTTTCCTAGATTTGGAGGTCAATAGGTCAGAAAATTAACAAAGTCAAAATTCAGCCTTTTTAAGACATAGAAAATTCAAAAAATATAATAAATCAACATTAAATCCAAAAATTAGAAATAATGTATCAAACTAACCATGATTTGATCCTTTGTTTAGTAAAATAAAAGCCTCATCACTAGACTAATAGTTTAACTTTAATTTAAGTTTTGGTGAAAATTAATAATTAATTATATAAAAAAATTAAAAATTATAAAAATCCCAAATAAATTATAAACTCCTGAAAATACTCCTATGGGTCATCTCTAACTTTTGGGAGTTATTCCATATATTTTAGAATAAGTTTGGATAAAAATAATTAAAAACCTCCATAATTAAGTAATTTAAAAAATCTATTATTAACCAAACTTTTAAAAATATAATTATTTCAAATTAAATCCAAATATTTCAAATAATATATTAAATTAATCAAAATTCTTAGGATAATTATTTCAAATAATATATTTCAAACATTATCAAAGAAAGTTAAAATCACTTTAATTTGACTTCAATATTGAGGATAGTTTAATTTTAAGTAAAAATTAATATTTAATTAATTAAAAATAATTAAAAATTTCATAAAACTCCAAGACACTTGGAAATTTCTTCTTAGGTCATTTTTGACCTTTAGAGTTGATTTCCAGGAGTTGGGAGTTTATTTGGAGCAAAATCATTAAAATGACCTTAATTGAATAAATTAAATAATTCAAATAAATATACAAAATTTAAAAATTTATAACTAATTATTGAAAGTCCAAAATGAGCAAACTCAAAGGCATAGCACTTCTTGTAAGGTCTAATATTTTTTAAAAATATTAGATCATCAAAAATCACTTAAAATCAAAAAGTCAACTTTTTTATCAACTTTAGTTCAAATTTTAATAGAAACTTTAAAAATTCATAACTTTCCATAGAAAACTCTAAATCTAACAAACTTAAAGTCTAATTACTTATTAAAATGTCTAATATTTAACAAAAATATCAAAACTCTAGAAATCTCTTTGGATATAAAAGTCTAATTTTGAACCCTTAATTAATACATTAAAAATAATCCAAAAAATTTCAAATTTTGATAATAAATTTTAAATTAAAAAAAATGTTAAGTCAATGTTAAAATAACTCAACAAACCCCTTAATACACAACAACCACTCCAAAAATAAAGTTTTTAGGATGGACTACTCCGGGCTGCGGGGCTACGTGTCCGAAGGAGGCTTTATTCCACGAGCTTAATGGCACAATGCCAAGAATGGATTTAATGGAGTGTTAAAACTTAAAATTAATTAATTTTTAATTATCCAATCAAACTTAAAATCATTAATATAATTATATCAACCAGATTTTTAGGATGGACTACTCTAGGCTGCAGGGCTATATCCTAAGGAGGCTTTGTTCCTTGAGCCTGGTGGCACAACAACACGAACTAGTTGATAGCAAACTTAAATTAATTCAAATTTTAAAATTAGTAACTAATATAATTATTAAAATATGTTGGTCCTTTAATTTATAACTACTTAAATTCATTTAATTAATCAACAACAAAAATACATTTAAAAATACACCTTAGCACATTAATATTTTAACTCTAACTAAATTTCCCCTCCAAATTTCAACGAACCTAAACCTTAGAAAACTTAAATGAATTACTAGATATAAGACATATCCAAAGCACATAGCTTACTACACACACTTAGATGGTTTGCTAGGGCACCACTTCTAAGATCTAGGCTAGGTCATTATTTACTTTTTTGATGTATGCTAGGAATTTTTACTTTCACTACATCCTAATTATTAATATTACTTTAATTATCTATTTAATTTCTACACTCTATGATGTGATTGATGGGCATTTGATTTACCCTTAGGACAGAGGTGATTTAAATGCTGATACAATCTAATGTAGGTGGCCATGTTCATAGAGGGCATAAAAGTTAAAGGGGGCAAAATAAATAAAGCTTTAAAAATTGACAACATTTTTTGCAGGTGCTTCAAAAATTGTTAAGTCCCCCTTCAAAAATTAAAGAGCATGGCCAACCGTGGTTGTGAATTTGAGTATTTTCAATTATTAATAGCTTGAGATTAATTATAACTGCTTTGCATATTTTAATTATAACTGCTTAAGATAACCATGCAGGTGTTCTAAGTCTATGATTTTCTATTATATTAAATGTAATTTGAGATATTTTAGAGTTGTAAAAGTGATTTGAGATGGGATATAAACATATCCAACTTAGATTCCAAAGATGAGAGGATATCCCTTAGGGGAGAGTCTTCCTCCATTTGGAAGCCTATGTTAGGATACTTTGAATATCCAAGGAGAAAAGATAACACTCCTTTTGAGGAGAAGTTTCTTTTCACTTGGATATCCAGATCAAATGGATCCAAAGAACTCATAGAAGGATGAAGAAGTGAAGAGCGAGAAGAATCCCAATTCTCACAATCACTTGAGTCTCAGGAGTAGAATTCGGGTTGTTGTTAGTAGTACCCGGCCACTATACTTTCTACAAACCTTGGGTTGTAATATTGAAATGCACTTTCCTGTGGACATTTTATTTATTTAATTGATTTAATTATCCAATTGATTGTTAGATGTTGATTACGATATAGGATTACATATTTTTAGTAGTTTTTTGGAGCTCTTGCATGCTGATCTTTGACTTTGTGTAAAACCCAATTGGAGACGCATGAGGGATCACTAAAACTTTTTCTACTTTAATTGAATTAAAATTTTTTAGGATAACATAGAAATTCTAACTCTCTAAGAAGTAAGCCTGGGACCATCGAGATGTTGCAAATTTGGTTTTGATGATGACAAACAAGTTTCCAGTGTGTTTTGCTTGGCTAATCTGTTTCAGGCACAAAAGACCACGAGCCACTCAAGCCAACTCAAGATCGGATCCAAGTGTGTCCAATGTACTGTTTTTCATTTTATTGAGTCAATTGTAATATAACTAATCCCCTAGCTAAGTAACCTTGCACACACACACTCAGGGTGAGAGCTTGAGTGAATTAGAGTTTCTGTTCAGTTTTTGTTCATATCATCCTGGACGATATTCACATCGTCCTAGACGATCGGGTAAAAATAGAAACCCTAATTAAGGCGACTAAGTTAAGAGGGTCTGATTAAGCAGATCATCCTGGACGATCTTTGGATCGTACGGGACGATATGCTCAAATCAGAAATTCTCAGCCACCAGATCAAGTTAGGCAAGTTTTTATTTTTACTTACTTGGTCTGATCATCCTGGATGATACGTGTATCATCCTGTACGATTCAGTACAATCATGCTTAATTTAATCTGGTAATTAAGGAAAGCAATTTATTTTTGATTGATACGATCATATCATCCTGGACGATTGCAGGATCGTCCAGGACGATCATGATCGTCTAGTGCATTTCAGCTGTACGACCCGAACTGTGTTCAGGACGATTTGGGCACTTTTTGAACTAATCGTACAGGACGATATCCCTATCATCCTGGACGATCAAGTCATTTTTTGGTCGTCCAGCACAGATTTCTCTGGATGACCCGAATTATCTTTTGGACGATATTCCTCGATTTGCACTAATCATCCCGGACGATCGCAGGATCATATGGGACGATATTAACAATTTTTTCTACTGACCGTCCAGAAGAGCCAGATCGTCCAGGCTGAAACAGCTGAATTTGAATTCATCGTACAGGATGATCTATCGATCGTCCTGGACGATCTTGGCCGACTAGTTGAGATTTAGGGAAAATTTTAAGCCCTCCTATAAAAGAATTTTTTCTTGAAATAAGAAAAATCTTTTGCCACCTTTCTTCCCTGAGAAACCCTAGAGAGAGAGAGAGAGTTGGGAGAGAGAAAAGATCTTGTGAGGGGGAGTTAGTGAGGGATTCACTAAGGTTGATCCAAGCACGGATCAGAGTCGTCTTCTCCGCTCGTAGTCTTTCGTCTAGTCGGTGTTCGTCGTGGGAGGATCATTCGCAAGAAGATCCGGGGTTCTCTGCCCACTTCAGGTGGAACCAAAAGGAGTTCGAAGGTTCTCTGCCTGCTTCAGGAGGAAGCAAAAGGAGGTCGGGTTCTCTGCCTCACCGTGTGGTGAAAAGGAGGTGTTTGTACAGGCTTCTCCGCCTTGCTGTGGGAGCAAAAGGAGAGACACTTTTTGTTTAGTGCAATACCCGGAGGGGAGGCTCCGGGGAGTGGACGTAGGTCAAGTTGACCGAACCACTATAAAATCTGGTTTGCTTTTTTTATTCAGTTTTGCACTTTACTTTTCCGATATTAACTGCTTGGGTGAATATCTGTGATTGATCTTTTCGTTCTTGTTTACTTGTTTCCGCTGCTAAGTATCGAAAAGATTTTCATTGTTATCGTGAAATTTTTAAATAACCAATTCACCCCCCCTCTTGGTTAGCCTCGGGACTAGTTCACTAGGGCTTAACATTCCTTTCGAACTTTCAAGTGGTATCAGAGCGGGATTCAAAATTTAGGTTTAAAAACTTTTGAATTTGATCCATGGCTAACTGTAATAATCGTAATACTACTGAAGGTTATTCTATTACAAGACCACTGTTGTTTGATAATATACCTTTTAATTTTTGGAAAACATGCATGTCTACTTTTCTGCAATCTATTGATTATCGCATGCGGATGTTAGTTAAGGACGGATACGAACCACCTTTTAGACTGATTAACAATGTGAAGACTGAATTGCCTTTTGTTGATTGGACGTTTGATGATCGTGATTTAGCACAGTTAAATGCAAAATGCTTGAACTATTTTTTTTGTGCTTTAAAATCTGAAGACTATATGCGTGTTTCTACTTGTACAATGGGAAAGGAAATCTGGGATAGACTATGTATAACATACGAAGGTACAACTGAAGTCAAATAGTCTAGGTTAAACATCTTGTTACATGATTACGAACCTTTTCGCATGAAACCTAGTGAGACTATTTCAGAAATGTACACAAGGTTCACTCAGATTGTTACCTCTTTACATGCTTTAGGTAGAGAACTTACTAACTACGAAAGAGTGAACAAAATTCTTAGATGTTTGCCTGCTTCTTATGATACTAAGATTACTGCTATCACTGAATCCAAAGATTTAAATACTTACTCAATTGACAGCTTACTCGGATCACTCATTGCTTATGAGCAAGGGGTGAACCAAAGGCAACTTGATGTAGGTGAACGCAAGAAAGAGAAGATAGTGGCACTAAAGGCCGAAGATTCAGATGCTAGCACTTTCGGGTCTGATAGCGATGATGTTGCCTTAATCACAAGGCAATTCAAAAGCTTTCTAAGGAAGAAACATAAGAACTATCAAAAGTGGAACAAGGGTAAGTCCAGTAAAAATTTTAAGGGTTCATCTGAATCTGTTTGTTTTAAATGTAGGAAGCCTAGACACATTAAGGTGGATTATCCTACACTTAAAGCTCACCCAAGCAAGGAGAAGGGTGAGGAGAAACCAAAGTTCAGAAAGGACAAGAAGCGGATTCAGAAGGCGTTATGGGCAGACTCTGCATCTGACTCTTCTGAGACTGAAGCTGAAGAGGAGGAAACAAACTTGTGTCTGATGGCTGATGATCACCCTGGTCAGTCGGACCAGGAAGAGGTATGTGAGCTTACTTACGATCAATTATTTGAAGTTTCTGAAAAAATTCATACATCGTATAGGAAGCTTAAGAAAACTCATGCTAGTCTGAAATTAGATTATTTGACTTTGCAAAAAGAGCATGATTCTGTAGTCAAAGATCATTCCACACTTGATTCCAATCACATGTTCTTGCTTGATGAATTCAATGATTTGAACAAAAAATATTCTGATTTAACTGTTGAGCATGATTCGTTAAAAATATCGTATGTTGAATTAGAAGTTGCTTTTAAGAAAGTGAATGATATGGCATGTGAGTTAGAAAGTAATGAAAGTGCAAGAACTTTTAAAATTGCAAGTTTAAATAAACATATTGAGTTTTTGAAAGTGAAAACCAGTGCTTTTGAAAAGAACAAAACACTGCCTACTTTTGAACAGTTTCATGCACCGCTACCTGTTGCAAGTTCATCAAAGCATGTTTCATATGCATCTAGGAAGAGGTACTATCACCCATGTAGATTAGTTAACCATTTTCCTGGTGTTAGATGTTTTTCATGTGGCATGTTAGGACACATTTCCTACACCTGCACTGTTCACTGTAGTACACATTGGGTGTGGAAACCCAAACTACCTATTTCACAGCACAGCACACATGCATTGCATTCTTCTTTTCATAAGAGGAACCCAAACCTGTTTGGGTTCCTAAGACTGATGTTTGATACTTTTATAGGTGTGCTCTCACACAAGACCTCATGAGAGCATGTGGTACCCAGACAACGGATGTTCTAGACACATGACTGGAGATGCAAATCAGTTCATTTCGCTAGAGGCCAGAGCTGGAGGCAAGGTTACACTTGGAGATAACACCACCAGGAAGGTGGTAGGCTCAGGTATAATTGGTGATTCAAAGAATTTTATGATTGATAATGTTTTGCTTGTAGATGGACAGAAACACAACTTGCTGAGCATCAGTCAACTCTGTGACAAGGGGTACAACATCAAATTCCTGCCCACTGGCTGCATTTTAAGCTTAAATGATGAAGTTTTTTTGCAGGGGAAAAGGATCAACAATGTCTATAAGATGGATGTAAGTTGCATTAAATATGATAATTCAATTTGATTAAAAACTGCTGCTGATGAGTCTTGGTTATGGCATAGGAGATGGTGTCATGCCAGTATGAAAACCCTTAGGAGAGTCACCCAAACGGACTTAGTTAGAGGTGTGCCCAAGCTTAAGTTCACTAAGGATCACCTGTGTGATGCCTGTCAGTTGGGGAAGCAAGTCCAGTCCTCTTTTCACTCTGTTAAGGACATTAGCACCTCCAGACCTTTAGAAGTTCTTCACATGGACCTCTTTGGACCCATTAGCACTGCCAGCTTAGGGGGGAGAGTCTATGGGTTTGTGATTGTAGATTATTATTCGAGATTCACTTGGGTTAAGTTTTTGTCACGTAAATCTGAGTCATTTGATGAGTTTAGATCTTTCTCTACTTGGATTCAGAAGAAATTAAGATGTGAGATTATTACCATCCATAGTGATCACGGAGGGGAGTTTGAAAATGAAAGATTTGGAAGTTTTTGTGAGGATCATGGGATTAGTCATAATTTTTCAGCTCCAAGGACCCCTCAGCAGAATGGGGTAGCTGAAAGGAAGAACAGGACCTTAGTGGAAACCGCTAGAGCCATGCTTGTCGAGTATTCACTTTCAAAATACTTTTGGGCTGAAGCGGTGAACACTGCCTGTTATGTGCTGAATAGAGTGAATGTGAGAGTCAAACTAAACGAGACACCTTATGAGATCATTAAGGGTAGAACTCCAAATCTGTCCCACCTCCATGTCTTTGGCTGTAAGGTTTTCATTCTGAGCAACGGGAAATCACCCTTAGGAAAATTTGACCCCAAACCTGATGAAGGAGTGTTCTTAGGATATTTAAGTGTGGGGAAATCCTTTAGGGTGTTCAATAGGAGGACTTTGGTGGTGGAAGAAACA
The DNA here is from genome assembly GCA_019925795.1 of Dendrobium chrysotoxum. Taxonomy (NCBI): domain Eukaryota; kingdom Viridiplantae; phylum Streptophyta; class Magnoliopsida; order Asparagales; family Orchidaceae; genus Dendrobium; species Dendrobium chrysotoxum. Next base: position 52,842,554 of record CM034314.1, on the reverse strand, counting down.
ACCCATGTAGTGTTTGATGAATCTGATCCTAAGGAGTCTAGATCTGAAGTAGAAGATAAAGAGATTGTTGAGGTTACCCAAGGAGTTGGAAATACAAATTTGGAGGAAAGGGTAGAACCTCAAACCACGTTGCCTAGAGATTGGAGATATTCTTTGAGTCATCCTAAAGAACTGATCTTAGGAGACCCTTCTGAAGGTGTTAGGACTAGGCATGGATTTAGGAAGGAAGTAAACCATTCTGCCTTTATCTCAATGACTGAACCCACCAATATCAATCAAGCCTTGTCGGATGAGTTTTGGATTTTAGCTATGCAGGAAGAATTAAATCAATTTGTAAGGAATGATGTTTGGGAGTTAGTAGAAAGACCTAAAAATCAAAGTATTGTGGGAACCAAGTGGGTCTTTAAGAATAAGATGAATGATTCTGGAGTGGTAGTGAGAAATAAGGCAAGATTGGTGGCTAAGGGGTATAATCAGATAGAAGGGATTGATTTTGAGGAGACTTTTTCCCCTGTAGCTAGATTATTGCAAATTTGGTTTTGATGATGACAAACATGTTTCTAGTGTATTTTGCTTGGCTAATCTGTTTCAGGCACAAAAGACCACGAGCCACTCAAGCCAACTCAAGATCGGATCCAAGTGTGTCCAATGTACTATTTTTCATTTTATTGAGTCAATTGTAATATAACTGATCCCCTAGCTAAGTAACCTTGTACACACACACTCAAAGGGAGAGCTTGAGTGAATTAGAGTTTCTGTTCAGTTTTTGTTCATATCGTCCTAGACGATATTCACATCGTCCTGGATGATCGGGTAAAAATAGAAACCCTAATTAGGGCGACTAAGTTAAGAGGGTCTGATTAAGCAGATCATCCTAAACGATCTTTGGATCGTACGGGACGATATGCTCAAATCAAAAATTCTCAGCCGCCAGATCAAGTTAGGCAAGTTTTTATTTTTAGTTATTTGGTCTGATCGTCCTGGATGATACGTGTATCATCCTGGATGATTCAGTACAATCATGCCTAATTTAATCTGGTAATTAAGGAAAGCAATTTATTTTTGATTGATACGATCATATCATCCTAAATGATCGCAGGATCATCCCGGACGATCATGATCGTCTAGTGCATTTCAGTTGTACGACCCGAACTGTGTTTAGGATGATTTGGGCACTTTTTGAACTAATCGTACAGGATGATATCCCTATCGTCCTGGACGATCAAGTCATTTTTTGGTCGTCCAGCATAGATTTCTCTGGACGACCCGAACTATCTTCTGGACGATATTCCTCGATTTGCACTAATCGTCCCGGATGATCGCAGGATCGTACGGGATGATATGAACAATTTTTCTACTGATCGTCCAGAAGAGCTAGATCGTCCAGGCTGAAATAGCTGAATTTGAACTGATCGTACAGGATGATCTATCGATCATCCTGGACGATCTTGGATGACCAGTTGAGATTTAGGGAAAATTTTAAGCCCTCCTATAAAAGAACTTTTTCTTGAAACAAGAAAAATCTTTCGCCACCTTCCTTCCCTGAGAAACCCTAGAGAGAGAGAGAGTTAGGAGAGAGAGAGAAGATCTTGTGAGGGGGAGTTAGTGAGGGATTCACTAAGGTTGCTCCAAGCACGGATCAGAGTCGTCTTCTCCGCTCGTCGTCTTTCGTCTAGTCGGTGTTCGTCGTAGGAGGATCGTTCGCAAGAAGATCCGGGGTTCTTTGCTCGCTTCAGGTGGAAGCAAAAGGAGTTCAAAGGTTCTCTGCCTGCTTCAGGAGGAAGCAAAAGGAGGTCGGGTTCTCTGCCTCACCGTGTGGTGAAAAGGAGGTGTTTGTACAGGCTTCTCCGCCTTGCTGTGGGAGCAAAAGGAGAGACACTTTTTGTTTAGTGCAATACCCGGAGGGGAGGCTCCAGGGAGTGGACGTAGGTCAAGTTGACCAAACCACTATAAAATCTGGTTTGCTTTTCTGATTCAGTTTTACACTTTACTTTTCCGATATTAACTGCTTGGGTGAATATCTGTGATTGATATTTTCGTTCTTGTTTACTTGTTTCCACTGCTAAGTATTGAAAAGATTTTCATTGTTATCGTGAAATTTTTAAATAACCAATTCACCCCCCCGTCTTGGTTAGCCTCGGGACTAGTTCACTAGGGCTTAACATCCCTTTCGAACTTTCACGGGAGTTCTCATAGTACGTTGTTGCACGTTCTTTCCATTGTCAGGCACTTTCCTGCTTTTGTGTTCTAGCAGACCACCTGGCCTATAAGGGCACAGATCTGTCAAGGGAAATATATGCATTTTAGGATAAAAACTATTCTTATGCCATTTTGAAATTACTTCATTTCAAATTTCAAACATTTTGAGTCAACTAGCATGCACTGTATTAGAAATAAACTAAAATGAGTCAAAAATATATTTGTATTTACTTAAAGTTACATACTACCCAACATATGTGAAAGGGCCAATTAAGGGCTGCTCTAGATGTCGGACCTATTCTCAAAAACTTATCTTAAGTAATGTCCCTACCACTCTACATTAAATGACCAGATACATGGTTTTGAAGTGCTTAGGTGGTTTAGTTGGCTCCCCAATATAGGCCGGGGTAGGTCTAGATCTTGCATTGCATTTGTTAATTTCAGGTTATTGATTTTTAGTACCCAATTTAGACTTAGGTTATGGGACAAGTTTAGACTATAAGACCTCAACTTTCTAGGAATATAGTCCCAACATTCTAATAAAATTGATAAATCAAAAGTAAATCCCTTTAACCTCCAAAAATAAGTGCTCATCTCCATCTAATCCTAAATGGATTTTTGATCCTCCCCTCTCTTAATATCAAACTTTGAAATCTCAAAATAAAATTTTTATCATTATTTTAATCGAGAGTATTCATAGAAAATTTTAGTTTCCTACGATATAATTAACTCGAGGGCTTGCGCTCATAGGAGATTTAGAAACCCAGATCAAATTTTTAAAATCAATTTTTAAAATCTTAATTAATTATCTTTAGAAAAATTTAAGTCAAACTTAATAATCGTTATCTTCATTTTCAAACAATCAAGATTGTTTGATATCTTCTTCCCTTAGGAAGATATATTAATTATTGTTGTAACTTTGATTATGAAATTAATGATAACTTATCTAAATTATCATAGTTAAATACTTGATTGAATAATCATTTTAACCCTTAGGGGTCATATGTAGTTCTTGCTCAATTTTGACTATGATAATTAGGATGAATTTTTAAACCTATAAATTGAACCCATTTGGGAATGGTATGTTCGCCACCTGAGACAATATACTATTCATAATGATGCGTTCAAATTTAAAATTAAAATTCAAGAAATTAAATCTCCCAAAGATAACTAATCTTTTCAAAAACTCAACAGTTTTTAAACAAACAAATAATAATACAAATTGAAATATATTAAGTAAAGCTACAAAATATTGGTATGTAAGGATTCTTCCTTATTACATATTTTATTTTAATTCTTATGGAAAAATAAATTTATTCAATCAATTTTTTTTCTTTAGTATTTTGTTTCTAAAAATTTTGTAATTCTTTTCTTACTATGAAAAATAAGCACTAATATGGACTCCATGAAGGACGAATCTCTTTGTAATTTTATAACCAATATAATCTGAATGATTTATGACTTGATTTAAGGAACCGCCTAAATGAAAGAATTCCCCATTAAGGATGCAATTTTTAAGGACTTCATTCAAAAAAGAGATGGGTGTGACATTCATTATGATGATTACATAAAACACAAATTTGGTTTACCATGAAACCTACTTTTAGGTAGCTACGAGCAGTTTTGAGATCACCTTTTAAAATTTTCCAAGAAAAGAAGTATATTTAATAACATAACCTTTAAACCCATTATGATTATGCCATCACACTTTTGGAACTTCTAGAGAGATATGAGAGTAAATATGTAGATTGGATATAGTTTTTTTTTTTTCAAGCCAAAGACATGGAATAGAAGAATCATGGATTTTAATATGGAGGAATTGATTTATAATAAAAACATTTTGGCATTTAGAGAGAGAGCCAAATGAAGGTTAATAATAAACTCAAAAAGCTTAGTTTTGTTATTACATTAGAAAAGATGAATGATTTGAGGTCCAAATGTCTCATAAAGAAACACCTAATTGAGCCAAGGATCATAAAAGAAATAAAGTTGATTATTAGCACCAACCATGAACTAAAAAATATTTTGGAGTTTATATACATAATTATAAACTTGTTTAAAAAATTAGAGGAGTTACTAGTAGGTTCAATCTAAATAGAATCATGTACATTGCGACACCTACCAGTAAGAGGGCTTGAAACATTATAAATTTTCCAGATAGGTTTTGGCTTTAGATAAAGAATGAATGTTATCAACGGAAAGGAGACCAAGGCCCCCTTTATCTTTAGGTCTAAAAGTAAAGCTAAAAGGAATAATATGAACATTGTTAGTGATTTCATTCCCATAAAGAAGATTATTAATAAGGTAAGTGACCTTTTTTTCCAAGACCTTTAGGGAGAGTAACAGATCTAAGCAAATAAAACAAGTATTTTGAACTAGTAGGCCAAGTCAATTTAAATCTTCCAACAAAAGAGAGAACTTTTTATTTCCATCCACTAAGGTAGCCCAAAAGTTTGTTCATAATAATAATATAGTTGGATTGATTTAGCCTACTTGGGGAGAGGTGATACCCAAATATCCCAAGGGAGAGCTCTGATTGTGAGCCAAAAAAATTAGATTATTGATCTTGCATTTTATAGTATGCAAATTTGGAGAGAAAAAAAAACTAGACTTATTAAGATTAGTAATGAGACTAGTTTGATTCTTGAAGGGGGTCAAGATAATATCGAATGAGGAATAATTCATGTCAGAAGCCCTACCAAACACTAAATGGTTGTCATCATAAATAAGATGAGAGATTATATCATTCTATGTAGAGATTTAATTAAAGGCTACTATAGAGAAAGCATTTTTCGTTAGTCTAAAGAAAGCATCCACCAAAATGGTGAATAAGAAAGAAAAAAGAGGGCATCCATATGTCAACCCATGATTGATGTTCAAAAACACCTTTTAATTCACCATTGATAATCATAAAGAATTTGACATTTTTAGTACAAACCTGAATCCAACTAATAAACATAAGAGGGAAAAGAAGAGAGATGACTTTATTATAGAGGAATGATGTAGAAACATGTTCGAAGACTTTTTTAAGATCTATCTTCCCCCAGGAAAGCCTTAGCAACAAAATTTTTATTTAACACTCTTAGAATCTCATTATCTAAGATAATAATATTTGCTATATCCTTAATAGATATATAACTAGCCTGAGATTGATGGATAAGTTTAAGAAGAAGGCTTTTCAGTCTATTAAGAAGTAATATAGTTATAATTTTATAGGTGACGTTGTAGAGAGATATAAGTTTAAAATCAAAAATTTTTTTAGCATTGTGGGATTTAGGAATTAAAGTAATAACCGATTGATTAATTCTATCAAGCATATGGAAATAGGAAAAAAATTAATAGCTGCAATGAACGAAGATCCAATAATACTCTAGAAATATTTAAAAACTATAGATGTGAGGCCATTAGGGATAGAAGTTTTTCATTACAAATATCAAAAAGAGCTTCTTTAATATCCATATAAGAAAAGTCAATCATTTGCACATGCTCATCATGAGTAGAGACATAAGGGCCTAAAGGAACACAATTGTTGATTTGAGTGGAGATCTAGTCTTCATTAAAGATAATGGATGACTTCATTAGAGATACCCAATTAAGAGTAAATAAGACCCTGATTATTATGAATCTCCATAATTAGATTTTTATTTCACTTATTTTAAATTTTTGATAAAGAAATTTATGATCATCATCTCCCTTTATAAGCCAAGAATATTTAGCCATTTACATAATCAAAATGTTTTTTCATATTTTAAAGCCTCAATAAGATCCGCCGAACTAGAAGTGCCCTATCAAGGATGTTTTTATCTTCTGAATTCTTTTCCAAATAGAATAAAATAAACTCCTAATTATCTTTTAACATGCAAATTATGCTGTGTATGTAAGTTGAAGAATTCCACTTAAAACCGTTAAGAGCCATTCTAACATTATAAAGTTTGTTGGATAAGGAAACTATAGGGTCCTCATTGGCAAGAATATGCCAAACACTTTGCACAATCTCAAAGAGGTCATAACAGGTGGACCAATAGTTTTTATATGAGAGTCTTCTCAAAATGGAGGTAAAAATTAACTTAGGGATGAATAGAGATTGTTTGAAGGTGTTCAGGCTAAGGATTTTATAGTGCAAAAAAGGGAAGGAATTTAACCATTAAGAATTCCATAAAGCACTATTCAACAAACATATAATGGGTTTGTGCATATGCTAATTATACATACCAACTATTTGTAAGACCACAAAGAGGAAGGTCTAATAAACCAACATTATAAATATAATTACTAAAGTCAAGTAGCCTGGAAGGATGAACAAGGTTACACCATATGTTTTGCTCAGCTATTCTAATATAATTAAAGTCACCTACAATGATCGAAGGTTCAATAAAAATCATGAAAATTTTAGTTAGAGCCTTCCAAAGAGCCTTCCTTTCAAGTGCATTATTATCAGCATAAATAAAGGTGATCATGATATAGGAAGTGGGGGAAATGAACAATTATCCATGAATAAATTAAGGGCGGATCTAGAAAGAATTAAAAGTGATAGCATTATCATTCAACATAACCTATATATGACCATGAGGAGAGTCTAAAAAATTATTACAACTTCTCTCAAGATAAAAGAAATCAAATTTTCTAGAGTTAAAACCCTATAGATGCAATCATTATTATGTTTTATCTCAACTAAGTAGAATACATCAATATTAAGGTATTTAATTAAGATTCTATAATCCATAACATGGCTACAACCATTATTTCCCATAACATTCAAAGTGGGAATATTGGGTAGAGACATAAATTATTGATTGTTAGAGATATTTTGGTGACCCCCCCTTTTGTCTTATTTTCCTGCCTTTAGGAGCATTAGAGATAGAGGAAATAAGATTTTGTAAACTAGGGTTATGTATAAAGGTTTGATTATTATCATGCTGGGGAGACCAAAAGGGGATAAGTTTAGGTTTTGGGTTGAGCCTAATGGTTAGGAGAGGTGGTAGTAGAGACAACATTTATGTTCTTAGTTTTAGATGTTTAGTTAGTCACATCGGTCAAGACATCAATATATTTATGAACCTTCAAAGTAAAAATTTTATCCTTCTTGTTTGAAAAACTAGCATAGGGGGAGTTAGTATCAGGGATGATAAGATCTCTATTTAAGGATTGATTTAGTAGGTTGGGAGAGGACTCAAAACTAGTAAGTTTAAGTTAATAAGGGTGTTTTACAAAATGTTTGGTGGATGATGAGCATAACTTCTTCCACTTCGTCAATTCATATCATTTGATGGGCCAAAATTTATGGTATTAGCTGATTTAGGCATGGGTTATTATCCAGAGTAAATGTATCAAAGGTCATACAAGCATTGCAATCAGGTATCTTGAGCTCATAATTTTTATGATAACAAATATTATTAGATTTTACTTTATTTCTCCTAATACTATTATTTCATTTTTTTTATGTGCACACTAGCATTTTAGGTAGACCGTACACCATGCACAAATAAAAGATCAAGACTCACGACTGGGTAGAATTGGTTTGATGTTTGTAAGAGTTTGTATTTTTTCTTATTTCATTTTATCTTTCTTTGGTTAAAAGTTTTATAAAAGGTGTATCCTAGCTTGGTAACCGGGCACACACACACGGGGTAGTGAAATTAAGAAGTTTAGATTTTTGAAAGATCATACCATATAATCTGGATCGTACTATATGACCAATTGATCAAAAAATAATGAAAATGGGTAATTTTGAGATTAAAATTGTTAAGCTAATTATACTTTATGAACTCAATCATACAAGAATATCAGTTTACATTGGAGCCCGTAAGCGCAAATACAATTTAGGCAAGTATTTTTAAAATTTAACTTTTAAACTAATTATACTATACGAATAGGTTTGTACTGTATAATATTTAAAATAATGTCTAAATTAATCCCTATAATTAATCAATTAAATTAAGGTCTAATTAATTAATTTGATTATACTGTACGATCTTAATCATACTTGATAATTAGTAGAGATGATTTTTTATCATCCCAGGGATCATCCTAAATGAACCTTGATTGGATTGAATTATTCATATAGTATGATACTAATCACACTATGATCTATAGAGATGGATCTTTTATCGTCCTAGAGATCATTCTGGATGAACTTTAGTAAATTTACTAATTATAATATATGGTCAATGATTCATACTATAGAATTAGTTTAAGAATCTTGAATTGATTGTACTGAGGGTCATCCATCATATAGAATAGATATGGATTTTTGAACTAATCATATTATGCAATCCACAAATTATATTATACAAATAAAGATGGCTAAATTGAAAATTAGAGTTTTTCTGAGCCATGCATTTAAAAATTTCTTAATTTGTTTAAGAGAGTATTTTGCTAATATTTTTTATAGAGCTTTTCTATAAGTTAGGGTTTAAAGAGGGAACTTTGATCATGGGAGAGAGACAAGAGAGGTTTTGATATAACGAGTATTATGAAATAAGAGTGTGTGTGAAAGGGGTTCTACATACAGTTGCTTCATTAACATTCACCTTCATCCTATAAGAATCTTTACTTTTCTTAAGGGAAATGATTGGAAGAGGCTCATGGAATTAAAGGATCAGGCTACTCTACTACACCATGTTGATAAAAGGGATTCAGGCTTCTTCCCCTCACTAGGAGGGTAAGAGGGAGTCAAGGTTCTCTGCCTCACCAGGAGGGTGAAAAATATTTGGCTTCTTAGCCGCATTATAGAAGGGTGGAAGTGATTTTATAAGGGCTTTTTAGCCTAGGTGTGGGAGCTAAAGGAGAGTCACTAAAGGATTAGTGAAATACCCAGAAAGGAGAACTCTAGGGTGTGGACGTAAGTTAAGATTTGATCAAATCACTATAAAATTTTGGTGTGCTCATTTCTTTTTTTTGTATCACTTTTATTTTTCACATTTTAATTTCCTGCATATTAGATTCTTGAAAATGTGGTGTGAAAACTTTTTTATTATTTTAGATTTATTTTTAGGAGCAAGAAAAAAATCTAAGAAAGGAGAAATTTTGTTTTTGGTTCCTTTTTCTACAAGATCAAAATTACAAATTTTATTTGATTATTTGTTGTTTGCTTTTGCTTGTAAATTTAATTAATATTTTTTAAAGAATAGTTTTTAAAATAATAAATTGGAAAAAAATAATTCACTCTCCTCTTGGCGAGCCTTGGCCAGTTCAACTTCATTAAATAACCTTATCTTTACTTTAAGTTCGTATTAGAGAGGGTCTATTAATTAGTGATTTTAAAAATCCTTAAAAACAAATCCTTAGCACATTCTTATTCAATAACTCATCCACCATTATTCAAAAATATTCCATTGGATTTTTGAATAAGAATGTCTAGCTTTTTATAGTCTATTGATTTTAGAATGTGGCACATGATTAAATCTTTGTTATTCTTTTCCATCATATATCGTTAATGGGATTAAAACTAAAATTTCTTTCATTGAATGGAGTCTAGAAGAACGAGACCTAGCTCATACTAATGCCAAGTGCTTGAATTATTTCTTTTATGCAATTAAATCTAAGGACTATATGAGAGTCTACCTGTAGAACTGGGAAAAAAATTTGGGATAGACTGTGCATCACTTACAAAGGAACCAATGAAGTTAAGCTATCCAATTTAAAACTTTAACTACATGAACATGAACTCTTTTGCATGAAACCTAACAAATCAATTTCAGATATATACACTAGGTTGACAAAAATAGTGACATCTTTATATGCTCTAGGAACTCAAAAAGGTTAAGTAATTTTTTTATTATTTTCTTAATAACTTGGGTGAAAAGTCACTACTATTTTTAAATAAAAAAATTTAAATGTTTACTCTATTGACAATTTGATGGCCTCTCTTATTTCTTACTAGTAAAATGTGAGCGAAATATTATAGAATACAAGTCATAAATAAAAAGAGATGGCCGTAGCACTGAAGGCTAGTGACTCAAACAACAACAAATCTAGATTAAATGTAGATGATGATATAGCTCTGATGATGAAATAATTTGAAAGCTTCTTTAGGCGGAAACAAAATTGTCACTTTGAGAAGGGCAAAGTTAAGATAGGTAGATTTCATAAAAGTTCTTATGATGTTATCTGTTTTAGTTTAGGAAGAAGTTTGACTATCCTATCCTAAAAAATCAACCCACTAAGTAGAACAGTGAAGAAAATTCCAACCTTAAAAAGGGAAAGAAGGGGATACATAAAGCCTTCTCAACAGACTCACTTTCAGACTCATCCGAGTAAGACTTGAGGAGTAGGTAACATAACTTATATTTTATGTAAAATGACTCAATTGTTCCCTCTGATTATGATGAGGTACATGAGTTATCCTATGACAAGCTATTTATAATTTCTAAACAAATTCATGATTCGTATAGGAAGCTGAAAAAATTGCATGCAAACTTAAAAGTAGAATTTTTTGACTTGAAACTCATTTATGACACATTAGTTATGGAGCATGAACCTCAATTATAAACATATATATTTAGATAAGGAACACACATCCCCACTAGATGAGTTTTGACAACTTAAATAGAAATTATATTTAGCTAACAAAGTCAGATAAATCTTTGAAATCGGAGCATATTGAATTAGAAGAAGCATTCAAGGAATTAGAATCGCTTGGATTAGGATTAGCAAGTGAGAGGCTTGAAATTTTATTAGAACTAGCTGCTGAAAAAACTACATTTGATTATTTATTAAAGAAACTAAATGCATTTCAACATATCACTCATGGGCCTATGCATTCGAAGACACATACTAGGACACAACATGTATAACACAACCCTAAGAAAAAGCACAACCATCTATATAAGCTAGTGAACACATTTTGAGGTGTTAGGTGTTATTCTTATGGTATGGTAGGACACATATCATGCACTTGTTGAATTCACCTTAAAACACATCAAGTGTGGAGGCCCAAGATCTCACTTGGGGTCCTAAATCTATTCTCTTATTGACTTTATAGGGATATTCTCACAAAATGCCTAGTGAGAGCATGTTGTACCTGAACAGTGGTTGTTTGAGACATATGACGGGAGATATGATGAAATTTTTAATGCTAGAGGCTAGGAGCGGAGGCAAGGTAACACTAGGAGACTATGCCACTAGGACAGTGGTGGGATTAGGTATGATTAGCAATATAAATAGCTTCATTATATAAAATATTCTTTTTGTAGATGATTTAAAACATATTTTCTTAGTATTAGCCAGCTTTGTGACATAGGTTTTGATATAAATTTTTTTTCTAGCAAATGTATGATTAGATTAAATGTAAAAAATATTTTAGAAGGAAAATAGGTAAATAACATTTATATGCATAATCTATCTTATATTGATAATCAAGATAATCTTTATTTTAGGACTATTATTGATGAATCGTGGCTATGGTATAAGTGACTATGCCATGTAAGTATGAAAACCCTCTGGAATATTACTCAAAAAGACATAGTTAGAGGCATACCAAAGCTAGACTTCTCTAAGGATAGTCTTTATGATGTCTACCAATTAGGAAAATAAATAAAGTCAACTTTTCATTACATTAAGTATATTACCACCACTTGGCCCCTAGAAATATTGAATATGGATCTATTTGGTCCCATTAGTATAGCCAGTATTGGTGGTAAAAGCTTTAGATATGTGATTATAGAGGATTATTCTAGATTAACTTGGGTTAGATTTTTAGCACATAAAAGTGAGTCTTTTGATAAATTTAAAGTATTCTCCCCTTGGATTTAGAGGAAGTTAAGAGTTACAATATCATAATTCATAGTTATTATGGTAGAGAATTTGAAAATGAGAGATTTGAATCTTTTTATATGGAATTTAGGATTAAACATAATATTTCTACCCTTAGGACCCCTCAGTAGAATAGAGTTGTTAAAAGGAAACATAAGATATTAGTGGAAACTTCTAGAGTAATGCTAGTGGAGTATAGTCTTCCTAGATATTTCTAAGCAGAAGTAGTAAATTCTACCTATTATGTGCTAATAGAGTGAATATAAGATCGAAGCTAAATAAGATAGCGTATGAGTTTCTTAAGGGTAGAACACCTAATCTTTATCATTCGTATGTCTTTGGGTGTAAGTGTTTTATCCTTATCAATGGTAAATTTCATTTAGGAAAGTTCGAATCAAAATTAGATGGAGTATTCTTAAGATATTCCTGTATAAGTAAAGCTTATGGGGTCTTTAACAAAAGAATCTTGGTTATAGAAGAATCTACCCATGTCATATTTGATGAATCAGATAGACTTGTTGATCCTAAGTTAGAATAATATGAAGCGGTTGGAGTTACCCATGGAGTAGAATCTATGGACCTAGGAGATAAATAAGAACCTAAAGAGTCATTGTGTAGACAATGGAGATACACATCTAGTCACCCTAAGGAACTCATCTTAGGAGATTTTTTAGTAGGGATTACAACCAAGTAAGAAATTTGGAAGGAAATTAGTCATTCTGCATTTATCTCTATAGACTAAGCCTTAACTAATGAATATTGGATCCTAACTATGTAGCAAGAGTTAAACCAATTTGCTAGGAATAATGTATGGGAGTTGGTTAGCAAACCTAAGGACCAAAGTGCAGTAGATACTAAGTGGGTATTTAAGAATAAGTTGAATGAATGTGGGGTAATAGTTAAAAATAAGGCTAGAATAGTGGCTAAGGGAACAATCAAATTGAAGTTATTGATTTTGTGGAGAACTTTGTCTCTATAACAAGATTAGAACCCATTATAGTAGTACTTGGTTTTTCTTATTTTAGAGACTTCAAATTATATTAGAAGGATGTAAAAAGTGCTTTTCAAAATAAGGTTATTAAGGAAGATGTGGATGTAGAAAATCCCCCCGGTTTTGAAAATTCTGATTTTCCCAACCAAATGTACAAACTTAAAAGGCATTATATGGGTTAAAGCAAGCACCTAGGGCATGGTACAAAAGGCTTAGTATTTTTCTCCAAGATAGATCGTTTGTTAAGGGTAGTGTAGATACCACCCTATTCCATAAAAAAATAGGTGATGCTTTACTAATAGTTCTCTATATAGATGAAACATTATTTAGATCCATAAATGAGAATCATTATAATGACTTTTCAGAAATTAGGAGTAGAGAGTTTGAAATGAGTGTGATGACAGAGCTAACATATTTTCTTAGATTTAGTATAAGGCAAAGGGATGATGGTATTTTTCTCAGTTAGACTAAATATATTATATAAATTTTGAATAAATATGATATGGAAGGTACTAAAGTAATAAATACACTAATTGAAAGTATAAGATGTGCCAAGATGGGGGGTGAATTGGTATTTTAAAAATAAATCCTGAACACGAGCTCTAATTTTTAAGGATTTTTTAGATTTTTTAAAATAAAAACTTAACTAGTCAAATGAGAAAGCTAATGATTTGTTCTCAATTACAATAATGATGATAAAATTTTAGATCTCATAATGAAAAGCTAAAATCAGATTTTTCACCAAGCAGTTAACTTAGAAAATAAATGCAAGAAAAGTAAAATGCAAAAAATAGAAAAAGCACATCAGAAATTTTTATAGTTGTTCAGTCACTTGACCTATGACCACTCCCCAAAGTCCTCCACTCCGAGAGTTGCACTTTTAAAAGTTAACTCTCCTTCTGCTCCCACAACAAGGCGGAGAAGCCTTTATAAAACTCACTTTCACCTTCTCCAGTGTGGCGGAGTGCTAGATGCTATGTCACCCTCCTGGTGATGGTAGCAAACCTTCTCCTTTTTCTCCCTCCTAGAGAAGGTAGAGAACCTCTATTGCAAATCTAGTTTTGATGATGACAAACACGTTTCTATTGTGTTTTGCTTCGCTAACCTGTTTCAGGCACAAAAGATCACGAGCAACTCAAGTGCTTAAATTAGTCTGATAATTAAGGAAAGCAATTAAGACTTCATTGATACGATCATATCTTCCCGGACGATCGCAGGATCATCCTGGACGAAAATGATCGTCTAGTGTGTTTCAGCTGTACGTCCCGAACTGTGTTCAGGACGATTTGGGAACTTTTTGAACTAATCGTACAGAACGATATCCAAATCGTCCTGGACGATCAAGTCATTTTTGAGTCGTCCAGTACAAGTTTCTCTGGACGACCCGAACTATCATCTGGATGAAATTCCTCAATTTACACTAATCGTCCCGAACGGTCGTAGAATTGTACGGGACGATATGTACAACTTTTTCTACTGATCATCCAGAAGAGACAAATCATCCAGGCTGAAGCAGCTGATTTTGAACTGATCATATAGGACGATCTATAGATCATCCTGGACGATCTTGGCCGACCAGTTGAGATTTAGGGCAAATTTTAAGCCCTCCTATAAAAAATATTTTTCTTTCAACAAGAAAAATCTTTTGCCACTTTCCTTTCCAGAGAAACCCTAGAGAGAGAGAGAGAGTTCGGGAGAGAGAGAGAGGATCTTGTGAGGGGGAGTTCGTGAGGAGTTCACGAAGGTTGCTCCAAGCAAGGATCAGAGTCTTCTTCTTCGCTCGTCATCTTTCATCGTGTTGGTGTTCTTTGGGAGAGGATCATCGGCAAGAAGATCCGAGGTTCTCTGCCTGCTTCAGGAGGAAGCAAAAGGATGTTGGGTTCTCTACCTCACCGTGTGGTGGAAAGGAGGTTCTTGTACAGGCTTCTCCGCCTTGCTGTGGGAGCAAAAGGAGAGACACTTTGAGTTAGTGCAATACCTGGATGGGAGGCTCCGCGGAGTGGACGTAGGTCAAGTTGACGGAACCACTATAAAATTCGGTGTGTTCATTCTGATTACTTTCTGCACTTTTATTTTTCTGTGATTAACTGCTTGGGTGAAATTGTGGTTGATCTTTTTGTTTGATTATCTTATTTATTTTCGCTGCAAATCATAGAAAAGATTTTCATTGTTGCTGTCAAATTTTTAAATAACCAATTCACCCCCCCTCTTGGTTAGCCTCGGGACTAGTTCATCAGGGCTTAACATCCCTATCAAACTTTCAAGTGGTATCAGAGCGGGATTCATAAAATCTAGTTTTGAAAAACATTTGAATTTAATCCATGGCTAACTTTGGAAATCATAATACTGCTGAAGGTTATTCAATCACATGACCGCCATTGTTTGATAACATTCCTTTTAATTTTTGGAAAACTCATATGTCCACTTTTCTTCAATCAATTGATTATCGCATGTGGATGTTAGTTAAGGATGGATACGAACCACCGTTTAGATTGGTTAATAATGTGAAAACTGAACTACCCTTTACTGATTGGACTTTTGATGATCGTGATTTAGCATAATTGAAAGCCAAATGTTTGAATTGTTTTTTCTGTGCTTTAAAATCTGAAGATTACATCCGTGTCTCTACATGTACAACTGGTAAGGAAATTTGGGATAGATTGTGCATCACGTATGAAGGTACAACTAAAGTCAAACAGTCTAGATTAAATATTTTGCTACATGACTATGAACTGTTTCACATGAAACCTACTCAAATCATTTCTGAAATGTATACAAGATTCACTCAAATCGTCACTTCTTTGCATGCCTTTGGTAGAGAACATACAAACTGTGAAAGAGTGAACAAAATACTTAGATGTTTACCTTCTTCATATGATGCTAAGATAACTACAATCACTGAATCTAAAGATTTGAATACTTACTCTATTGATAGCTTACTTGGATCACTCATTGCTTACGAGCAAGGGGTGAACCAAAGACAGCTTGATGCAGATGAGAAGAAGAAGGAGAAAACAGTAGCACTGAAGGCCAACGATAGTGATTCCTGCTCTTTCGGGTCTGATAGCCATGATATGGCCTTGACCACAAGGCAATTCCAAAGCTTTCTAAGGAAGAAACATAAGAACTTTCAGAAGTGGAACAAGGGTAAGTCCAACAAAAATTTTAAGGGTTCATCTGATACTATCTATTTTGAATGTAGGAAGCCTGGACACATTAAGGTTGATTGTCCTACACTTAAAGCTCATCCAAGCAAGGAGAAGGGTGAGGAGAAACACAAGTTCAAAAAGGACAAGAAGCGGATTCAGAAGGCATTCTGGGAAAACTCTGCATCCGACTCCTCTGAGACTGAAGCTGAAGAGGAGGAAACAAATTTATGTCTGATGGCTGATGATCACCCTGGTCAGTCGGACCAGGAAGAGGTATGTGAGCTTACTTACGATCAATTACTTGAAGTATCTGAAAAAATTCATGCATCATATAGGAAGCTTAAGAAAACCCATGCTAGCTTGAAACTGGATTATTTGACTTTGCAAAAAGATCATGATTTTGTAGTTAAAGATCATTCCTCACTTGACAACAATCACATGTCTTTACTTGATGAGTTTGATAAATTGAATAAAAATATTTTGATTTAGTTATTGTATATAATTCATTGAAAACCACTCATGTTGATTTGGAGAGAGCTTTTAAAGAATTAGATACCATGGCATGTGAAGTAGAAAGTAGCAATGGTGCTTTAAAATTTGAAATTGCAAGTTTAAATAAAGAGAATGAATTTTTGAAAGTGAAAATCAGTGCTTTTGAGAAAAACCAAACACCTCCTACTTTTACACAGTTTTATGCACCTCCACTTTTTGTAAATTTAGATTTAAAATCATCAAAGCATGTTTTGTATAAAACTAGGAAGAGGCACTATCACTCACGTAGATTAGTTAACCCTTCTCCTAGTATTAGATATTATTTATGTGGCATGTTAGGACACATTTATCACACCTGTACTGTTCACCGTAGTACACATTGGGTGTGGAGGCCCAAACTGCCTGTTTCACAACACAGCACGCATGCATTGCATTCTTCTTTTTATAAGAAGGAACCCAAATCTGTTTGGGTTCCTAAGACTGACGTTTGATGATTTTGTAGGTGTTCTATCACACAAGATCTCGTGAGAGCATGTGGTACCTGGACAGCGGATGTTCTAGACACATGACTGGAGATGCAAATCAGTTCATTTCGCTGGAGGTCAGGGCTGGAGGCAAGGTTACACTTGGAGATAACACCACCAGGAGGGTGGTAGGCTCAGGTATAATTGGTGATTCAAAGAATTTTATGATTGATAATGTTTTGCTTGTAGATGGACTGAAACACAACTTGCTGAGCATCAATCAACTTTGTGACAAAGGATACAGCATCAAATTCCTGCCCACTTGCTGCATTTTAAGCTTAAATGACAAAGTTATTTTGCAGGGACAAAGGATCAACAATGTCTACAAGCTGGATGTAAGTTGCATTAAATTTGAAAATTTAATTTGCTTAAAAACTACTGCTGATGAGTCTTGGTTATGGCATAAGAGATTGTGTCATGCCAGTATGAAAACTCTTAGGAAAGTCACCCAAAAGGACTTAGTTAGAGGTGTGCCCAAGCTTAAGTTCACTAAGGATCACCTGTGTGATGCCTGTCAGTTAGGGAAAAACATCCAGTCCTCTTTTCACTCTATTAAGGACATTAGCACCTCTAGACCTTTAGAAGTCCTTCACATGGATCTCTTTGGACCCATTAGCACTGCCAGCTTAGGGGGGAAAGTCTATGGATTTGTGATTGTAGATGACTACTCGAGGTCACTTGGATTAAATTTCTGTCACGCAAATCTGAGTCATTTGATGAGTTTAAGTCCTTCTCCACTTAGATTCAGAGGAAGTTAGGTTGTGAGATCTTGACTATTCATAGTGATCATGGTGGAGAGTTTGAAAATATGAAATTTGGAAGTTTTTATGAGGAGCAAGGGATTAGTCACAATTTTTTAGCTCCTAGGACCCCTCAGCAGAACGGGGTAGCTGAAAGAAAGAACAGGACCTTAGTGGAAGTTGCTAGAGCCATGCTTGCCGAGTATTCACTTCCAAAATACTTCTAGGCTGAAGCGGTGAACACTACCTGTTATGTGCTGAATAGGGTGAATGTGAGATCAAAACTGAACAAGACACCTTATGAGATCATTAAGGGTAGAACTCCAAACCTATCCCACCTCCATGTCTTTGGCTGTAAGGTTTTTATTCTGAAGAACGGGAAATCACCCTTAGGAAAGTTTGACCCTAAATCTGATAAAGGAGTGTTCTTAGGCTATTCTAGTGTGGGAAAATCCTTTAGGGTGTTCAATAAAAGGATTTTGGTGGTGGAAGAGACAACTCATGTGGTGTTTGATGAATCTGATCCTAAGGTGAATAGAATTGAGGAAGAAGAAGAGGTAGAGGAAATTACCCAAGGGGTTAGAAATGCAAATCTGGAGGAGAGGGTAGAACCTCAAACCACAGTGCTTAGAGATTGGAGATATTCTTCGAGTCATCCAAAAGAACTGATCTTAGGACTAGGCATGGACTTAGGGAGGAAGTAAACCACTCTGCCTTTATCTCAATGACTGAACCCACCAACATCAATCAAGCCCTTTAGGATGAGTTTTGGATCTTAGCTATGCAAGAAGAATTGAATCGATTTGTAATGAATGATGTTTGGGAGTTAGTAGAAAAACCTAAAAATCAAAGTATTGTGGGAACCAAGTGGGTCT
Organism: Dendrobium chrysotoxum; assembly: GCA_019925795.1. Taxonomy (NCBI): domain Eukaryota; kingdom Viridiplantae; phylum Streptophyta; class Magnoliopsida; order Asparagales; family Orchidaceae; genus Dendrobium; species Dendrobium chrysotoxum. Next base: position 52,823,831 of record CM034314.1, on the reverse strand, counting down.
TTAAGAATAAGATGATTGATTCTGGTGTGGTGGTGAGAAATAAGGCAAGATTGGTGGCTAAGGGGTATAATCAGATCGAAGGGATTGATTTTGAGGAGACCTTTTCCCCTGTAGCTAGATTGGAAGCCATTAGAGTGCTACTAGCCTTTACTTCTTATACGGGATTTAAGCTGTTTCAAATGGATTTCAAGAGTGCTTTTTTAAATGGGGTAATAAAAGAAGATGTTTTTGTAGAATAACCCCCAGGTTTTGAGAGTTCTCAATATCCAAATCATGTTTAAAAATTAAAAAAGGCCTTATTTGGATTGAAACAAGCACCCAGAGCTTGGTATGAGAGGCTTAACACATTCCTATTAGAAAGAGAGTTTGTTATGGGGAGCGTAGACACCACCCTTTTTCTGAGGAGAATAGGTGATGACTTACTCATTGTCCAGATCTATGTTGATGATATAATATTTAGATCTTCTCATAAATTTTTATGAGATGAATTTTCTAAAATAATGAGTAAGGAGTTTTAGATGAGTATGATGGGAGAATTGTCCTACTTTTTGGGGTTTAGCATAAGGCAAATGGATGATGGAACATTTCTCAATCAATCTAAATACACTAAGTACATTTTGAAGAAATATGAAATGGATAAAGCCAAGCCAATCAATACTCCCATGGGCTCCTCAATTCAGTTAGATAAGGATTCAAGTGGAAAATTTGTTGATCAGAAGAAGTATAGAGGAATAATTGGATCACTACTTTATCTGACCGCTAGCCGACCTGATATCATGTTTAGTCTCTGTCTTTGTACTAGGTTTCACGCTGATCCTAAAGAGTCCCACCTGACTGCTGTTAAGAGAATTCTTAGATATCTTTTAGGGACCCCAAACCTAGGAATCTGGTACCCTAGGCACAACACCTCTTTTGAGATCATTGGGTATTCTGATTCTAACTTTGCAGGGTGTAGGGTGGATAGAAAGAGCACTTCTGGAACTTGTCAATTCATAAGACAGTCATTAGTCTCCTGGTCCAGTAGAAAATAGAACTCAGTTGTACTTTCCACTACTGAAGCTGAGTACATTACCTTAGGGAGTTGTGTGGCCCAAGTTCTTTGGTTGAAGCAACAAGTCTTGGATTTAGGATTAACTGTGGGCACAATTTCAGTTATGTGTGATAATACTAGTGCCATCTGCATCTCTAAGAATCCAATCCAACATTCTAGAACCAAACATATTGATATAAGGCATCACTTTATTAGGGACCATGTTATAAAAGGGGACATTGAGCTACATCATGTAGCAACTAAAAATCAGCTGGCTGACATATTCACTAAACCACTGGCCTTTGACTCATTCAGCATTTTGAGGACCAGATTAGGAGTGATTCATATAAATGCTTGATTCTGATGATTGCTGATTTCTAATTTCTCTGATTTTTATTCTATTTTTATTAGTTAGTCTCTTTTATTTACTATTTTATGTTTTTGAAAATCCAATCACTGCTCGCTACTTCTGATTAACTGAATTTTTGATTGAGAGTTTTACCTTGTTTTTATTCTGAAATTGGTAAGCAGTGATTGATTCCACTGGATCTGTTAAAGGAAAGAAACATTGATGATTGTTTCTCTTCCTCTAACTCCTTTACTGGTGTCTAGTTTCTTTTGGATAAAAATCTTCTTTAAAATTAAAATATTAGTTTTTAAAATAGAGATTTGTTTTATCCTCCTACAGTAATCTACCTCATATGAATAGTGTTTTCAAAGTCTTGAGTCATTATCATGATTTTCTAAACCAAGTGATTGTATTTATCATACAATGTATGGCTTTTATTTTGTGAATTACTCTTCCTTATTGTTGAGAGTCGTCTCCTATGTCTGGAAGATAATTTCACAGCTGAGACTCTCTAACGATTATGAAAAGGACAAAGCTTACAAAAGATGCGCAGTGCGCCAAATAAATTGAAAAAGAGGAACAAAATGAGCCCAAAGCTGAAAAGAGGTGAAATGTCACCAACTAAAAGATACATAAAATGTATCAAAAATCAAAAGATGCGCAAAGCGCCAACCAAATTGAAAAAGAGGCACAAAATGAGCCAAAACCAAGCTTTCTTCCCTTTCAGATCTTTAAATGTCTTAGAAAAATTTATACGTCACTTAATATTTTCAAAAGCTTGAGTTTGAAAATCTTGATTTTCTGTTGATTACTTTGTAATACTATTATATCAGATATTTTTCTGGAACGAGGCTTGAAAGGATCTCTTTTCGAATCTAATTTCTTTTCTTCTGAATTGGTTTTTTTTTTAAAGAGATTTGCATCAATAAGGTTCCCGAGGTGGGAGTTACGAAAGTCAATTTTTCTAACTTTTTCTGGATTTCAGTGTTGTCAATTGTCTTCTTGTAGGTTTTTGGATCAAAAATCAACGGAGAATTCTATTTTACTGGAGCAGACTGGTCAAAAAAAAACCGTTGCTTTTTCTGTGTTCTCGTTTCGAGTTTTCTTCATTTTTATTTTGTTTTTTTCATTTTACTGGTTATATTTTTGGGATCCTGATCTATCATCTCCATCTTCCATATTTTTCTATTTTCTTCACATCGTCCTGGACGATACCCAGATTATCCTGGACGATCCTCTTCATCCTGGACGATCCAAATATCATCCCGGATGATCCATTCGAAATCATCCCCACTCTGATCATGCTGCTGAGAAATTCTAATTATTGGTGATCATCCTGGATGATACTTACATCGTCCTGGACGATATGATCCATATCTTCCTGATCTGATCAAACGGCTGACATTACACCAATTATTATCCATCATCCTGGACGATCCACTTCATCGTCCTGGATGATCCACGTGTCAGCCGCTGGATGATTAGAATTCAGCCCGTCCGTCACACTTATTACATATCATCCGGGATGATCCACCTAATCGTCCTGGACGATACCTTTTCATCAACGGTCATCCAACCTGACTCCTCGGGACGATCGCCTGTGTCTAATCATCCTGGACGATGTCTGATTGTCCTGGACGATCAGACCGCCTTTTTGACCAATCATCCTGGCCGTCATTAATGTTCATATCGTCCTGGACATTCTCGCGATTATACGGGATGATCAGTCCAAATTCTATTTAAACAGCTGAATTC